>CM076571.1:776860980-777333384 GCA_034641835.2 Pinus albicaulis | reverse complement strand
ACTTCCCTCATCATGCATTAAAGGTCAGATGTGGAGTGAGCAAGATATTGATGCGTGTCGTTTGATCTAAGGTCGCTCATATGACGGTGATCGCACTCTGAAGAAGCCCATGCAATAAGCAGAGGTACGGCGGAGTCATGAAAAAATCTTTTCCATCGATCTGATCTACATATCGACGGTCCACATTCAATCGCCCTGGTCCCCCTCATCCACAGCAGTGACAATGGTCCCAGTGCCACATCAGTTTCCACGCGGTAAAATTTAATCAGGGCGGGTCTTCACTGTTTGCACATGTAGTCAGCAAGCCTTTTCGTGACTCGAAATAGTTATATGGAGTGATTTAATTAAATATTTTGATATCCGGGGCATCTTTCTAAGGTCTTTTTGATACCTAATCTCAGCCGTTGATCTTGTGGGCCGATCTCATCGGATGGCCCACGATCATCCCAAACCCCTAACGCCATTTTTAACCATTTTTCCGCCGAAACAAAGGTTTTTAGCCCATTTTCTCCATTTTTCCAAATAAAGCGACTCTTTCTCTTTGACTATTCGGCCTCGCTCCCGACCGTCAATCTCTGCGTGATCGATGGCTCTGATTTAATTCCTCCTCTGCTTTCATTTTGACCTCTCTGACTAAATCTTAACCATTATATGATGCCATCCAACAACCACGCTCTCCCCACATGTCCTTCCAAAGAATTTAACCTATAAATGTAGAATTTCATAATGTTTTTCATATTTTGTAGGGTTTAAATGGTT
Organism: Pinus albicaulis; assembly: GCA_034641835.2. Classification (NCBI taxonomy): domain Eukaryota; kingdom Viridiplantae; phylum Streptophyta; class Pinopsida; order Pinales; family Pinaceae; genus Pinus; species Pinus albicaulis. The sequence goes on along the minus strand of CM076571.1, from coordinate 777,332,625 downwards.
TTTTCGCCATGCTGAAGAAAATTCAAAGGCTGAGGGTGACGATCCTCCTACCTTCGATTCATCAAAGAGAATCATTTGCAGGGTTTAAAATCCACGTTTCATCAATGATTCATGAGGCTTTGATGCCATTCGATCCCTGTGCATCCCTGCACACCATTGAACACAACAAGTCAAGCACAAATCAAAGAATATCAGTGTCGAAGCCGGGAAACACACCAGAACAGAAATATTGAAGACAGATCTTTGGGGATTACATCTAAGATGGTTTATCAAAAGCCTAATCCCCAATTAGAACACAGTTAACAGAAAAATCATAAAGTTTCATCAGACAGGAAGCCTCCACCGCCACTTTTGAGGAAAATTGATTCCTCCCAGCTACCACAGAGACACCTATGCCTCAAAGCATTCAAACAGAGGCCGAAGTTATTGATCAAGATGATATATTTGCCTCAAGAAAAACTGAATAGTTATGTCTGCCAAGGAGCCTAATGTAAAAAAATATCAACAGAGTAACTATTACATAACACAGAGCCTCAAAAGTCAAAAGATCTCCCACCAAGCTTAGGTCTTAATGTCAATTATTTAATACAGAGGACACCTATGTAAGCTTCTTCATTGAGCCCCCGAAAGGCCAAGAAGCCATTAAGACTGTATTAATTATCTTTGGAGATATTTTATTAGATCTCACCTCCTCATTATTCTATAAATACTACTGGAGAAGATGAGAAACTGTTGGTTGGTTGATCACTAGTTGTAATACTGAAACTCTCTGAAATAATACATAGTCCGTTGAAGTTGAAGAACAAATTGAAGTCTTGGAAGCCTTGATGATGTTGTTGCATGCTTTTTCCTGAGAAGGCTATATCATTGGATCCATGAGCTTGGCTATTGGTGAAGTATTCTGAACTTTTTAATGTTTTCTCCTATTTTCATTCTATTCCATAATTTCTTACTACAGTAGGTTGAAAGTTTTAGGCTAAGAAATGACTCCTGGAAGCACCTTAGACCTATTCACCCTTCACTATTTCATGTTTTCTTCTGCTGAGGTATTTTAGAGTCTCTAACCTCTCTCTTTAGTCCTCATGCTCGTTTATTTCCTTAATAGTTCGAACAGTTGGTTTCAGCATGATTTATGGTTCTCCCTACTTGTCTGTTTCTAGTTAAAGACTGTTATTGAAGTCTCCCTTTGAATTTATTTTGTTTACTGTAATTCAAGGAGGTCTATTCTGATCTTTCCCTTTCTCCTTGCTTAAACAGTTGTATTAAAGGTCTTTTATAGTTGTGATCATAGATGTCTTAGGTGTTCCTTCTTCTATGACTGCAATTATCAGTGAATCTTTTATGTTTTCTAAGTCATTTGAAATAAAATCTTTGAGGAAATAGGGTGTTCCCTGAATCTTAGATTTCATTTTTAAAGTTTTCTTGAAGTCATTACTTGCTAAAATAATGTTTGTATAATTTATGGTTAGCCCTGTCTATCAAATATTTCTTTATTGTTCAAGTTATGTTTTCAATTTCCCTTCGTTGAGAATCAAATTTCTCTTTCCAAATCATTGATGTCCATCTCATTCCAAAACCGAAGGATCCTGTGGCCACGTTAGATTTTCCCTCTAATATCCTATATCCATTGATGAGTATGTTATGACCTCTTCTTGACCCCATTTCCCAATGAACCAGATGTTTCTCCATTCTATATATCTTTCCTAGAACTTTCATGTTCTGTTGTGTCAATTCAACCAACAAACAAACAAACAAACAAACACCTGCACTTAATAACTAGTCTGAAACCAATACTCAAAGCACACAAGATAAACCTTTGCAAATAAATATTTGAGAGATCCCTCTTTGAGAACAGGAGGACTAGATCTTGTAACTCTAAAGATTGGTTATGATGTTGCCTTGTCTTTTGATTTTCCAACCTATCAAAACATGGGACACCAACAACACCTACCTAAGTTTTTTGGGGAAGGCGTCAGTGATGCAAAATATAAAATCTAAGAGGGTATGGCCAATGAGGATTGGTGGAGTATGGCCTCAAGGATTGGCAGGAAAAACAATTTTACATAACATTTCAAATTTTACATAATAGAGGGTTTTCTCTCGCATTCATCGGCCAACTAAAAGCAATACAGTTGTGTACAGGACAATGTGACCGCAGATCGAGTGCCAGAGGTATAAAATGAGAAATCAACACATTCTTGAAATCTTGCAGAGGATGGAGTCTCGACAACATAGGATAGCCTTCTGAGTGATAAATATTATACTCACATATGATAAAGGAAAGGATTTGGAAATAATAGGGTATCTTGTTTATTTAGTGGTTGAATGGATTCCAATTCGAAGAAGAGAATCGTCACATAAACTAAGACAGAGAAAGAGGGCATTTGTATGGATCAACGAAAACTACTGAGATAGATAAATTATCAAAGAAAATATAAATGTGAAGAGGAGCAGAGTGTGTGCCAGAGAAATTATCAAAGAAAAGATAAATACGAAGAGGAATAGAGTGTGTGCCAGAGACATTATCAAATTAAATATGTATGCGAAGAGGAGCACAATGTGCGCTATTGTGAATGTTTTAACCAGTTGTAAAGACCAGAAGGAGCAGCTGATAAGTGAGAGGAGCGCAAACGAAAATGTAACAAGTGCAAAAAAACAAGTTTTCTCCAAAATTGTCAATATATTATATAGTCAGGGTGACTACTCCACAACAACCAAGATGACCATTTACTGGAAATAAGGTATGACAAAAAAAATAGAAATGGATAAGAATGAAATTATTACAATTCTATTGTCGATAATATTGATATTAAATTCTATTATTATGCTTAAAAAAATAATAAGAAATACATGGATGACACTTTTCTATAGCTCAAAAGTACTATCAGAATCACTAGCACAACTTAATCTCACGCTTAAAAGGATTAAAAAATAACACACATATCCTGCCAGAAACCATGAAGAATGTACCAAGTACTTCCTAGTGGTTTCTTGAAGTAGCAGAGTGAAGACACAAATCATGGGGGACAAGGTGAAGCTTATACTAGGAGTGTGAGCAGTGAAATCTATTAGGATGTGAGGTACCTCCGGATCATAGCTTAGACAACTGTCCATTGTGGTTCATTATATTTTTGGCCCTTCTATACAACTATTTGTGAAGCCCTCTTTGTACAAATATTTTGTAGAAAGATGGCAACAATCAAGGTTTGTTCTTGTACATTGAATTTAGATTTATTTTTATGACTGTCATGGTTTTGCTTGACAATGGCAGTGTGATGAACTTTTGTGGAATTCACTTCTTTTAATGGCTTCATTTTTGTATGTAGGATAATGGTTTTTGGAATCAAATTTATAGAACATCCAGTTTCTAAGTGTTGAGGAATGTTTGTGCTCTTTTATAGTACACCTTACATGATTTTGGGTGTGGGAATAGCCTTTACAACACCATCAAATATGTTATTCTTAGGTGGTCTACCTTCCTTACAGAGCCCTAAAGTCAATGGTACTTTTTCAGAAGCTTCATGGCCTAGTGAGATCCCTTCATGATTTGTGTTGCAACCACAGAAAATGATGGTTGAGGGAAGAAAGTCCCTCATATTAAAGGGATTCTTTGGTATTGTCTAGTATTGTCTTCAACTATTCTTTCAATCTTCCATGTTCCATTTTCAGGAACAATTTAACTTGTGTCCTTCATTTGCTTACGGATTTAGCATTTTTGATTGTAGTTTGTTAATGTGCCGCCCTGCAGACTCTACTTAGTTAAGGGTGTCCCACAAAAAATGAGAATAGAGAATGCCTTTCTTATCCAATGTAGAGGACCTTTAGTTGTAAGGCTTATTATTTTTTGACATGATTGGCTTGCTTAATGAGGCATGACGCTAGATGGCTAGGGGCTTTCTTGCTGCACTATTTTTAATTGAATATAACCATGCCATATCCTTCTTTAAGTGAGTAGGATCCTCTTGATGTGGGATTTCAACACAAGACATCTTATTCTCATTGGAATTTAGTAAATCTAAATCAGAGAGCCTCCTTGATTTCCTTTTCCTCATCAGTTGAGAGTCGAGACATTTTTTGTCCATGTTAAAGCATATTTCCATTTGATCCAATAATCCTTTTTTTTGGTTCACCCCAAATTGATCATAACCTTTCTGATTCTGTGTAGAGCTTGGATGCTTCCAAGATGCTAGTGTCCAACCCATGCATACTCCCAAAAGTCTGCCTTTTCTCCATGTTGGACATCTTGGGAAATCCAACTATCTGTTAAACTATTTTTGATCATATTATTCCTTATTCTTGATAGATTAGGGACATCATCATGTCATGAATCCCACAAGGTGGACAGGTTCCCTATTCCCCATGTATCTTTTTTCCTTGTAATTTTGACACAAAGACCTTTTTTTGTTAGAGATAAAGCACCAATATACTCTTTAACATGGAGCTTTGTTTACCAGTCTTCTTACCCCTACTTCTCATTCCAATTTAGGAATAATTATTTATTTCCAACCTATCAGGTGCTACTTTTTCTTTCTTAATGCCTCTTGTCATGAGAGTTTTATTAACTTTATCGCTCTCCAAGAGCATTGATCTTGAGGTCAGCAGATTTTAATTTTAGAAGATGGACATAGCTGATAACTATTAGATAAGGTTAATCTGTTTGCTAGAGAGAAACACATGGAGCTTTTTTTATTGGTCTTCTTATCCCTACTTCTCATTCCAATTTAGGCATAACTATTTGTTTCCAACCTATCATATGCCACTTTTTCTCCTTTGATGCCTCTTGTCATGAGAGAGTTTTATTAACTATATCCCTCTCCAAAAGCACTAATATCAGGGTTAGCAAATTGGAATTTTAGAATATGGGGATAGCTGATAACTATTGGATAAAATATGAAGGGTGGTGCAACAAGTGTATCAACCACATTGTATTATGAAAGAACTCTTCAACCACCATCCGAATTCCAATATGAACGAAACAAGGTTTCCCTCTATGGATTAATTTCCCATGTTTACCCATGACTCCATATGAGTACTTTGTTGAGGGACGTGAGACTTTAATCTTTCTCAGATTGCAGTTCCTAATATTACTTCTATTTGGAGGAAGGTAGATTTCATTAGATTTTATAGGTGAAGATGCTCATTCCTAGAGAATTTTTATGGCAAGACTCAAGTCTAGCTATATCAGGTTGATTAAGAATATATACAATCTCATATGGTCAAAGAACCCCTCTAGGGTTTATATCCCAAAAGCTAGATATATATCTATTAGTTTATATGGGGAGAAGAAGAATCATGTTTGGTGGAGGAGGAGAGTTTGGATATTTAAATATCCCTCAAAGGCTTGAATTTGATGTGGTTTGCAATAAAAAAAAATACTTGACTTGGTATAATCTTCTAAGAAGGAATAGAGAAAGAATTGATAGGTGCAGTTTATGCAAGGTATGTGAAAATACCAATAAACATATTTTCATGGACTGTAACTACACTTTTCAATTTTAGAGGGAGATTAAACATTTGATTAGGTTGAAAAAAGTCTGAATTGGTGGCATAGTTGAAAATGGTGTAAGAGGTTGGTGCGATAACTCTTCAGTGAAGGATTACAAAGAACTTCCTTGATTCCTAGCTTGGGTATTTATCAAGCTAGGAATGTAAATTCAATGTGCTTTTCCTATTTGTTGTTTCCCCAATTCTGTAAAAGGTTTTTCCTCAGATGAAAGTACCTAAAACTCCTAGGCAGATTGTTGTAGAAGTGGGCAAGGATGGTGCATAGGCATACTTTGATGATGACCCCTATTTATATGAATCAGGGAGAAGTTTTTTATATAGTGAGTCTCATAGCATTAACTTCAAAGTTGGATTGGGGCATCAAACCAATTATCATGTTCAGCTAATGGCTCTAAAACTTATCAAAAATAAAAATAGGGCGTGGACTGGTTGTGGTCCATATAGTGATGCTACAATTCTAGCTTCCCATTTCTATTACATTGTATGGTGATGAATCCTTTGAAAACAACTTCACTGCACCATTAGGAGTAAATTATTTACTATAAAAATATCAATATAACAATGAATCAGAGCATAGTAGAAAGACAAATAAATTACAATAAAAGAGATAACAGATTTTCACAGGTTACATACTACAGAAAAGGATAAAATGCATAATGTAATGGAGACATACAAGATATTGAGAACATAAGTAGCTAAGGAAGTATCCAATTCATCCCTTAAGAATACCCCCTAAAAGTGTGTGCAGGATGGTAAACTTGTCCATTGTAAGTTACAACAAGGTCTAGCAAATGGAGTGACCTTAAATAATGTGGTAAGGTGTCAACTAGGGGAGCACTCCTTCGATATAGGTGATTCATCACTCATCATAAATTCAAACCAATTACAAGCTCAAAATAGCAAAGGAAGTTAAGGTTCTTTCTCCGATGACTCAACTATCTCCCCATACTCTCACACATATCACTATTAGTAAGTTAACATACCCCCAATAGATCAGGGTGAGATAGCGCATAATCTGCAAGGACGTATCCAATTATGTAATATTCCTAATTTAGCCCAAGCTAATAGGAATATTCAATTTTTCCTTGTTTTAAAAGTTTCTTTTCATGTTTATGAATAAATGACTAATGGAGGACATGTAAAACTCCTTAGATCAAAGAATAAATTAATGCCCAATGTGAAAAAGGATAAATCTGGGCCATTGTAATAAAATCCACTTGTGTGTGAAATAGGATTGAGACAATTGAATGGGTCAATAGGACCAAATCTCAGTTTTTTCTAGATTCATTGAACCATCTAGAGGCTCGACGCAGTTTTAGATGAAGTATTCATGTGAAAGGAGCTAAAGTTTTGGAGGTGGTTTAGGGTTTTGCACATCCTCATCTTATAAAAGGAAGGAGAAGGCTCAAGAGGAGGTTTGTTGAAGATTATCATTTTCTGAAGGTATTTTCTGCTCAGACATCCCTTGTTGGGTCTTCCTGTTCAGGAATCCCACCTCCTTCCTTGAGCAGCTCTTGGAGGAGACTTGTGCTTTCTTTTCCACTATTTGGAATATGGCCAAGCTCCATCTCTCTTTGGAAGTGTAAATAAAGTGAGGGTTCGATTGTCTGAGTGATCTGCAGCAAGTGGAATCTAGATCTACTCATATCTAGATAATACTATCATCTCTTCTTAGTGAGTGAGTCTTTTATCCTCCTGGAAGAGTGTAGTATCATCTTGAGCTTCAATTTCAGATCTTGGCATCAGGCCAAAGTGTATACTATCATCAACTGCAAAGTTTCTCTCCCTGATCTACGTAAATTTTTTGGATCATTGTTTCAGAGGTTTTGGCATTGTTTTGGAGACAAGATCTCTGGTGTAAGGGAGCTCTCCTTGCACTGTTGTGATCCATGGATTGGCCAACCAATCCATCTATATTTCAGATGTGATTCATTCACTGAAGTATATGTTTTAGGTTTCTTGAATCATTCTGCAAATATCCTACAGTAAAACTCAGATCTGCTCCTGTACTTTCATGTATTGCTGAAATCCCCAAGGGGAGTGTAATAAACAGTCTCTTTGGCTTCCAGATCTGTAATAGCTTTGTATTTTCATGCATAGATCTATTATAGATCTAATATATAATAAATTAGTTCCTCATTCCTCATAAAATTATTCTTTCTATCTTTCTTGGCAATTTCTAGTGATGTAGCACCTCAATCTTGAGGGTTTATCCCTGTAAAATCTCTATTTTTATCTTGAAAATTTATAAGTCTTGCCCTAGATATAATTTAATGATGTTATGAACTTATTTAATCTAATCCCTTCAAAAACTTACGCTTCTTTAGCTTCAAAATTTTTTTCATACATTAAGTCATGGGAAATCAGGGTTTTCAAGCCTAGTTGGGATTGGAGGAATTGTTTAATATAGCTAGGATCATTTGTTTGACCTGAAACTTGGTATGGGAGTCCCACACGGTCTAATATAAAATATCCTACAGCCATTTCCCTTATTTTTACGCGGATTTCTAAATACACTAATTTTAGGGCATAAATCACCTCTTTTCCCCACCCTTTTGAGTCCAAAAGTGAATTAAACGCTGCTGATGATCATATTATTGAAGGATATGCACTATAACATCTATTATCAGTCACAGGGATGCATATCCAACCCTGGAATAGCTTAGGGTATTCTCATTGTTGTAGAAAATCCCTCTTTTGGAATATTACAGTGGTATCAAAGCATGATCTCTAGCTCAGCCTATGAGATCCAGATATCAAAAGAAAAAAGAGAAGAAGTAGAGATCAGAATTATGGAGAGGATGAGTCTCTTCTCATCTATTTTTAGATCTAAGAAGAACCTCTCCAAAGAGGTTAGATAGACTAAGGAGGAAGAATACAATGAAACTCTAAGAGGGTTTCAAGATGAAGGAAGCTGCAGTGAGACCTATATAAGGTTTCAAGAATGAGAGTAAGACCCATGCACTTCCTACCCTCACAAAGAAGAGGGATTGTACATGGAAAACAAAAGCATGACTCCAACACTTGGAATAATGATGGAAGAGGAGATCTCCCTACTTCTTTTCCAAACAATGAGAGGTATTAAAGAAGACCTCAAGGAGTTTGAATGAGAGGAGGCTTGTACTAGCACTGGCACAACCTCGGAGGACCAACCTTCATGTTCAATGGAGGAGGACAACACAGTTGAGGAAGAAGCTCTTGCTTCTAGATCTCACCAAGGTATGATTAAAAATCCATCTATTGTCATTTCAGCACATTGTATAAAGGGATCTACATCTTTGCATGCTACTGATTTAGAGTAACAGAGTTGCACTGCGCTATGCAAAGCCAATAAGGAAGAAGAGAGGAACCATTCCTCATTGGAGCATTCACATGGAAGCTTCATTCATGAAGCAATAGAGGATGGAATGATGGATGGTAGACATCTTGAATTGAGAAACCCTTTCTCCTTTCTAGATGACCCTTTCTCAATGAGCACACCCCTGGTCAAAGAGAAAATTATACTTGTAGCAAATCCAAGGCCCTTTTGGTTTTGGAAGGCCATGCATGAGGAGAAGATCTCATGGGAAGAATTCATTGGAGGTGCACTTCAACACATCATGGAGTGAAAATTTCTTCAACAGTTTGGGGAGGATCTTCCCTTCTCACACTTGGGTCTTCATAGATTCAAGGAGGAGCAGATAGATGATGGAGGACATCTTCGAATGGATAACATCTCTCATGTTTGTGTTTGACACTTCCTGAGCCATACATATCATGATGGGAGGTTTTTTCCTACCACCTATTTGAGTCCTTATGGGATCAAATTGATCCTTGAAAAGATTAAATTTCGAAATCCCATGAAGTGCAGGAATTTGATTTGGGATGATGGTAGCCCTCATGGGAGGAGTACCAAGATGGAGGATGGAAGGAGACATCCACAATTGGTTGAGTGGATGTGGATGGAGAGCAAGAAGCTGGAGAGCTACTTGCAGATCTATGACACCAGGAAGGAGGAGGCTTGGCTGCGTTGGTCGCTCTTGAAAGAGTTTGGTCCTCACTCTCTTTCTATGGGTATGTGGCAGGATACTTGCATCATGGAGCAGCAAAGAGTATGGGCACATTGTGTTGGCATAATTTTCTTCATGTCAATCACCATGTTATCACTACATGATTTGGATGATGGAAGTATGAGGAGGCAGCAAAATATTTTGTTTCTTGGGATGTTCTTGAGAGAGAAAGGGCAGATTTGCTCTCACAGTTTTCATGATGTTGCAGAAATAGAAGATGGAACTATCATAGTGAAAAGGGGTTACTCCTTGGCCTTAGATGTTCGAGAAGGACTTTCTTCATGGGAAGGACTTCTCATATGTAGTAGCATTATGGGAGATGTCTTTGACATTCTGCATGTCAAATATTGGAGCTATGTGTTGATGGGAGCCCATTTGCATAGGCCAACAACATTTTCACTTTGGAACTGCGATGTATTGATGGAGTATTCCCAGGATCACTTCTCATTCGATGCACTTAGTGAGAAAAGAGGAGGTGAAGAAGATGAAGTGGTAGATGGAGACATATATTAATATGGTGTGCTTTTCTTGACTTGGGTTTCCAAGCATGAGGAGAAGGACTTTCATGTAGCACTTGGTTCATCCCCCTTCATGGGAGTGTGCCAAACTATTTTTGAGGATTCATTCATGGATCCATGTACCTTCTTGCTTCCAACATATGGTGAGAGCTTTTGTTTGCATCCTCTTGCCATTTTTTGGCAGTGCATTGTTCCACAAGAGGGCAAGCTATTCATTGAGCTCCATGATCTACATTGGGCCAAATTATATGATGGAGACAACCATCTCTTATGTGGCCTTGGGAAAATATGTTTTTCTTACATGTATGTTCATTTGATTCATATTATTAACCATGTAACAGGAAACAATTTTCCATGTGTTAGAAACCTATAATATAGGGGTCATAATTTTGACTTGACTATTGATAATCTTGTAAATATGTACATAATTTTCCTTCTACAAGTTGTATTCACACATTTTGTAAAAAAATAAAAAAAAATTAGAAAAAATCAAAAAGAGGGTAAAAAGTCCTAAAAGAATAATCAAAGGACGTAGAAAAAATAAAATACCCCAAAAGAAAAATGAATAAAACATGAAAGTGAGCAAGCATAAAGGCCACTATTATTTTACTTTTTGACTGTGGCAGAGTGTCAATAAATGCCAATGTCCATGATGAGTTAAACAGTTTAATCTTAACTTGTCATTGTTTCAATTTCACTTATTGTAGATAGAGAATAATGAATTGTCATACTGCTTAATCATGACAATTATGTAGTTAGGTAGATAAATAAATGAATCCAACAATTTAATCTGGATTCATGGATGAAATAAGTGTAGAATTAGAGAGTTTTACTTTCTTTCAGAAAAAATAATGCTATGAAGGTTGCTAGCGTAAATGCACCTTATTACAAAGGAAGAAAAAATGTTAGCATGGTAAACTGGGTAGGTAGAAGAAGGAGAAAAATCTCAATGTAAATACCATTCATCATGGGCTTCAAAGTAACTAAATTCCCTTTCCCATAGTCATGAAACATTCTAAACTATCAATCAGAAAGGCTCAAGGCAATTTCCTTGAATTTTGTTGGGACCGGACCCAAGGCTCTATGACTGATTAGTTGAAAGTGTGAATGTCTATATTAATCCCTAAAATCACTACATTACCATTCATGCATTCATCCCCTTGAATAATCCTAAGTAAAACACCATTTTTACTTATAGGTATTATAATTCCCATTTTCTTAACTTCCTACATCATTTGAAAACAATAAACCCTCAAAATAGCATTATATTATAAGTTAAGTGATAAGATCAATTGCAAATTACCTTGTAAAATTCACTTTACTTGTTGAGATTATGTGTTTTGAGTATACCATCTCCTATATTCATATTAACTCTAATTTATATATTAACTCCGTATAGAATAACCTTTTCCTATTATATAACTCCTTTTTATATAATAAACCCAAAAACCCACCTATTTCAACTTAGCCAATGTTATTTATTCCCACATGTTTAAATAAAAACCCCCCTTATAACCCCTTTGGCTATGTTTATCTATATATAAATATCCCACCCCCTATGGTAAGTTAAGTCAACCCGATTTAATTCACCATATAATAAAAATATTTGGGAAAAATCTTAAAACATGTCTTATATATGTTTTAAACAAAAATATCAAAGTTTAGTTTAAACCAAACTTCAAAGAAATAAACCCATTTCCTTGTATATTTCCCTTGCTTGACTCCCTAACCTAAGGTTAAATATATAACCTAACCCCTTCCCCGCAATATATGTTCCATTATAATAATCGCTTACCTTGGTTAAAAGCCCTGAAAAACCCTCCCAATTACTTGTTTTTCATCAAAAAGGGTCATTTTGCATTTATGACCTAACCAAAGCCTTTTCCCATCAGATTAATGTTTGACCCTCCGATCCCCAAACCCTGTTTGATCCAATGGTTGGAAATCTACGTGCCAGTTCAATACATTTTTTATCCCTCCCCATCATGCTTGATAACAACCGTCCGATCTTCTTTTCTCCAAAGATCTACGGCCCAAAGTGAACCCGATAACTAATCATTCCCTGCACCTTCCCTTTTAATCCCGATCGTTCGCTTCCCAAAGCTAGATCCAATGGTGCTAATGCATTTTTTCACTCATAAAGTAATCGATGTGTTGGGTATGTGTTATATTCTTTCCGGTGGGTAGTTCGTGTCCATGGTTTTGTGCATGGTTTTGCACATGGTATTGGGGTACGATGGTTTTCGGCCCGTAGTATTTTTGTAGATCCGGTCAAGGGAACTACGGTTATGTTCTAATCCAGGGTTAATGGATTAGGGTTTATGTATGCTTCGGCATATATATATATATGTGTTGTAACACTAAAAGGAATATAATGGAAAATCAAGCTGGTCGTTCCGATTTTGGATCGAGGGGAAAATCTCTGTGTTTATCTATTTTATGTTTTATGCTCTCGCTATTGTTTATTTTCTGTTATAAGATTCATGTGTAGATAATTTCTGTTCAGGGTTAAAACCTACATTTTGTATCAGAGCTGTTTCGACTTCAAGGGGATGCCTTTTCTACTGAGGGTTTTTTAGTTCGGGCCTGAGGTAGACCCTGTTCATTGGGAGATCTGCGGGATCGATTCTTGTGGTGAAAGGAGATGGAAAGCAGTGGAAAGATAGAGATCGAGAAATTTAATGGTCAGAGTTTTGAGTTGTGGAAGCTCAAGATGGAGGATCTGTTGGTGGATAAAGATCAGTGGATCGCGGTAGATCCAGGTACTAAACCAACGGGAATGTCAGATGAAGACTGGAAGAAACTGGATCGGAAGGCTAAGAGCACAATACGGTTGTGTGTCTCAGATTCAGTATTGTTGAATGTATCTGGGGAAGCTACGACGAAGAATTTGTGGGAAAAAATTGGGACTTTGTACCAATCTAAGTCTCTGGTGAATAATTTGTTCCTGCAGAAAAAGTTGTATAACCTGAGGATGAAGGATGGAGACTCGGTGACAGAGCATCTGAACGCCTTCAATACTGTGGTAAGTCAGCTGTCATCTGTTGATATTAAAATCTCAGATGAAGATAAGTGCATCAGTTTGTTGTGTTCTCTACCAGACTCGTGGGATAGTCTGGTTATTGCAATAGGTAGCAATACAACTACCTTGAATTTTGATGACATTGTCTCAGCCTTGCTGTCGGAGGAAATGAGACGGAGAAATATGGAGGGTCGGAATGGAGATGCCTTATCTGTACGAGGAAGGTCCCAGAACAGAAACAAGAATAAGGTTTCGAGTGGGAGATCCAAATCTAGAGGGAGATCTAAATCTCCTAGAAATTTTGTAAAGGTGTGCTGGAAATGCGGAAAGGAAGGGCACTACAAAAAGGACTGCAGATCTAAAGCTCCTGAGAAAGGAAAGGGATCTGATGATGCTCCTTCTGCAGAGGAAAAAACCACCTCAGATGAGGGTGGGGATGTGTATTTGGCTTCTTCTTTAAATACACATGTAGATCATGAGTCATGGTTGATTGACTCAAGTGCATCCTTTCACTTCACTCCCCATAGGGAGTGGTTCTGCGAGTATGAAAAATATGACGGTGATGTCTTCCTAGGGGATGATAGGAAGGCCAGAATTGTCGAACGTGGAAAGGTCAAGCTGAAGCTGCAAGGTGGAAGGATTAGAACACTTCCTGGTGTTCTACATATTCCTGAATTGGCCAGAAATCTGATTTCTGTAAGCAAGATGGATGATGCAGGTGTAAAAATAGTGTTCGAGAAAGATGCCTGCAAGATGGTTTAGGGAGCACTGGTATTAATTCAAGGAGTTCGGACTGGAACTCTGTATAAGCTACAAGGTAGCACTGTTATTGATGGGTGTAACAGTTCTATGGTTCCGGAAAATGGAGCGGAAAGCCTAGCTGTCTCTGGAGAAAATACCATGCTATGACATCAAAGGCTTGGACATATTGGAGAGAAGGGCCTTCAGATACTGCATAGAAATGGTATGGTAGAAGGTATGTCCAATTGCTCTCTGGATTTCAATTTCTGTGAACATTGTGTATATGGGAAGCAGAATCGGGTGAATTTTCCTTCCAGTGCTAAGAGGTCGAACAAGATATTAGAACTTGTGCACAGTGATGTGTTTGGACCTGTGTCAGTTCCATCATTGGGAACATCTGTGTACTATGTTTCATTCATAGATGACTTCTCAAGGAATACATGGATATATTTCTTGAGGAAGAAATCTGAAGTCTTTGACAGATTTAAAGAATTTAAGGCTCTGGTGGAAAACCAGACAGAGAAGAAGATAAAGGTGTTGAGGACAGATAATGGTGGGGAGTTCTGGAAGAAGGAATTTGAAGAGTTCTGTAAGAAGTGTGGTATAGCACGACATAAGACTACTCCATACACACCTTAGAAAAATGGAGTTGCATAAAGAATGAACAGAACACTGATGGAAAAGGAAAGAAGCATGCTCAGTGGTACCGGGTTAGGACAAGAATTCTGGGCAGAGGCAGTGGAGACTACATGCTATATGGTTAACAGATCACCTTCATCAGTGTTGGAGGATAAGACTCCACATGAGGTATGGACTGGTAAGAAACCCTCTCTTTCACATCTAAGGGTATTTGGATGTGATGCATATGTGCATGTTCCAAAGGAGAAAAGGACCAAGTTGGATAATAAATCTGAAAGGTGCATCTTTATTGGGTATAAGGATGGTTTAAAGGGTTACAAGATTTGGAACCCAGAAACAAGGAAGGTTGTGTACAGCCAAGATGTGGTGTTTAGAGAAGTGAAAGATATTGTTAAACATGAAGTCCTACCAAAGGAACTGAGAAGATAGAGTTTGAGCTAAAGGAGGATGAATCAGACTCTACAATAGAAGAAGACTCAGAAGATGAAGAGCCACAAACTCCAGCTTTGAGAAGATCGGTTCGGGAAAGAAGGCAACCAGAAAGGTATAGTCCATCTGCTTTCTGTTCAGGTTTTGCCTTAACTATAACTGATGATGAACCCAGAACTGTCAGGGAGGCAGTAGATTCAGAGGATGGAAAACTCTGGAAGGAGGCCATGGCTGATGAAATGGCATCCTTGCACAAAAACAATGCATGGGATCTGGTGGAGTTGCCGGCTGGAAGGAAGCCCATTGGGAGCAAATGGGTGTTTAAGAAGAAGATGAATGTAGAAGGCAAGGTGGAGAAATACAAAGCTCGGTTGGTAGCGAAAGGTTATTCCCAAGTGCTGGGAATTGATTTTGGTGATATTTTTTCTCCTGTTGCCAAGGTTACTTCTATTAGATTACTTTTATCTGTTGCTGCTGCATTTGATTTTGAGATAGAGCAGATGGATGTGAAGACAACATTTCTTCACGGGGATCTAGAAGAGGAGATCTACATGAAGCAACCTGAAGGCTTTATGGTGAAGGGTAAGAAAAAACTGGTATGCAGGTTGAAGAAGTCTCTGTATGGGTTAAAACAGTCACCAAGGATGTGGTATCAGAAATTTGATACCTATATACGGGGACTTGGCTTCACCGGAAGCAAGGAGGATCACTGTGTTTATTTTAAATTAATTGGTGAACATGTTATTTATTTGGTCTTGTATGTAGATGATATGTTATTGATTGGAAATGACAAAGAAATTATCCAAGATTTTAAGACCCAACTGTTCTCCAAATTCGACATGAAGGATCTGGGTGCTGCAAACTATATTTTGGGCATGGAAATTAAGAGAGATTAGGCAAAGAGGAAGCTTTGGTTAAACCAGAGGAAGTATGTTGAGACTATATTACAGAGGTTCAATATGCAGGATAGTAAACCGGTGAATGTTCCTATTCCTGTAGGTGTAAAGTTTTCTGCTGAACAGTGTCCCAAGACACAAGAAGAAGAGGAGTATATGTCTCGTGTTCCATATGCAAGTGCAGTGGGTAGCCTGATGTATGCAATGGTCTGTACTAGACCAGAAATTGCACATGCAGTGGGAGTATTGAGCGGCTTTATGTCAAACCCAGGGAAGGAGCATTGGACAATAGTGAAGTGGGTTTTTAGATATTTACGTGGCACTAGTGATTATGGCTTGTGCTACCAGGGAAGACCAGGATTAGAAAGAATGTTGGACATTCGTGGTTTTGTTGATGCATACTAGGCTGGAGATCTGGACCAAAGAAGATCTACAAGTGGGTATGTGTTTAGCCTATTTGGAGGCGCAGTCAGTTGGATGAGTAAAAGACATTATGTAGTGGCTCTTTGAACTACAGAGGCAGAATACATAGCAGCCACTCATGCAAGAAAGGAATAAATTTGGTTGCAAATATTGTGTTCAAGTATGGGGTTGGTACAACAAGCTATAAGGATAGACCGTGATAGCAAAAGTGCAATTTTCTTGGCTAAGAACCCTGCTTATCATTCAAAGACAAAGCACATTGATGTTCAATATCAATTTGTTAGAGATATAGTTGAAGCTAAAAAGGTGTTGTTGGTAAAGGTGGAAACTTTGAAGAATGTTGCATATGCATTAACAAAGTCTGTGAGCACTCAGAAGTTCTCTTGGTGTAGAGAAACAATGGGTGTTGAAGAATTGGGCCAATGACTAAGCTCTCTTGTGGCCCCCTGTGGAAATGGGTAAGTGTTATATTCTTTCCATGACTAAGCACACGCGGGGGGGTAAGAAGGGGGGGTGATAGCCCCCCCTTTGCGTTGGACGCAATGGGGGGGTCACAGGGGAGGTGGTAGCCCCCCCCCCTGTCGAGGTCTGGGGCAGCGCCCCGGCGAAAATTTTTTGGTCCTTAATTTCCGGTGGGTAGTCCGTGTCCATGGTTTTGTGCATGGTTTTGCACATGGTATTGGGGTACGATGGTTTTCGGCCCCTAGTATTTTTGTAGATCCGGTCAAGGGAACTACGGTTATTTTCTAATCCAGGGTTAATGGATTGGGGTTTATGTATGCTTCGGCATATATATATATATATATACTGTGTTGTAACACTAAAAGGAATATAATGAAAAATCAAGTTGGTCGTCCCGATTTGGGATCCAAGGGAAAATCTTTGTGGTTATCTATTTTATGTTTTATGCTCTCGCTATTGTTTATTTTCAGTTATAGGATTCATGTGTAGATAATTTCTGTTTAGGGTTAAAACCTACACGACGGATATTTTAGAAAAGTCACGCGAAATGGGTGGTTTTCCAAAACCACCCTGCGTCGACGTGTCACAATCCTATTGTATTGCGTTCAAAAAGCTATTTACCACTTACAGCATTTGAGCCACGCGAATACCACCCAGTGGTATTCCAAAACCACTCCCGCCCAACCTATGATTACAATCTATTTGACTATAGTTTAACTATAGTTTAATAGGTTAAAATCATAGATTTCATTGAACATTTCACCTTTTGGCGTTCTGAAACTATGAACCTTCTCCTAAGCCCATTTTTCATCCAATTATTAGCATTTGTGCGCTATAACACCTTGAGAACCTGTGAAGAGCCTTTTCATCATTTTAAAACCTACCAGTGCTATTTTTCGAGCCAGTTGCCCTGCAATTTAACCACGAAGTGCCACATTACCCTCTGAAAGACCAACTTTGCAGATTTGAAGACTGAACACGACTGCGAAACGTCTTCAAACACGATTACACCTGTTTCAAGGTATTTTTCATAAAAAAATATCCACTGAACTTCAATTTCTAAAGGAAAAACACCAAATTTTCTGTTATTCTCTGAAATTATCCTGAATTTCCTATATAAAAATTGCAAAAAACATCCATAGTACAGGGGAAACTCTGTCAAATTTTCCCAAGAATCTCTAATTGTTGTTTTTTTCAACTTTTATCCATACCCTAGTCATTTTTACTACTCGAATTGATCGTAACCTACTTTCTGAGCATTAAAACCTTCTTTCAATCCAAAACCCTGCTCAGAACCCTATTTTACTAGAGAAATTTTCCAAGAAGCCCTTGTTTCCAAAAAAAGAGCTCAACAAACAGTCTAAGCTTGCTCTTCTTAATTAAAAAATGACAAAGAAACAAGTAACCCCTAAAACAGGAGGTGTAAAGCCTCAAAAGAAACCCTCTGCTAAAACTCCTCAGCCTGAATCCTCCAAAATTGATAAACCTACCCCTGTACTCACTGCTGATTCAACAAAAGTTGTTAGGCCTGTTCAACTTCCAGTTATCTCACAAGAAAATATCCTTTTGGTTGACCTTGACTATAGAATAATGGACCCTTCATTAGAGTTCAATTTGCTTGATGTATATAACTGGTGTTTTGGTAAATCAATAGAGAAATATGACAAATATATACTAGTCTGGGATTCCAATTTGCCAAAATATATTGTTTATGAAACTCATCCATCCCCTGATTTTGTCAGATTGTGTTAGTCATTTTATCTTCCAGACCAAATATGCATTGTGAATAAAGACAGAGAGGTCTTATTACATCAATGAAGAATCTATAAACTCTATGCTACAACTGAACCTTCATCCCAATGCTGCTTCATTGTCCATAGAGGAGTTAACTCAAAATTACCTAGAGCTTGATTTTGCTTCTAAATTCAAAGTCTTCCAGACTTTTTGTCCCTAGAAATTTGATATTCCCAAGCTTAATCCTCCATTTGATACCTTTTATTTCCCAGATGAAACTAGACAGATTGTCTCAATGCTATCATTCATACTAGGATACTCTAGTCATGAATTCGCTGATGTGGCTATCTTAGGTTTTTTGTCAACTCTGAGTCCTGGCCAGTCTCCTTCCATAGTGTACAATTTTTCTAATTTCATTGTAGAAAACATGCAATATCGGTTGTCTAAATTATCAGAAGAAGGAGTCTATAGATATACATCATATCTACTTCAGCTCTTTTTGTATTATCAAGCAGACAAGTTTCCCATTGAATTTCAGACAGTGGATCCATAAGGAAATGTTATTTTAGTTGTGTTTTGGTCATCAATTCTAAGAAAATAGAATAGGGAATATAACTTTGCGGATTTCATTGACCTTTTTTTAGTGCCTACTATGAATCTATTGAAAAAAGAGCAGACCCCTAGAATCAATGAAGAGACAAAGAGAATTCTACAACTATCTGAGAGCTGTAAAATAGGGGACTGGTATTTATACAAAAGTTACATAGAAATAAGAGTATATGGTGCATTCCTGGCCCCATATAAGCTACCAAGATTTGTTACAACAAGAATATTTGGTTTGGAATATTTAAGGCAGCTATTGAATGCAGATGAAATCAATTTCATAGCTTCCAGGAAAAAGAATCAGTTTAAGATGAAAAATCAAATTGGGCCATTTATTGTAAATAACAGAGAAGCAGCCAATGAAATCAATTTCAAGTTGAAAGAGTATAAATTCCCATATAGTTTCATGTGGAATTATGATCCACAAGGAATTTTAAGCACAATGAGAGTGAAATGCAAGTTTCCTGTCTTCTTACATGATTCCAAGCCCCATATTGAAAAGTATGCCAACAAACTTGAATGGGAGCCAAACACTCTATTTGATGATGATTCATAGGAAATGCAGGGAAACAGTGGCAAACGTAAGCAAGTTGATCAAACACACGTATTGACAGTGAATAAAGAATCTGAAATTCTTCATAAGTGAAGCATAAAGGGAGATAGTTTCACTGTTGAAACTATTCAAGACAAAAGATTCATAATTCCTTATAATAAGAAAAGAAAATTGACCATTGAAGAAAGGGACAAAGCCATCAATGTTGAAGATAATAATGGTCATGAAACTGATGATGAAGCTACCAGGATAGTAACTGAAACTATCAAAGAGCTTCAAAATGTTCAAACTGGAGCCCAACAGAAAGATACAGTTATGGTGGATACACAATCTAAAGTTGATAAGCCATCTTCTTCTAAAGAACCTGATAATAAAGAGTCAGACATTCAAATCAAGTTCAAGCAAATAAAAGAAAATAATGAAGAAATAAAAAATGAAGCATATTCCAAGTTCCTCAAAGAAAAGCCTGGGAATAAGGATAGACTCCTTTCAGCTTTTGATTATTCCTATAATAAATTGGTGATGTCATTTCTCAAGCCTACAGTGACTGATCCAAAATCCATTGCAGATTATTCAAAAACAGATCTTGAAGTTGATGCAGATGCTGTCCATGAATTGGACCAAATAGAATTTCATAGAAGAAAAACAAAGATGCTATATTCTAAGATAGTTAATAAGACTATGAATTCTATCAGGCTTGAGAAAACTTTGATAAATCTTCAAACTCAAATGAAATTGGATAAAGCCTCACTATATGCCAACAATTTGAAGATCAAAGCATTAGAATACTTAGTGATTGAAGCAGGAGCTGATCCTGCTAACATGGAAGTTGCAAAGGCTTTAATTAAATAGAAAAATGAAGATATAACTGCTCTCAGAAAATAGCTAAAATTGCCTCAAAGTGAAAATTCTCAGGAAAAAGAAATTCTTCAACAGAAAATAGAGAATGATGAATTGAAACAACTTGTTCTTAAAATGACAGGTCAGATAAAAGAAATGGAAAGCCAATTAGAAGCTTTCATGCAAGAGAATGAAAAACTAAAGAAAGCTCAACAGGTTGTCATTCCTACAGTGATCCCAACTATAAGCACAGTTGTTCCATCTACTTTGGCAGAACACTTGGCACCATAAGGAGTACTGGCAAATGCAGTGTCAATAACTTCTCATGAAATCTCTGCCTCTTCTTCCTCAACCTCACAGGTAAACACAATACAAGACAAAGCTGCCATAATCAGAGCCATGGAAGATATGTCAATTAAAGAGAAAGAAATACTTAGTTTGAAAGGCACTATTAAAAATATAGAAACTTCCAAAAGAGATGCCTTGATTAATTCCAAAGGGCATGAGCAGAGGGCTGATAGACTGCAAGAACATGTGAGAATTCTTTAAGCACAGGTGAATCTTACAGATCAGGTTGCATATATAAAAAATCATTTATGGACAAAAACTATTGAAATAATTCACTCTCAATGGCCTTCAATTCAAATAATTTATGATCAGAAAGAGTTACTATAGGCTGAAAATGTAGAAATTGATAAAACCAAGAGAGAGATTGAAAACAAGCCAGCTCAAGTAGTTCAACTCATAGCATTCTTGAACAGCAAAAACAGGGAAGAGTTAGAAGAGTTGAAAATTGCTGATAGAACAGAGGCCATTCTTCAAATTTAATTTTTTTTTGAATAAAATAAATATGATGAATAATTTGGAAGACAGATGTAAAGATATGAACTTGGCCATCTCGAGATTTTGAACCAAATACAGAGTACTATTAGAAGCAGTTTTGCCAAACATTCATGCATTAAATGACAAATTGATGCCACAGAAAGATTATGATCAGAAAATTAGAACTCATGCTAAGGAGCAAGCTAAACAACCATGGCCACAAGGATCACCAAGTGGAAAAGTACTTCTTCAATATTTTGAAAATTTATTCTTTTTGGAAAATGAAATCAAGCATATGTTCACTATAAAATCTAACTTTTTCAAATATACAGAAGATGATGAAAGTTATAGGAAATTGAAGAATATGAAGATCCCCACTGCTGAACAGTGGCAAGAATTCATAGATCTGTTGTGAATTTGATAGATAAAGGACAAGAAAATTACTTGGAAACTCATATTTTACTTTTACCTTATGGTGAAAAAATCAGTGTCAAAGTGTATAAGGGTCAAAGTGTATCAGTAAAATCTAATTGTTACTACTAGTCATTTTTCAATTACAGTAGTGAAACAGTGAAAAAGAAGAGATAAAGAGTATTAGAACAGAAGATGAAAAGGAAGAGTATTCCACAAGCTACCATCCACGAGAAGATGTACCTATTGCCATAAAATACTCACAACACATCAAAAATCAGTTTAGATAAGATGAAACAGTTCTATTTTTCCTTGTAAAAGAGGACATCTTGCAAACTGTTTTGTTGTTGTACCTCTTCTTATGCTCTTTTTCCTATTTTTTTTTAAAACGTTATCTCAATTTCTGAGATATTTTGTAAACAATTTTTGGTATAAATACTTCATAATTCGAAGTATTTAGGGTGGAATAAAATTTATCAAGACAATTATAGTCATTTTGCTGGACATATTGAAGTTGGTGTGAGTCAATTAGCGAAGCAGCAGTCTGGAAACAAGTTTAGAGACATCATAACTAAGGATTCTCGTGGTGACAAGATAAGTCTCGTATTTTTTCCTGTTTTCAGTGTTATTCTAAAAAGTTTACAAACATTCATTTGATGTGTTTCTATTCTGTAATGATCAACTAAGGAGAAATTAAATAGAATTAGTGATAATAAGCTCTCTATTTTAAACTAGTTGGCATTTTGATGTTTTCTTCTTGATAACCAGACCATATAATCTTAATTGCTCTAGGTCCCAGTTTGATCCCCTCTTTCAAATCCTCGATCCTGCCCTTAGTACATTTGCATCTTTAAGTCTTATTTCCTAGCCCTGCTTGCCTAGAGAGTTGAATCCATTGCCCAATGTTCTGATAGATCCCTCTGTTTCACCTTGAAATACTTTTTATTCCTACCACATTTCAAAAATAAATCCTATTGCTCACTTATAGCTAGCCTAAAACCCTTTACCAAAAAAAACTAAATCTTTAGGAGAGATCCCTCTCCGGAGCTGAGGAAGGCTAGATCTTGAATTCCCAAAGCGGTTCTTGGTTACCCCTGGTTTTCTTAACTACAAAAATCCTCATCCCACAACCTAAGAATTACTAGGGTGATAACACCGTGTATTCTTCTGAAGAAGAAATTTGTAAAACTACGCTGTGAAGACTTGGGGAACTGTTGGTACTCTCTTGCATCACATAGGACCTTCAATATTTCCTTCATGATGGTGATAATCATGTTTTCAATTGCTGATAATGCTTTTATCTTGATGGGATCCATGATGTTGAGTCAGGCACATGGTTTGGATGTGTTCTTTTGGGAAGTAGGTTCCCACATTTTTTGCAGTACATGTTCTAATGGGAACATAGGAAGAGTTGTGGCCACCACAACCAAACATTTATTTCTCTTGGAGGTGATTCATGTGTATGATGGGATACCTTATGATGATACTCTTCTATCCATCACATATGAAACATTTTGGGATAACTGGTTTTACAACGTTGGAGGGAGGATCTTTGCAGATCTAATCTTCATGATGCCACTTGAGGGAAATATCCTTGCAGCCTAAGATCAGTTTGCACTCTACACTTATCTTAAGTGGAGAGGAGAACAATGTGGGGTAAGCTATCTTGTCTACCATGTGCATATTTTTAGCCCATCTATTTTGCGGGAGTTTAAGGTGGAGGAACATTTTCAGGAGTTGCCATGTTGGGAGGTGACTCATTTTGTGTGGATGATTTCTTGGGGATGGATGATGCACATGTGAATGTTGTTTTCCAATACATTTCAGATCCCATGCCTCAAGGGAGCCTCGAGGCAACACCTTATTGCCTTCTTGAGTTCTCTACTTATTCATGATGATAGCTATTCAGCTAACTTGCATGCTTGGGAGAGGCAATATGGAGATTCATTGTTGACACAACATCTCATTATTTGGAGGAGATCATCATATGTGGATGCTACAGTAGGGGGAGGGGACATCCTTCAATTCTATCCTTGCAGTTTCTTGAGGAGACGCAACATTTGGTAGGGGAGGACTGTAATATTATTAAATTAGCCCAAGCTAATAGGAATATTCAATTTTTCCTTGTTTTAGTTTTATTTTCATGTTTATGAATAAATGAATAATGGAGGACATGTAAAAATCCTTAGATCAAAGAATAAATACATGCCCAATTTGAAAAAGGATAAATTAGGGCCACTGTAATAAATCCACTTGTGTGTGAAACAGGATTGAAACAATTGATTGGGTCAACAGGACCAAATCTCAGTTCTGTCTAGGTTCATTGAACCATCTAGAGGCTTAGCACAGTTTTAGATGGATGAGCTTCATGTGAAAGGAGCTAAAGTTTTAGAGGTGGTTTAGGGTTTTTCACATCCTCATCTTATAAAAGGAAGGAGAAGGCTCAAGAGGAGGGTTGTTGAAGATTATCATTTTCTAAAGGTATTTTTTTCTCAGACATCCCTTGTTGGGTCTTCATATTCAGGAATCCCATGTCCTTCCTTGAGCAACTCTTGGAGGGGACTTGTGCTTTATTTTCCACTATCTAGCATATGGCCAAGCTCCATCTCTCTTTTGTAGCGTAAATCCAGTGAGGGTTTCATTATCTCAATGAGTTGCAACAAGTGGAATCTAGATCTACTCAGATCTAGATCATACTATCATCTCTTCTTAGTGAGTGAGTCTTTTATCCTCCTAGAAGAGTGTAGTATCAGCTTGAGCTTTAGTTTCAAATCTTGGCATCAGGCCAAAGTGTATACTATCATCAACTACACAGTTTCTCTCCCTGATCTGCATAAATTTTGTGGAGTAGTGTTTAAGAGATTTTGGCATTGTTTTGGAGACAAGATCTGTAATGTGAGGGAGCTCTCCTCGCACTATGGTGATCCATGGATTGACCAACCAATCCATGTATATTTCAGATATGATTCATTCAATGAAATATATGCTTTAGGTTTCCTGAATCATTCTGCAGATCTGCTGCAGTAAAATTCAAGTCTACTCCTTTACTTTCATGCATTGTTGAAATCCCCAAGGGGAGTGTAATAAATAGTCTCTTTGGCTTCCAGATCTATAATATATCTATATTTTCATGCATATATCTGTTATAGATCTAAGATATAATAAATTAGTGCTTTATTCTTTAGAAAATTACGTTGTCTATCTTTCTTGGCAATTTCTAGTGCTGCAACACCTTAATCTTGAGGGTTTATCCATGTAAAATCTCTGTTTTTATCTTGCAATGTATAAGTATTGCCCCAGATCTAATTTCATGATGTTATGAACTTGTTTCATATAATCCATTCAGAAACTTATGCTGCTTTATCTTCAGAAACTTCTCATACATTAAGTCATGGGAAATCAGGGTTTTCAAGCCTAGTTGGGATTGGAGGAACTGTTTAATATAGCTAGGGTCATTTGTTTAACCTGAAATTTGGTATGGGAGTCCCACACAGTCTAAGATAAAATATCCTATAGCCATTTCCATTATTTTTACACGAATTTCTGAATACACTCATCTTAGGGCATAAATCACCACTTTTCCCCACCCTTTTTAGTCCAAAAGTGAAGTAAAGGCTCCTGCTGATCATATTATTGAAGGATATACACTATAAAATCTGTTATTAGTTATAGGTCTGGATATCCAACCCTGTAATACCTTATGGTATTCCCATTGTCGTAGAAAATATCTCTTTTGGAATATTACAAATAAACCCCTCAAGAATTCACCCTAAATTATTCCTATTCAATGTGATTTTCCAATTATATGTGGCCTCAATTTTGTAAAATATTTTTCCTCAGATCACAGTACCTAAGCCTCCTAGGCAGATGTTGAAGAAGTTTGTAACGACGGTGCATGGACATATTTTGATGATGGCCCTTAGTTCTATGGATTAGGGAGAAGTGTTTTATATAGTGAATCTCATAGCATTAAATTTAGAGTTGGCTTGGGGAATCAAACCAATTATCATGTTCAGCTAATGGATCTAAAACTTATCAAAAATAAAAATAGGGCGTGGACTGGCTGTGGTCCACATAGTGATGCTACAATCCTAGCTTCCTATTTATATTACACTGTATGGTGATGAATCCTTTGAAAAAAACTTCACTGCACCATTAGGAGTAAATTATTTACTATAAAAATATCAATATAACAATGAATGAGAGAAGAGTAGAAAGACAAATGAATTACATTCAAAGAGATAACATATTACTGCAGCAAAGGATAGAATGCATAATGTAATAGAGACATACAAGATACTGAGACCAGAAGTAGCCAATTCATCCCTTAAGAATACACCCTAAAAGTTTGTGCAGGATGGTAAACTTTTCCATTGTAAGCTATAACAAGCTCTAGCAAATGGAGTGACCTTAAATATGTGGCAAGGTGCCAACTAGGGGAGTACTCCTTCGATCTAGGTGATTCATCACTCATCATAAATGCAATGTTGGCAATATGATGCAGAGTGTTGTCCTTGATGGAAACCCACTTGATGAAGATGATGGCAACCTTTGACCTGATGATCTTGTTAATGATGAGGGGAAAGAATTTCCAGAATGGGCGAGAACAATGATGGAAAGTGTATGTCACAAGGCATACGCGATTTTAGTAAAGGGAAGTCGCGTATGTACGCGGAAAAGTACGTGACAAGTCGCGTATGGTCAATTGCGCTCTAAATGTGTAAAACCAGGGGTTACTACCATGGTATTGACCCATTGTATTGAGCGCTGGGTTGTCTATTTGATCCCGTATAGGAATACCATCGGAAGTGATGTGGTTTTGGCTCATGGTATTGAAAAAGGATAAATCTATATAAGGAGAAGAAAATTATTGTGCAAAGGGTGTGCAAGTGTCTGGGATTTAATGAATACTTCACTCTGAAGTATATCTGCATGGTTGAACTCTGCTCTTGATTGATAGATCTGAATCTATGATGCATCTATGAACATGGTGAAGGTTAAAGATCTTTAGATCTAGAAATGGTGAATCTCTTGGATGATCTGAAAAGAAGTGATGAAGGCGCAAATCTGCTGAAGAACTTGAAGAAATCTGGGTAAGTTCGTAGATCTGAGCTGTTGTGCAAAGTTTATCTTTTACAGATCTATACGCAGGTTCAGTTTGTGAAAAGCATGTGTATACGCGGATCTATTTCAACAAAGTCGTGTATGGATAGTTAGGATTATTTTGGTAAATGTACAGATGTATACGCGGGTTCACTTCATAAAAAGCACGTATATACGTGGGTCTGATTAAATAAAAGTGCGTATGATGTCTGATATTATGGTTGCTCAAGGTTGAATATGTTTCTGCATATTTGTTCTGAAGTCTGGGTTATCTCCGATATTCTGGTTACAGTGGTTTCACTGTTCTGTTTGATGCATTGGGCAAAGGTTGTTTATTGACAAGTAAAGGGTTGTGTTGGAGCTGTCTGATCCAGTTTGAAAATTGATGAAACGTGGTCTGCAGTGGATCTGAGGGTTGAAACCTTCAGTATGTATGTAGAAGCTTTCTGTCAGTAGAAGCTGGTGCTTATATTAGGGGGTAGTAGCTCCCTTCCAGGAGAGGCTGGTAAACGAGAAGCAGGGGGTTGTAGCTCCCTTCCAGAAGAGGCTGGTAAACGAGAGAAGGTTGTAACCTTCTGCAGGTGGGTGCCTGCGTGCTGGTATGAGTCTGCACCAGTACATGTTGTAAGAAGTTTTCTTAATGATAAAGATTGAAGACTGAGACGACGGCAGCGGTGGTTTTCTCCCGAATTGGGTTTCCACCTAAAAATCCTGGTGTTCATGTGTGTTGCTTATGTGTGATGATTATTTTGTTCTTTCTACATCTGTTTACTATTTTCTAAAACATCTGATGAATGAGTAATGCAATGATCTAAGTCAAGAACTAAATGCATAATTAGATCACTGGATATACGCGAGTTCTGTAAAGAAAATCCGCGTATATACGCTAGTTGGATGAAGGAAAGTAGCGTATGTGTTTTTTAAGAAAGAAATAACAAAGTTTTATTGTCTGCACTAAATACTGATTCACCCCCCCTCTCAGTATTTTTCCCAACAATTGGTATCAGAGCAGGTCCTTCTGAAAAAGCTTAGCCACTAGAAGGAAGATCAAGCAAGATGAGCAATCAAGATGGAACATCATCTATCAAGCCTCCGCTCTTTAACGGAAGCAATTTAATCTTCTGGAAAATAAGGATGAGATCCTATCTTCAGTCTATGGGAGCAGATATATGGGTCATTGTTGAACAAGGATATCAATATCCAGCCGCAGTACCAACAGATCCGACGGAAAAGAAGAATTATGAAACAAATGCAAAGGCGTTCAATGCACTATTGGGAAGTCTAAATGAATCAGAATTTGTCAAGGTTATGCAGCTAAATACAAAAAAGGCAATATGGGACAAAATCATCCTAAGTTATGAAGGTGATGCAAAGGTAAAAATTGCAAAACTCCAAACTCTCAGAATTGAATATGAAAACTTGAGAATGCATAATGATGAGAGTATTACTAGTTTCTTTTTACGTCTTGATGATATTTTCAATTGTATGAGAGACCTGGGAGAAACAATAGCAGAATCTAATTTGGTTGAGAAAATCTTAAGATCACTAACAACAAAATTTGAATCAAAAGTCTCTGCTCTTGAAGAAAAATAGGATCTTCAAACTCTTACTGTGGTGCAATGTCATCGCATAATGACTGCATATGAAATGAGGAGAGGAGGACCATCTGATGTCAAAGAAGTTGTTTTTAAAGCTTCTACAAAAGGGAAAGAAGTTCAAAAGGCAGAAGGATCTGGATATATCTCAGAAGAAGATGAGGCATATTTTGTAAAGAAACTTCAACTTGGCATAGGACGGTTCAGAGGTAAGCTTCCTTTCAAATGTTTTGATTGTGGAAGAGTTGGTCATTATGCTACTAAGTGTCCTTATAAAGAAACATCTGCAAAAGGGAAGGAACTAGCAAGAAGGAATAAGCACCGGTCTAGCAAAAGTTACTACACTCATGAAGACAGTGATGGGTTCTCTGATAGTGAGGAAGAATGTGAACAAAATCTTAGACTTCTCATGGAATTTGAATCTAAAGATGAAAAGGATACTTTTGTGGATGCTCTAGAGGACAATGATTTCCTTGAAGAAAACAATCAACTCAAAATACGCTTAGAAGAATGTAAAATTTTCTTAGAAGAAAAGAAAATAACCATAGAGACTCTGGAAAAATAGGTTGAAGAAGAAAAGAAACACATTGAGAAATTAGAATGTGAAGTGTTAAGTCAAAGAAAATAATCTGAGAAAGTAAAGGCTCTGAATCTTAGATTTGCTAAAGGATCTGAAACCTTAGATGAGATTATCAAGGTACAACGTTCTCCTCTTATAAAGACAGGTCTTGGATATACCGGAGAATCCTCTCAGGCTTTTGCACCAAATTATCTAAAAGCAGCTACAGTTGGTTTACTACATTCAGCCACTCAGCAAGGGAATAAAGAATATTTACAGGTAAAGCATGATCATCACAATTCAAGGAACACTAACAGGGATGTTTTTCAAAAAAGCTACAACCAACAAGTAAATTCAAATAGAATATTTCACGATCGCAAAAATTTCTACTTCAATGGACAATGTTTCTCATGTCACAATTTTGGTCATAATGCTATTCAATGTGTTGCCTATAAAACCATCATGACAAGAGAAGCAAGAAATAAAAGGATGGATATTGAACCAAAGAAGAACACCTATAATAACTTTTCTCCTCTTCAAAATGAAGTGGAATGTGCTTATTGCAATAACTTTGGTCATGAAGAATCTGAATGTAGGAGCAAAGTCCAGCCAAAACAACATTTTCCTTCAGGTTCCAAAGTATGGAAAAAGAAGGAATTATAGGTTGAAAATTGTGGGATAGCGCTATTTGCAGAAGGTGAAGAAAATCAATGGTACATTGATAGTGGATGCTCAAGACATATGACAGGTGACAAAAGAAAACTTCTTGCATATAATGCTCTAGAAAAAGAAAATAAAGTTACATTTGGAAATGATACTCCTGCTATAATTAAAGGAAAAGGGTCTGTGTTTCTAAAAGAAAAGGTGAAGGCTAATGATGTCATGTATGTGGATGGATTAAAGCATAACCTGTTAAGTGTAAGTCAAATGTGTGATCAAGGAATAGAAGTTGTCTTTAGTTCAAAAGAATGTGTGGTTCGTGATCTTGATACAGGTAAAACTATCATAAAAGGAAAAAGAACTCCAAGCAACCTGTATGTATTGAAGAACTGCAAAGATCAATGTTACTTGAGAAAATCTTCAGAAAATTGGCTATGGCATAGAAGGCTGGGGCATCTGAGCTTCTCTCAAATCAACAAAGCAAGCAGACTTCAAGTTGTTCGTGGTCTTCCTAATATTACTCTACCAGAGAGTATTATATGCAAATCTTTCCAATTCGGTAAGCAGACCAGAGTACAATTTAATGCCAAAGAAGGATCATCAAGTAAGCCTCTTGAACTCATTCATACTGACATATGTGGACCTATGAGGAAAAAGTCACCACGTGGGGAAGAATACTATATCTTATTTATTAATGATTACTCTATAATGTGTTGGATCGGGTTAATTAAACACAAAGATGAAGCATTTGAAAAAATTCAGATCTTCAAAGCATTGGTAGAAAATGAATTAGATCTAAAAATCAAGTGTCTTAGATCTGATCGAGGAGGAGAATATACATCAAATGAATTCTTTGAATTTTGTGAACAACATGGCATAAAAAGACAGTTCTCTGTAGCAGGCACTCCACAGCAAAATGGCGTAGGAGAAAGAATGAATAGAACAATTCAACAAATGGCTAGAGCTATGCTTGATGATTCTGGAACTCTTGACATTTTCTGGGGAGAAGCAGCACATACAGTAGCAAACATTCTCAACAAGGCACATGTTCGGGTAAATAGTGAAAAAACTCCATATGAACTCTGGTATGGTAACTCTCCCTCTGTGAAGCATTTTAGAGTTTTTGGAAGTAAATGCTTTATCAAAAATAATGATGAAAAGCTTGGCAATTTTGAACCTAGATCAGATGAAGGGATACTTCTTGGTTACTCATCTACAAGCAGAGCATACAAATGTTACAATAAAAGGCTTCGAAAGGTTGTTGAATGTATTGATGTTGTCATTGATGAGTCTCCTGCAGCCCCCAAAGAAGAAAAACAAACAATAGAAGAATATGATGGTGACTATTGTCCTTCTACATCAAATAGGAATGATATAGATAGTGGATCCAATGAAGAACCTGAAGATGATTTATCTGAAAAGGCTCCTTCCAGATATGTTCAAAAGAATCATCCAGAATCTCAGATTTTGGCAGATAAGGCATCAGGTGTACAAACAAGAAGGACTCTTGTAGGATCCTCTAGCTATCTGGCATTTCTATCCACCATTGAACCACAAAATGTCAATCAAGCTAGCAAAGATGAATGTTGGGTTCAAGCCATGAATGAAGAGCTTGATCAAATTGAAAAAAATGAAACTTGGGAATTAGTACCAAGACCTCATAACGAAAATGTCATTGGAACTAAATGGATATTCAAAAACAAGTTAAATGAAAATGGGGATGTCATAAGAAATAAAGCTAGACTTGTTTGCAAAGGGTATACTCAACAAGAAGGTATAGACTTTGAAGAAAATTTTGCTCCTGTAGCGAGACTTGAAGCCATAAGAATGTTTCTTGCTTTTTCAAGTTTTCAACAAATCAAAGTTTATCAAATGGATGCTAAATCTACATTTCTCAATGGTGATCTAGAAGAAGAAGCTTATATAGAACAACCAGAAGGATTCATTTTGGGAAATGATGAAAATATTGTTTGTAGACTTAAAAAGGCTCTATATGGTCTCAAACAAGCTCCAAGGGCATGGTATTCTCGCCTTGACAAATATCTTCATCAACAAGGATTTTCAAAGGGGTCTGCTGATAGCAACTTATACACAAAAATTGAAAATGATAAACTATTGATTGTGATTGTATATGTTGATGATATCATTTTTGGAAGTAATGAAGAATCTATGAGTTAGAAATTTGCTTCTGTTATGCAGCAAGAATTTGAAATGTCTTTACTTGGGGAACTAACATTCTTTCTTGGCTTGCAAGTGCATCAAAATGCAGATGGTATATTCTTATCACAAGAAAAATACCTTAAGCAAATTCTGAAGAAGTATGGCATGGAAGAGTGAAAACCTGTAAGTACACCAATGATAACCGGATGTAATCTCAGTTCTCATGATGATTCTCCCATGGTGAACCAACCAGATTACAGATCTATGATAAGAAGTCTTCTTTATCTCACTAGGACTAGACCAGACATTATGCATGTAGTTGGGATTGTTGGAAGATTCCAAGCTAATCCAAAAGAATCTCACCTTCACGCTGTCAAAAGAATATTCAAATATCTGCAAGGAACTCAAGACTTTGGATTATGGTATCCAAAGAATGCTGATCTTACTCTTCATGCTTACACTGATGCAGATTGGGCTGTTGATGATCGGAAAAGCACTAGTGGTGGTGCATTCTATATGGGGCCCCGGTTAGTATCTTGGTTCAGCAAGAAGCAAAGCTCCATTGCCTTATCTACAGCAGAAGTAGAGTATGTGGCTGCAGCATCATGTTGCACTCAACTTCTTTGGATGATGCAAACCTTACAAGATTTCCAAATCAAATGTTCACCTCCTATTTCCATTATGTGTGATAATACAAGTGCCATCAATATCTCAAAGAATCCTGTTATGCATTCCAAGACCAAGCACATTCCCATCAAGTATCATTTCTTACGTGAACAAGTGCTTGAACAAAAGGTGAAGTTGGAGTATGTTCCCTCCAAAGAACAATTTGCTGATATATTTACTGAACCTCTGCCCAGGGAAGTGTTCGAATATCTCAGACAGAAGCTGGGAGTAGTCTCTGTGATGCAGAGGATCAAATCTGATTAAAATTCTGAAGATTAATTTGGATACGCGGGTTTCCTGAAAGACAGTCGCGTATATACGCGAGTTCATGGACAGAAAACCGCGTATGTGCAGTTGCTGACAATTTTTTTTTGGGTCAGCATTTCTTCAGCACAAGCTATGGTGCTGTTTGGTATCTCTGATGCTTTTTGAAGTCTCTGGTGGTATTTCGGCTCTTATATTTCTGTTTCATTCTCTGATTTTGGGTGAAGATGCCTTGATGATGTGCTGTTGAAAGTGTTCACGATGCACATATTCAGGGGGAGCACTAGCCTTGTTGAGAATAATGCATTGTTGACATTATGATGATTCTGAATTGTGATTTCTCTCTTGAGATCCTTTAGTATTGGGTATAAAGAGTCATATTTGTAATTTGATGAAAAGGTCATGTTGAAACATATGATGTAAATTGTAATATTCAGTCATGTAAGGACTTGTTCAATATGTAAACCCACTTGGTTGGGTAATTGAGTCTCATCTGTAAATCCACTTGGTTGGATCTTTGATGTAAGTATGAGTCCTTGGTGATAGGAAGGTCATAGAGTCATGTACTTCATTGAAAAACATGTTTGAAGATCCGGCATGAACTCAGGGGGAGCATGGCAACTTTAGTGCACATCATATTTACAACGCTCTTCTTTCAACATGAGAAGCAAAACCTTGTGTTGGTCCACCCTTTTCCCTTGATGTCAAAGGGGGAGAAATATCATTATGCTTAATGTATCTATCTGTTGTGATCAAACACCATCGTGGTTGCCATCAAGTCCAAAGGGGGAGATTGTTGGCAATATGATGCAGAGTGTTGTCCTTGATGGCAACCCACTTGATGAAGATGATGGCAACCTTTGACCTGATGATCTTGTTAATGATGAGGGGAAATAATTTCCAGAATGGGCCAGAACAATGACGGAAAGTGTATGTCACAAGGCATACGCGAGTTTAGTAAAGGGAAGTCGCGTATGTACGCGGAAAAGTACGTGACAAGTCGCGTATGGTCAATTGCACTCTAAATGTGTAAAACCAAGGGTTACTACCATGGTATTGACCCATTGTATTGAGTGCTGGGTTGTATATTTGATCCCGTCCAGGAATACCATCGGAAGTGATGTGGTTTTGGATCATGGTATTGAAAAAGGATAAATATATATAAGGAGAAAAAAATTATTGTGCAAAGGGTGTGCAAGTGTCTGGGCTTTAATTAATACTTCACTCTGAAGTATATCTGCATGGTTGAACTCTGCTCTTGATTGATAGATCTGAATCTATGATGCATCTATGAACATGGTGAAGGTTAAAGATCTCTAGATCTAGAAATGGTGAATCTCTTGGATGATCTGAAAAGAAGTGATGAAGACTTGGCGCAAATCTGCTGAAGAACTTGAAGAAATCTGGGTAAGTTAGTAGATCTGATCTGTTGTGCAAATTTTATCTTTTACAGATCTATACGCAGGTTCAGTTTGTGAAAAGCGCATGTATACGCGGATCTGTTTCAACAAAGTCGCATATGGACAGTTAGGATTATTTTGGTAAATGTACAGATGTATACGCGGGTTCACTTCATAAAAAGCACGTATATACGTGGGTCTGATTAAATAAAAGCGCATATGATATCTGATATTATGGTTGCTCAAGGTTGAATATGTTTCTGCATATTTATTCTGAAGTCTGGGTTATCTCTGATATTCTGGTTACAGTGGTTTCACTGTTCTATTTGATGCATTGGGCAAAGGTTGTTTATTGACAAGTAAAGGGTTGTGTTGGAGCTGTCTGATCCAGTTTGAAAATTGATGAAACGTGGTCTGCAGTGGATCTGAGGGTTGAAACCTTCAGTATGTATGTATAAGCTTTCTGTCAGTAGAATCTGGTGCTTATATCAGGGGGTAGTAGCTCCCTTCCAGGAGAGGCTAGTAAACGAGAAGCAGGGGGTTGTAGCTCCCTTCCAGAAGAGGCTGGTAAACGAGAGAAGGTTGTAACCTTCTGCAGGTGGGTGCCTGCGTACTGGTATGAGTCTGCACCAATACATGTTGTAAGAAGTTTTCTTAATAATAAAGATTGAAGAATGAGATGACGGAAGCGGTGGTTTTCTCCCGAATTGGGTTTCCACCTAAAAATCCTGGTGTTCATGTGTGTTGCTTATGTGTGATGATTATTCTGTTCTTTCTACCTCTGTTTACTATTTTCTAAAACATCTTATGAATGAGTAATGCATTGATCTAAGTCAAGAACTAAATGCATAATTAGATCACTGGATATACGCAAGTTCTGTAAAGAAAATCTGCGTATATATGCTAGTTGGATGAAGGCAGGTAGCGTATGGGTTTTTAAGAAAGAAATAACAAATTTTTATTGTCTGCACTAAATACTGATTCACCCCCCCCCCCCTCTCAGTATTTTTCCCAACATGCAAACCAATTTTGAATTACAAGCTAGAAATAGCGAAGGAAGCTAAGGCTATTTCTCCAATGACTGAACTATCTCTCCATACTCTCACATGTATCACTATTAGTGAGTTAACATATGCCCAATAGATCAGGGTGAGCTAGCGCATACTCTCCAAGGAAGTAACTAATTCACCCCTTAAGAATTCACCCTAAAAATGTGTACAGGATGGTCAACTTGGCCATTGTAAGTTACAACAAGCTTTAGCAAATTGAGTGACCTTAAATAATGTGCTAAGGTGACAAGTTTCCAACTAGGGGAGCACTCCTTCGATTTAGGTGATTCATCACTCATCCTAAATGTAAACCAATTACAAGCTCAAAATAGCAAAGGCAGCTAAGGCTTTTTCTCCAATGACCGAAATATCTCTCCATGAATGGGAAACAATGGTTAAGGGTGCAATAGATAAACTTAGGTTACTATAAATACCTCCCTCAATAAATGCATCAACCACAAAATAAAAAATAAAACAATTACATTTGTTAGGAAATGAAGCAACCTAGGATTGTGTGCCAAGTGGAATCCCCTTTAAAACATACCTCTTGACCATGGAAAGGAGTTGCACCCTACACAATGAGGCCCAACATCTCTTAGGCCATAAAATGCTTCTCTAGAATAGATCCCTCCTTGTATAAACAAATCAGATGAAGGTGAACACAAGGAATAATATGCTACTTGCTGGTTGTTTCTTTTCAAATCTACACTTAAATCTTTCTTAATTTGATGAGTATCACATTGGAGAAGGGGATATAGTGACTAATGAAAATGACTTCCATTTTATGTTCTAGAATAGCAACAGTCTTATGCCAAATAGGCCTCAAAACCTTGCATCAGATCACTAGCTAAGATTGCCCATCATATAACAGAAATGTTGAGACTAGTGCAGAAGTGACCAACTATCTAATAGTGCTTAGGGAATTTTCTGCTTAGAGAAAACTAAGCACTGACTATATGAGAAATGACCAAGCACTGAATCATATAGTATCGTATGAACAACTTGGTCATTTCTGCAGAAAACTAAGTGATTCCTAAGTTGCTCTGAACACTCTGCTCACACTGCCCGCCCTCTTGATTGGATGATCCATATAGTGTGTTTGCATTAGCAAGAATTCACTTCCATAGATATTAATGGAGTACCATCATATGATTTGCAGTGAACCTTCCAAGTCATAGGTGGTGATATCGGACACCATCTGCTCAAAGTGGAGTTGGACAATTGAATTGCAACAATGAAACTAACAGCTTTGAGCTCAGTGGGATGGCACATTGGTGATAAACATGCTATATTGGATGAGATAGAAGCTCTTGTAGTTTCTAAAAATTTTTCATTCACTTCGATAGATGTTAATGGAGTACCATGATATGTTTTTATGTGAACCTTCCAAGTCATAGGTGACGAGATCAAATACCATCTGCTCAAAGTGGAGTGGGACAAATGAATTGAAACAATAAAACTAGCAGCTTTGAGTTCAGTTGGGTGACGCATTGCTGATAAAAACACAATATTGGATGAGATAGAAGCTCTTATATTTTATGCAAATGTGGCCCTTGGCCCAAGCCTAAAACCCTAAGGTGTAATATATTTCTGGCAATGAGAGACCGGTCACCTCCACTAAGAAGTTCTATACTTCTTTGTCACTGAGCCTTTGGTTAGTATACAAATGACTTGGGGATTACTATTCATCATTGGTAGTTTCTGTAATAGAGGATTGAAATGCTAGTGGTAGACTTCAACACCTTTATTGGATGCTTATGTGGACACTAGTTTGAATTCCAAGCAAACAAAAATTGTTTGTTATACAAGTAGATGAGAGAGAGTAATAGAAGAAATGGCAGTTGGATGAAGAAAAGGAAACTAAGGTATTGGACTAGAATGTTTTTCTTATTTGAGAATAATCATATGATTGGCTTGCTATAAAAACTGTTGACAGAGATAAATGGTGGTTGTGATTGAGAAAACTATGCCAATGATAGTCGACATAATTATATAGCCAACAAGACTTTGTGATGCTTTCAATTAAGGATGCCCCAAACCAACAAAATTCATATATCAATCTAATTATTAGTCCCAAATATGCCTAGAATATGGATTCATGCTCAATTCATACATCTTTTTCTGGTTATAGCACAATTTGTCTTTGTTGATGGCATGCAAGCTAAATTACTTAAAACACCCCAGGAGGACCCCTGAAATGTTGTGTGTCACTACTTTGAAATGTTGAAAAATTGTTTTGGTGTCATTTTGGATTTCTTAAATGTTTTATCAGTTTCTTGAAATGGCAAGATTTCTGTTCCATCGTGAAATGTTTTACAAATTATGGAAACATTTCAACAAAAAACAACAACTTTTTGGGTAGAAAACTAAGTAACAAATTTAAAACACTTAGGAACCACTAAGCAAAAAATTGTCTAATAGTGCTCGGTCATTTCTACTTAGAGAAAACTAAGCACTGAATATATGAGTCAATGCATGGTCATTTAGTGCAGAAATGACCTCTAATGATTCCTTCTCCCACCAACTCTCTTTGGGTACTATATCGATGAGATGGATTCCTTTCTTAGGAGCACATATAGGATGGTGTTGATTGCCCTTTACCCGATGTCTTCATCTCCTTGCTTTTAGTTTTCAACAACATGATCCTCTTGGCACCTCACCTAAGGGGTTTTAGAGACAAATTGATTCCTTATTCAACTCTTGTGATCTTTGATAGTTGACATTTGAGCCTTTGGTTAGTATATGAATGACTTGGTGAGTACTAGTCATCTCAGGTAAGACAGTTTCTGTAACAAGGGATTGAAATGCTAGTGGTAGACTACAACACCTTTATTGGATGCCTATGTGGATGCTGGTTTGAATTCCAAGCCAACAAACATTGTTTGTTATACAAGTAGATGAGGGTGAGTAATAGAAGCAATGGCAGTTGAATGAAGAAAATTCAATTAAGGTATTGGACTAGAATGTTTTTCTTATTTGAGAATAATCATATGATTGGCTTGCTTTAAAAACTGATGACAGAGATAAATGGTGGTTGTGATTGTAAAATATATGCCAATAATAGTTGACAAACTTATATATCCAACAAGACTTTGTGATGCTTTCAATAAACGACGCCCTAAACCAACAAAATTCATAAAGTAATTCAATTATTAGTCCCAACTATGCCCAGAATATGGATTCATGCTCAATTCATACATCTATTTTTGGT
Source organism: Pinus albicaulis (assembly GCA_034641835.2). Taxonomy (NCBI): domain Eukaryota; kingdom Viridiplantae; phylum Streptophyta; class Pinopsida; order Pinales; family Pinaceae; genus Pinus; species Pinus albicaulis. The sequence continues at coordinate 777,294,311 of CM076571.1, read as the reverse complement.
TATAGCAGAGTTTGTCTTTGTTGATGGAATACAAGATAAGTTACTAAAAACACCCCAAGAGGACCCCTGAAATGTTTTTTTCCAAATCAGAAACAGATTCTGGTGTTTCATGATTTTGAAGTGTTGACAAAGTGTTTTGGTGAAATTTTTGCTTTCTAAAATGTTTTATCAATTTCTTGAAATACGCAAGATTTCTGTTCCATCTTGAAATGTTTTACAAATTCTGGAAACATTTTAGCAATAAAAAATAACTTTTTGGGTAGAAAACTAAGAAAAAAATTTAAAACACCTATGAATCACTAAGAAGAAAAATATCTAATAGTGCATGGTCATTTCTGCTTAAACTAGGCACTGAGTATATGAGTTAGTGCTTTTTCATTTAGTGCAGAAATGACCTCTAATGATTCCTTCTCTCACTAACTCTCTTTGGGTTCTATATCGATGAGATGGACTCCTTTCTTAGGAGCACATATAGGATGGTGTTGATTGTCTTCTACTCTATTTCTTGATCTCTTTTCTTTTATTTTTCAACAACATGATCCTCTTGGCACCTCACCTAAGGGGTTTTATAGACAAATTGATTCCTTATTCAACTCTTGTGATCTTTGATAGTTGACATTTGAGCCTTTGGTTAGTATATGAACGACTTTGGAAGTACTAGTAATATCAGGTAAGACAATTTCTGTAACAAGGGATTGCAATTCCATTGGTAGACTAAAACACCTTTATTGGATGCCTATGTGGACGTTGGTTTGAATTCCAAGCCAACAAAAATTGTTTGTTATACAAGTAGATGAGAGTGAGTAATAGAAGAAATGTCAGATGGATGAAGAAAAGGAAACTAAGGTATTGGATTAGAATGTTTTTCTTATTTGTGAATAATCATATGATTGACTTGCTATAAAAACTAATGACAGAGATAGATGGTGGTTGTGATTGAAAAATATATGCCAATAATAGTGTACAAACTTATATAGCCAACAAGACTTTGTGATGCTTTCAATAAAGGATGCCCCAAACTAACAAACTTCATAGAGAAATCCAATTATTAGTCCCAACTATGCCTAGAATATGGAGTCATTCTGAATTCATACATCTATTTTTGGTTATAGCACAGTTTGTCTTCGTTGATGGCATACAAGCTAAGTTACTAAAAAAACCCTAGGAGGATCCTTGAAACGTTGTTTTCCAAATCATAAACATATTCCAGTCTGTAACGAATTTGAAATGTTGAAAAAGTGTTTTGGTGACATTTTGGCTTTCTAAGATGTTTTATCAGTTTCTTAAAATGCCCAAGATTTATGTTCCATCCTTAAATGTTTTACAAATTCTGTGAAAATTTCAGCAACAAACAACAACTTTTTGGGTAGAAAACTAAGAAAAAAAATTAAAACACTTAAGAATCACTAAGCAAAAAACTCTCTAATAGTTCTTGGTCATTTCTGCTTAGAGAAAACTAAGCACTGACTATATGAGCTAGTACTTGGTCATTTAGTGAAGAAGTGACCTCTAATGGTTCGTTCTCTCACTAACTCTTATGGTTTCTATATCGATGAGATGGACTCCTTTCTTAGGAGAACATATAGGATGGTGTTGATTGTCTTCTACCCAATGCCTTGATCTCCTTACTTTTAGTTTTCAACAACATGATCCTCTTGGAACCTCACCTAAGTGGTTGTAGAGACAAATTGATGCCTTATTCAACTCTTGTGATATTTGATAGTTGACGTTTGGGCATTTGGTTAGTATATGAATGACTTTGGGAATACTACTCATCTTAGGTAAGACAGTTTATGTAACAAGGGATTGAAATGTCAAAGATGTGAAATTGACATTCTCCAAAGCCATGAATTATAACCCAAAGAAAATGGCATAATCACCGGCTCAAGAACTCCTGCAGTCCAAAAAGGATATCTACCATGGCAGTTCTCATTGAAAGTTTTCTCAAACATTAGGGCCCAAGACTGCAAAATTTTGAAGATACCTATCAATATTTGCTGGCAACTTTACAAGAGGAGGACCTTGTTGGTTTTCTTGAACATGACAAGTATGTTGTTGAACGGAGGAATATGACAGCCCTGCAGCAAGAACAACTCCATAATTCTATTGAGAAACATCATGGTAGCGAAAAAGGAGCTTCTTTTTGACAAATATTTTGTGGCTTTCCCTAAAAATAATGGTGATGACATTCTATCTCAAGAAAAAGAAGTAGAACATGCATAAAATTTTATGAAGCAATTCGAGGACAGTGGTCTGAAGCTAATGCGGCCATCCTATGTGGAATTGATGCAAATGTATATGTGCCTGTCTATGTAATGTGCAGTAGAATGCACATTTTATTGATTTATGGCAAGGTGTCGACCTAATTGGGCAGCTTATGAAATATATCTTGAATGCTTGATTAAATGTGGCATGCTGGAGAGGGCTGAGGGGTTTTTTGCAGAGTTGCGAAAGGATGGTGCAATTGGTATTAAATCCAAGATGTGCAACATAATATTAGAGGGATATCTCAAATCTGGTCAAGAATAAAGGATCGAAAAATTGTATGATGAAATGTACCATAAATGTGAAGGTTGATGGAAAGCAGCTCAAGGCAAACGATAGTAGGTCAATGAGCAACTTAATACTAGATGTTACAGGTGTAGATGAAAACCTTGACTTTCAAACAAAGTATTTACAACTTGTGAATTATCAAGTCTGTGAACTGTGGGCCTTGGATTTTCGCCATTTTGTAGGGGAATTGCATCAACAACCTGAAATGAACTTGGAGAGTCAGGAAGTTGCAATTGATGCACTGTTTTTGGTAGCATAATGTCACCTGAATCCATATTTCATGATGAACACCAGTGATAGTGACTATCATATCAAAAAAAGTGCTAGTAAAAACAAATCTTCACATGCATAGGAAGATGGTTGATTAGCTATTTTCAATTAATAGAAAGCCAAAAGTGGAAATGATAGGTAATATGAAAGAAAGAATAGGACCATTGTGGAAGCTGCCCGCGACATGCTATGTGACCAAGATCTTCAGAAGTTTCTATGGGGAGAAGCTGCAAACACTGCTATGTATGTTCAAAATAAATGGCCGCATTCCGATTTGGAATCCAAAACTCCCAAATAAGTCTTCTCTGGTAAGAAACCGAATGTTTCTAATTTTAGAGTTTTTGGTTGTCCTGTTTACTTTCATGTGCCGAAAGAAAATAGAAGCAAGCTGAATGCTTTTGGAAAGAAGTAAATGTTTGTGGGCTACAGTGAAACTTTGAAGGCATAGAATCTATGTGCTTGTTCAAAGAGAAGTGGAGATATGCCACGATGTCACCTTCGATGAATATGTTTCCCTCAAGAAAGTAATAAATCTTCCTAGCTCCAAGGAAGACAAAGAAGATAAAGAAGCAGGGAAGCTAGAAGAGCCGAAGGATGACCTGATGCCTGATGTTGAATCACCTATGGATCCCATTGATCCACCTCCTTCAAATAAGAGAATACCCTCATGGCTTAGGGATAGTCTCAAAGATGCAGAGAGACATATTGCCCCAAGGGGGACATTCTGTGAAAGCAAAAAGCCGAAGAGATACCAAGGGTATCTAGTAGCCATTAGTGTGATAGTACAATATGAGTCTGGAACATTTGAAGAAGTCGTAAAACATCATGTTTGGAAGGATTCTATGCACAAAGAATATGAGTCCATTATGAAGAATGATGGATGGGAAGTGTTCTCGAGGCTGGAGGATAAATCTGTTGTCACCTCGAAATGGCTCTATAAGACCGAGCATGGATCTGATAGAAGTGCTGAAAGTACAAGGCAAGATTCATTTCCTGAGGCTTCTCTCAAAAAGAAGGCATAGATTATGATGATATGTTTGCACCTGTGGCCTGCTATACCACGATCCGATCTATTATTTCCCTTACTGCAACGCAAGGATGGAGTCTACATCATATGGATGTGAAGACCACTTTTCTGCATGGTTCTATAAAGGAAGAGGTGTATGTGGCGCAACCTCTAGGGTTAGAATTTTGAGATAGAGACACCCATGTATGCAGGTTGACGAAAGGCCTCTATGGGTTGAAGCAAACCCCCAGGGCTTGGTACAAGATGATAGATAGTTGCTTGATGAAGTTGGCTTCACTCGAAGTAATGCTGATCCAAACCTTTATTTTAAGGTTGATAGAGAAAGGCATCTCATTCTGGTTCGCTATGTGGATGATCTCTTAGTGACAGGTGCTGACCCTCTTATTCATCAGTGTAAGATGGAGCTAGCTTCCATGTTTGAGATGGAAGACCTAGGACTGATGCACTAATTCTTAGGCTTGGAGGTTTGGCAGAGGCTAGGCGAGGTTTTCCTTTCTCAAGGAAAATATGTTGTGAACCTGCTGGAGAGATTTTCCATGGTGGACTATAAGTCTGTGTCGACACCGATGGAACTCAACTTTAAGAAGCTGTGTGGAAACGCTGCTGGGCCCATGCTAGCAAATCCTACTAAGTATCGACAACTCGTGGAGGCCTTGATGTTCTTATTGAACTCCCATTCGGACGTATGTTTTGTAGTGAACACTTTGAGTCAACATATGGTTGATCCTCATCACATTCACTAGATTGGTGTCAAGAATATATTGAAATATCTTTGGGGCGCAATCAACCATGGGCCGAGATACACTATCGGTAGTTTGAGACTCCATGGATATATTGATGCCAATTGGGCTGGCAATGTGGTGGATCACAAGAGCACATATGGATGTTGATTCACCTTGGGTTTTTCTTCAAATGAGCATGAAGAAAAAGTCGTGTATTTGAGCACCGCTAAGGCCGAATACATTACAGTGAGTATGGCCTGTTGTGAAGCTATTTTGTTGCAAAAGCTCTTCAGTGAGATGTTTGGGCATGTGCTATATACCACCGTTATCCTTTGTGATAACTAGAGTGGGATTCATCTTTCTGCCTATGTTCCATGATCGTTCCAAGCTTATTTATATTAGGTACCACTTTATCCAAGATATGGTATAATGAGGTGCCGTAAGGCTCGATCATATAGGAACTGCTGAGCAGGTCGCAGATATTCTCACAAAGCCCCTAGGGAAGGTCAAGTTCCTAACCTTTTGTGAGAAGCTTGGAATCGTGGAAAGACCCTATTCTGAGGGTCCTGATTGAGTTGGAATATGATCTCTGGGAGCTCTAGGGGGGCTTTGGGATATATTCATAGAGCTATAAGCACATACGGGGCTAGGCTTGTCGAACCTTGTTGTGCTTATGCCCCACCGTTATGATATTGAGTTGGTTCACCTCTCTTTGATTTGTGCCTCGCACGCATCCTACCAATGGAGTTTTGGAATCATGAGAAGTACCTCTCATTTGGCCAATGAGGTGGGAAATGTGGATAGAGACCAATACCAAGACCGATGGACGCATCAAAGATTGTCATAATCTCGATGTCTAGGATGGCACGTGTCCAACACCTTGATCTGGGATCAAGTACGATGAGGTTCTTACCTCTAAACTGACTTTGGGTCAGTAAAATATCTTTGGGTTAGTATATGAATCTTTTTGAGTCTATTGAGGTTTTATCCTCTAAACTGACTTCGGGTCAATAAACTAACTTTGGGTTAGTATATGACCCTTTTTGAGTCTATTGAGATTTTATCCTCTAAACTGAATTCGGGTCAGTAAACTAACTTCGGGTTAGTATGAGACTCTTTTTGAGTCCGAGAGAGGTTTTTACCTCTAAGCTGACTTCGGGTCAGAAAAGTATGATGTTTTTGTGACTCACATTTTTTTTTATCTGAGAAGGAGAGCCAAAAAAGCAAGTTACGACAGGATGACGCACGATGTTTGTTTGGTAGATGATGGATGGCACTTGTGGATAGTTGGAGTTCTCCCTAGTTGAGATGGAGTGTTAATTTGGGGAAAACTAGGTCCAAACTCCATGTTGCATTGCTCATATGACGATGGTCATATTTTTGTTTGATTCCTCTTTTGGAGAGGCGCAAAATTGATCTAAAGATCATCTTGTTTGGATGAGCAGAACATTTATTTTGAATTAGTTTTCCACATGTGCAAGGTTGGCCAGATTTGTAATGTAGGCTCACATGCCTAATAGATGTGTCACACACCCTCATTGATGGATATAAATTGGAGAGACTTTGAGGTCATTTTCTCATCAAATCATCACACATTATCTCATTGTGATTAGATTGGTTTGATAGCCTTTGGAGGCATTTTTCCCCTCACACGTGTGGAGCGAAGCTGTTGTTTTATGCGGATCTGTTTAGGGCTTGTTGCTGCAGCGTTAACCAGCGTTGACCATGGTCAACCCTTGGTCATTTGACCTCAAAATTCTGCCAAAAACATGATTTTGAGAGGTCGTACTGTTGGGCACTAAAATCGAGGAAATATGAGTTGTTTGATTGAATCCCTAATCTGTTGGGTTGAATTTTTTGATGCTGTCATGTGTTGAATTTGGGTTGACCAAAGTTGACTTGTGATGAGATGTCTTTGAGGGCTGTGGGTGTGACACATGAAGGATTGATTGACTGAGAAAGACTTTGCTGGTTGAAGCATCTTATTGACTATCGTAACACAACAATATCTCATATCTTTGCTGGACAAAAGGAATTGTAAATGTGATCTATATTTGGCTTGTTTTCTATTGATCTATTATTGTGTTCTATCAACATTTTGATTTCATGTTTATTTGATTTCTGTTATGTATCGAGTCTAAGAAATATTGAAGTAAAATTTCATCAAGAATAGAACACCATGGTTATCTAAATTTAACACATCTCAGCCCAACTTTCATCGAACAAGTGTCAGCCATAAAGGAAATATGACTTTGTGCTACCCAGTTGTTGTGCAACACTGTCAGTTCACTGGTGGCGTTTATGTTTTTCTGTTGTCTGTTTTCTTCACTGAGGATGGATGAGGTTCAAAGATAGGCACTGTTTCAAATATGTTTTTATTTTGGATGAAGGCAAGTATCATAGGATTTCCTTTTATCATTTTTTAAAAGGATGTAAACAACCATGATGTTTCTACTTTTCCAGTTTGTGTTGATCCTCTCCATGGATTGAACATGTTTGTATGAAACTGGCTATTGCACTATGATATTTTGCTTATATAATGAATAAAGGGAGATATACCAAAAAAAATATGTTACGGTTTGGGAGATATACCCAAATCAAAGTGTGTTGCACAGTCATTGCCTACAAGGTTTCACACACGTTTTGGAGCTACCAGATGTCAGAGATTTTAGAATTTGGTTTTTCATACATTAGGATGCCATCTCAGCCCATATTTAATCGAAAAAGTGTCAGCCATAAAGGAAATATGACTTTGTGCAACCCAGTTGCTGTGCAACATTGTTAGTTCACTGGCAGCTTTTATGTTTTTTCTATTGTTTCTAATTTTTTTACTGAGGATGAATGAGGGTCGAAGATAGACACTTTTTCAAATATGTTTTTATTTTGGATGAAGGAAAGTATCTTAGGATTTCCTTTTATCCTTTTTTAAAAGGATGTAAACAACCATGACGTACACTGTATTTTCGGGTATACTTACATCCTTGTCCATCTTGATGTCCTTCAACTTGTTCTTCAAAAAGATATTTTGATTAGCATTGATAGCCTTGAACATGCCAACCAACTTATCAAACATCTCCTTAGATGTGCCCAGCTCAAAGATATAAGCAACCAAGTGCTTGTGAATAGAATCCCTGATGATCTTCTTTGCCTTGTTTTCCCCTTTCTTGTACTTTGTTTTAGTGGCAATCGGTGCATTTGATCGCGGCTCAGTGGTATTTCTCTGCACATAATCCATAACATCTTGTTCCTCCAATGTCAGATCCAAGGACATTTTCCAAGCATGATAATTAGACTTATCATTGAGCTTTTCCTCAGATTTGAAGTATGATGAGGAAGCCATTGACCCTTGTCCTTGTCTAACCAACTTTCAGTGATTGCTCTTCTCACTCTTGCTTGGGCTTTGTCTTCACCTAAACTCTTATAGCATGTTAATTTTAGTTAACGATGGCATGTTCTATGCTTAGAGAAAGTTACTTCAATCTTTCTTATTAGCCCAATTCAGTTTCATGTTTAGCAATCACATTAACATTGACAGTATATCCTGATAGAACATAAACAAATAACCAGAAGACAAGCCAAGACAATAGTACACACAAAATTTGGTGGATTCTAGGGAAAAACCCCAGTGTGGGGAAAAACCTTTGATCAAATCTGCTTATTATTCTTCAAATTTAACAAAAAGAGAAAGTGAAATTTACAATAGTCAATAGGATGCCCTAGCCAACAAAGTCAACATTGGTTAAACCAAAAATATACATCATACAATGGAGCTCGGTCAAACACAGTCAAACTTTGCCGCAAAGAACAGTCAAAGCTGTCATTCACCCTACACACATGTGTCCGCAATCATAGGGGATGGTGAACCACTCTCCCTACACACATGTCAGCCATCATGGGGTATCACAGGGGAAGGTGAATCACTCACCCTATACACAACGCACCACTAGGGGAAGGTGAAACACTCACCCTATGGTCTCTCATAACTCAATAAGTACCCCAAGCCCCCAGGAGCTCCTGGAGCTCAGTATTCCAGGGTGACCATCATAGAAGGGAATTTCCATGATTCCCAACCTCTTTCTGAATGAGGATAAGTTTTGACCTTACCGAGAGGCTTGGAGAGGATGTCGGTAACCTGCACATCCATCCTAAAATGATGGAGCTTGACTGTACCATATTCTAAATAAAGTGGTAACTGTAGCCAATCATGGATTCTCTGAAAGGTGAATCCTACTTTCATTATTGAAATATAAAATGGTGATTTCCATCATGTGAAAAAATGGCTTATGGAAAAGCTTCCTCAACCAATTGGTTTCATAATAAGCCATACTTGTTGCTATATAGATTCAACCTCAATAATGCTTCCAGAGCAACCAAAACAAGAGGTATATTACTAGATGTGCTATTTCCGTCTATCACACTACCAACCGAGCCAGCTTCAGAATATTCAAGGAGTCTTAGACGTCAGATATATCTCAATAAGCAACTATTCAAAATATGGGGTTCTTCCATAGATTGTCTCAGAGACTTCATAGTGAGTCATATGACTGATAGGATGTTTAGCAAGAACACAAAGGATGTATACCAACAACTTCTCCATCACATCAAACTTTTAAGTTAAGGGATAAATCAACTCCCTCTAAATTATAGCTCCCTCTGAATATCTTAGCGAAGATTTTGATGATTGGGTCGAGAAGGGCTGAAGGAAGTCTGACATCAACTACTTCTCAGGTTCAAGCATATAGAGAGAATAGGGGTGTTGCAGTCATGCTTAACTATTGCTATGGAGATAATAAAAATGGTGCTAGATTAGACAGAAGCTGTTGCAGAAAATATCCCTTTATTCTTTGAATTCCTCTAGAGACTAAAATACATATTCATCCACCAGATGGTGAGGTTCTTCCTTGATATCATGGATTGAATTATTGCAATCATGATGCACATCTCCATATTTGACTAGAAATCCTCCCATGTGTCTTTGCCATCACATCCGCCTTTGTACTTCATGATCAAAGGCCAACAATGGGATGCCAAGACCTTGTGACTGATATTTAAGAATGAAGTTTCCAAATGTACTTCATCTCTTCTCCAATATGACAAGGTCAAAGGTACTGTAATAGATTGTGAACACAGGAACAATGAAACAAAGTTATAGCTAACTGATAGGCCAAATTGTATCATGGAGATTGATGCATAGAATTCAGTCATTGTAAGACTTAGAGATGTCAGAAAATATTTATTTTGATACTGAGAGAGTGCTTGACAATGTCACTAAGGAGTCAAGCCGGTCTACTTCAAATTATATCTTCCAAGACATAGATGCTATTATATCAGGAAATGCCTTATGATTATATTCTGAATAACTTGAAGTGACAAACTGGAGATTCATTTTAAAACAATATCTTCCAATGTCTTCATAACTGGGTATTTCATGATGATACCAACAATCCCCCTCAAGATGATGATAGGGAAACACTCCAGAGTCCAGACTTGTCCTTTTAGGAGTTAATGCACACATCTCTTCTTAACTATAGAAGCATGACATAAGTGCCAAAACTATAATTTAAGGTATGTTGTCCACTGTCCTGAATTTCACCATTGTTGTCAATATACTTAGAATTGTATTGCCTTTGAATCAGACTTGATTACATACTTCCAATATTTGAGTTACCGTTTCATATTTGATTCTTTTCTTAGGAAGCGTCAATATATTGTACCATAATGAAACATACTTGTACTGAACTCTGGCCTCGATTGCAAGAGATTCATGCTTAGGACTGTGAGATGAGAGAGTTCAAAATAAAATGATGACTGCAGCTATAAGAATTATAAAAACTTGAGTAACCAGAGTGTCACAAGATTTTGGGCTTATTGTGACACTACCTTCACGTGCCTTCTTAGTGTAGTCACAAAAATCTCAAGACAAAATTTTATTCTTCAACCATAAACTTCAATTTTAGACACATACCTGGTGATGCATGCTTCAAAATTTTGGATGGAAATTATGGCCCAATATTTGTAGATCAAATAGTGTGTATTTCACCAATCAAGTATTCAAGCCCTATTGTGACAAGGAGTCCATAGATTCACAATGTCTCTTACTCATTTACAGTATCGAATGCTACAGAAGTTTGTCTTAATTAAGGGCTAATCCATACCGTAATTCTGAGCCTTAATGCTTCAACCACTGTCTATAGGTCGGCTCAACTAAATTTTAGGCTATGATTGTATATGAGTTGAGCATAGAAATGAGAGAGGAGTCTTGATTTCTCTTCCTTTGAAACAGGGGTCTGAATTAAGTAATTGTGCTCAAAACCATGGAAGGACTAGTCTTCTTCTTTTCTAGCCTTTACTTGATTCATTGGAATTTTGAAGAGTAACCCTGACTTCACCTTTAAGATCATGTACAGTATTATGCTCAAAATATGCTTACATTGGTGAAGACTAGAAATTTTAGTCATATTGACCAGACTTGGAGAATATATATGCTCAGAATAACTGTTACAAGGTTGGATTCTTAAATGATTGACTAGGTGTTGAATATAAGTTATTTTATGACTGTAACTTCTTCTTTCAAAGATGAAGACCTCTGAGATTTGAGTAATCTCCACAGGATGATTTCTAATCTCAGTATTGAGATTACAAAAACTCTAGAACTATACTTTCTTCTATCTGATGTTTCCTGGGAGACCAAGATATTCATTTTGTAGGCCTTGGACACTCTTAGATCAGGCCATAAACATTTTGTCCATGTCAACACTAGAAAACACCCTTGTTTACCAGTGCTAACAATCTGAGTGGCTGTAGTTTTTTCTGTGGTACTGAAGAAAGTTCCAAACCATATCAAAATATTCACAGAAAAATCCCTACTTACCTTTGCACCATCAGCCTAAGACAACAATAAATCCACACCAAATTCTGTCCTAGACTTGCCCTTAAGCCTCCTCACTTCATTTCCCATATATTTCCTTGCCTCAGATTTGCTAGGACCTTTAGACTTGCAGAGGGAGGAGACCATGGAGACTTGAGTTCATTGATAAATTGGTGAGAAATTTTCTTAAAACCCATACATAATTATTTATACTACATTAATATATGGTCTTTGTAAGAAAGAAAACATTGCAGAAGCTACAAAAATTCTTGATGCATTTAGTAATGATGCTCTTACTCCAAATACTCGTAGTTGGAATATATTAATGGAAAGTATTTCCAAGAAACCGAATACATACATGCCTCCTAAACTAATTGATGGGCATTTTAAGAAAGGATATATATGACCAACTTTAAAGCCATGGGCTGGAATGGAAGAAAAACTACATTTTCTTGATGTCGCTATCTACCCTGCTTTCACCAATGGGATTTGCAAGCAAAGCAACATGTAGGAGGCCCATATATACTTCATGGAAATTAAAAAGACAAGCACATTTTCCCTAACAATTTCACTTACAATAAGCACATTTTCCCTAACAATTTCACTTATAACAAGCACAATTTCACCTACAATTCATTGGTTGGTGGAAATCTTGATGCGTTCAGAGCAGTACTGCCCTTAAAATCATGGAATTTCGATGACCAAGATACCCAGTTATTTAAACGCCGGAGTAAATAAGATTTAGAGAAATATTGCTTTCACTAAGGAGAGCTTCAACACAGGTGACGTTCTCTGAGGGCTTTATGAGCAACAGACTACTTTCCTAAATATTTTTAGTGCCATACCAAGTACCCTATACGCGTCATTGATTGGGTATATTCTCACAGGTATCAAAATTTATTTCTATGGCTAGAGAGCCATCTGTTACGTAATCGAACCTGGTGGGGACACTCACTCGACCCTCAAAGTAGACATGGTTGAAATCAGTCTATGAAAACTTCTAATGTTTATGAATCAGATAACTTTTCAGCTTAGTGTTAATTTGGGTTATGGTAGACTAAGACGACTAATATTGTATCACATTCTCAAAGTTCTTCACATAAATGATATCTTGGTAGAGTTTGTTCAAGTAAAAGATACTATCAGTTTTAGGACTAGTTGTGTGGTTTTACTTAGCTTAATATTAGCCATATTATTTTGAATTTTTTAGTTCATTCATGTTAGTATTTGGAGATGGTTGTAAATTACTATGTAGTTTATCAAGCATTCTTTTCTATTAAATTTATTTAATACTGAATTTGGCCACATTATTCATAATTTATTGCTGCAAAGTATTGATGGACAATCTAAATATAGATTGTCCCCATATTTAAGTAACCCTATGTTAGTGAAATGAATAACCCTGTGCTTAGTCTTTAGTATAGTCACCGTCCTTCAACAGATGATGCATGCATATGCATATGTTGACAATCTCCTCTGAAACTCCATTATATCTTCATTATCAATATGAAAGGTTGAAGACGTGATCCCAAAAAGAATTAATCATGTTGTTGGTGAATAACAACCCATTAAAGAAGAATCAAAAGAAACATGGTGAATCTTGAAAATTCTTTTGCCAAAAGATACAAAAAGCATCTATTCTGCCCAATAATGAACATCTAAGGAATTGAAAAAGGTGGGCAGCCTTAAAGACGTTGATCTCATCCTTTAATAATTTTCTACAATACTCACATCCATTATCAATTTGACTAATTATTTTTAGATACTTAGGGAAAATATCTACTGGCCCTCATCTCCTTGACCAGATATATCAAGGGATCTAACACTTCCTTTTAGAGAACGTCAGTCAAATTCTCAGATGTTTGTGTCTGAACAAGTCAGACACTGGAGTCTCTATTTTGCTCCACTGCTATGATGGTGCTACAATGGAGTAGGACTGTTTGGTGCCTTAGTTTCATACTGCTCCTTATTTATATTCATGTGAAGGTAATTGAATCCTAAAACTTCAGCAACCTCTTTTGTCTGTTTTATTTTTGTTTCCAACTTGCTGGATTGAATAATGCAACCCCAGGATGAGCTGATCTGAGGTTTTTCTTTATTGAAATGAATCATGAGGGAGAAGGAAGACAACAAAATTTTGTGTTGATTCTTGGAATTGACCATGGAGCATGGTGTTGGTATAAGGTTGTAACTATGTTTAAGCAGAGGGGTTAAAAAGTGGTTTCCCTGGATCTCACTTCCAATGGGATAAACATGGAAACCTCTACAAATCAAGTCAATTCAATTACACACTATGCAGAGCCACTGCTAGATTATATCAACAACCTTGACAATGATGAGAAGGTACTTGGAATTTATGGAATATAACCTATCATTTTAAGTTTTGAGAACAATGAATATAAGACCAAAATGAAGATAGAACTATGTCCAAGAGAGTTATGCATATTAGAATTTTTGAGAATGCTTCTCTTTATTGTTCCTTTCGAGTCCCGACTATAATACATATGGCCTCCCAAAATTAGGCAACAAGGATTTTATAGTTTTTTGGACTGTATTTCACACTTTAAGTTGAGAAAGACGAGGGTTCAAACATAGTCCAGTTTTATTAATTACCCATGTTGGATTGGGAATTTGCAGAATGGTCTCTGAAGATGTTCTCATTACATTTTTTTCATATTTGGAAAAAAAAAACATGCTCAACCTTTTGTTATGTGATGGATGAAATTTCAGTTGATTAGTAGAGGGGGTCCTGATAGCAAGGATGCTAATTCAAGAATTCCATGTTACTAGGACAATGACCCACTCAGTGTTGGGAAAAATACTGAGAGGGGGGGGGGGTTGAATCAGTATTTAGGACTTTAACAAATCTTTTTACTTTTTCACTCTCTAAAACCCATACGCTACTTTGCTGAACCAAACTAGCGTATACACAGAGATCTAATTATGCCATTAATTCTTCACTTATATCATTCCATCATTCATTCATTAGATGTTCAATAAACAGTAAACATGTGCAGTAAGAACAGAATAAACCATCACACATAAGCATCACACATGAACACCAAGATTTTAGGTGGAAACCCAAGTCGGGAGAAAACCACCGCTGCAGTTGCTCAGCCTTCAATATTTTATTATAGAGAAAACATCTTACAACATATGTGCCGGTGCAGACTCCTACCAGCACGCAGGCACCCACCTGCGCTCGTTTACCAGCCTCTCCTGGAAGGGAGCTCCAACCCCCTGACTCGTTTACCAGCCTCACCTGGAAGGGAGCTACGACCCCCCGATCTCATTTACCAGCCTCACCTGGAAGGGAGCTACGACCCCCTGACTGAAGGCTACAACCCTCAGCACCTCTATGGACCACGTTTCATCAATTTTCACACTGGATCCAAAGCTTCCTTTAGAACACAACTTGCAGGCCACTTTCCATCATATTTTCAGACTGGACCCACTCCACACATTTAAGCTCAATCATACAACAAAACGATACACAACTCAACCGTATGTGCCGTATAGCAGAATACGTTGGTAACGTATCAGCCATTGATACTCCCATGTTTTAAACTTGGCAGTTTTCATACGCGCTTTCCTTTCACTGATACCGCGTATACACGCGCTTCCGTTCACATAATCCTACGTATACATCAGTTCATACTTCAGGACAGATACGCTCTTTCGCTTTACCAACCCCGCGTATATACGCGCTTCTGCTGTTCCGAACTAGCGCATACATCTTTAATCATTATAGAGCAACATACTTCTTTAGATCAGATATTTAGTTCAGATTTAACCCTTTACTTTAGATAGATGTTTGCCTCATCTCAGATCTAAACATTTCACAACCAGATCTAGAAGATACAAATACATTTCAGATTTAGATACCCTCTTCATCATTTTCTTCATTGGTGCTTCATGCATTCAGATCTATCATTCAACTATAACCCTTTCCATTCAGATATACTTCATGGAGAATTATTCATTCAAGCTCAGACGTCTTGCCCCACACCATGATTTGCACAATGAATTTCTTCTCCTTATATAGCTTTACCCTATTTCAATACCATGAGCCAAAACCACATTACTTTCGATGGTATTCCTGGACGAGGTCACATAGACGAATCATTACTCAATACCATGGTGGTTACCCCTGGTTTTGAACTTTATGAGCGCTTTTGCCCATACGCGACTTGGCACGTTATTTCCCGCGTGCATACGTGACTTCTCCTAGACAAATCCGCCTATGCCTTGAGAGATATTATTTTCATCATAGATCAGTACATACTGAATTCCTTTCTTCATTACCTTCTGTACTCACTGTAGATACATCAGATTTACATCATTTAACAAGTTTATCAAGACATATTCTATCAAGCATAACTTCATCAAGTGGATTGCCATCAAGGACAACACATGTCAACAATCTCATGTCTTCATCTTCATTCAGTGGGTTGCCATCAAGGACAACACTCTACATGATATTGCCAACAATCTCCCCCTTTGGACTTGATGGAAACCACGATGGTGTTTGATCACCACAATGGATAGACACCATGTCACTCTCCCCATTCTTTGACACCATTCTTTCTCTTCATTCAAACACCATGTCACTCTCCCCCTTTGACATCAAGGGAAAAGGGCGGATCAAAACCACCACACTCTCCCCCTTTGTTCCTCATGTAGAAGAAGGGCACTGTAGATCTGATGTGCACTGAAATTATCATGCTCCTCCTGAGTTCATGCTGAAAGTTCATCCATATGTTTCAATGAAGTACATGACTCTATGACCTTCCTATCACCAAGGACTCATACTTACATCAAAGATCCAACCAAGTGGATTTACATATGAGACTCAAATACCCAACCAAGTGGATTTACACATTTCAATTCAACTACCCAACCAAGTGGGTTTACAAATTTGACTCAGCTACCCAACCAAGTGGGTTTACAAATTTTTGACAAGTCCTTACATGACTGAATATTACAATTTTACATTATGGGTCTCAACAAGACCTTCTCATCATAATAAACCATGTATCAAGCCATCATCATTTGAGCATGAGTATCACAATAACCAGAGAATAAGCAGTCATAGTGCCAACAATGCAATCATTATTTATAACTGAGAAACTAAGTTGATACAGAGTCAATAATACAGTTATTAACAGTCAGAATGATGCTCCCCCTGCACCTCTGCTCCTGATATTCAGATGTCATCCCAATTCTCTTATCCTTAATGCATACGCGACTGTGTCTGCTGGAACTCGCGTGTATACGCGACTTTTGTTCATATAACCCGCGTATGGAAGGTGAAGCATAGAAATTTTCACATTCCTTCATCTCCTCTTGAACTTGTCCTTCCTATACCTGTCTTCTTCATATCAGAAGCTCTGTCAGAAATACATATAACCAGAATAATTAAATCAACCATGAGAATCATCATACATTGCTCCCCCTGTGATGATACATCCCCATAATTTATCTCACATTACTTCTGCAGTCATTCAGAGAAGTAAGCTTCAGAAGCGGATGACTGCAGTAGGGTCAATATTCCATACGTTTCTGATCGGTCCTCCATCTTTTTCCAGATTTGTTTGAACTTTCTATTTGTGTGCTAGAAGTTATCCAATTTCTCATATCTGTTCATCCTACATTCCTTTTCCACATGACCATACTTATTACAAGCATAACATTTCATGTGACCAGAGAATTAAGCATAAATATCATAGTGTGTTTCTTTTTTCTTCCTCCTATTGCAATCAGCTGCTTTGTGACCGTACTTGTTGCATGAAAAAAAATATCCCTTGAAGCTACCAGAGTACCTTTCTGAGTAGAATCTCTTTGTTTGTGGCTGAATTGTTCTACTTCTGCAATTTGCTGCAACATGCCCATAAATATGACATTTAAAACATTCAACGTTCTTGAATGAATTCCTTTGAGAATTCATGATTGTTGGTTGACCTGTTGTTTCTTTCAACTCTTCAGGTTTTGCATTGACTTTCTTTGAATCTTTAGCACTTCCTTGTGAACTAGATTCTCCTTTAACAGTTTCATGAAAACCACGACCAAGTTTGATAGCAGGAGACCTTTTATTACTCATAATATTGTCCAAAATCTTAGTGCTATCTTGAAACCTCAAAAGTTTAACCTTTTCTTCTAATTTACCTTTGAGAATGTTTACCTCCACCTCCAAGGCTTGGCATTGCTTCTTCATGCTTTCTTCTTTCCTTCTTCCATCTTCTACTTGATTATTCAGATTTAGAAATTCTTCTTTCAACCCATTTTCTTGTTCTGCAAAAGTTTGTAAGAGTTCTTCATTCTTCTTATTCGATGCTTTGAGATCTGCTTTCAGAGAGATGTTTTCTGCTTCAAGTCCTGCATTCTTCTTATTTGATTTATCCAGATTTTCTTTGAGGGAGATGATTTTTGCTTCAAGACCTTCCTTTTCAAATGATTGTAGAGGTTCCTCATTCTTCTTACTTGATGCTTCAAGATCTGCTTGTAGAGAGATGATTCTAGCTTCAAGACCTTCATTCTTCCTTTTTGATTTTTCGAGATCTGCATTTAGATCATTGATTTGTGCTTCTAGAATTTTCATTCGATTGGATGCATAAGCATGAAACCTTTGATACTTATCTATAGATTCACTCTCCTTAGATGATTTTTTCTGATCTTCAACTTTAATCTTGATGGCTTCTTCTAGATCCATACTGTTACTTTCACTATCTTTACCTTTGCATGCACAGGAGAGTAAAATACAAGAACAGTGATCAATACCTATTTCATCTTCTTCAATTTCTGCTATACAAGATTTCTGAGGTATCTCCTTTCCTTGAGTAACCTTCTTCTTTTTCTTCTTTGCCATGAGTACTTGTAGAACTTGGTCAGAATCTTCTTCATCTTCACTGGACACTTCATCATCATCTTCATTTGCATAATAACTCTTTCTCTTTTCAAATTGTATCCCTTTACCATGTTTTTCTCTATAAGGACATTTAACAGCATAGTGACCAACTCTTCCACAATCAAAACATTTGAAGGGAAGCTTACCTTTGAATCTTCCAGTTCCTAGTTGGAGTTTTCTCACAAAATTTGCTTCTTCTTCTTCTGATATATAATTTGATTCCTTGACATCTTCCTTTTCTTTTCCTTTTG
The DNA here is from genome assembly GCA_034641835.2 of Pinus albicaulis. Classification (NCBI taxonomy): domain Eukaryota; kingdom Viridiplantae; phylum Streptophyta; class Pinopsida; order Pinales; family Pinaceae; genus Pinus; species Pinus albicaulis. Next base: position 777,275,716 of record CM076571.1, on the reverse strand, counting down.
CACATGCCTTAAAAGCAGCTTCTTTGATTTGAGAGGGACCTCCTTGTCTCACTTCATAAGCAGTCAGGATACCATGTAATTGAACAATAGTGAGAGTTTGCAGATCTTTCCTTTCTTCAATAGCCGATACTTTAGATTCAAATCTTGAAGTCAAAGATCTTAAGATTTTTTCCACCAGAGTAGTATCGGTTATGGTTTCACCCAAACTTCTCATACGATTTACAATATCATCTAGACGTAAAAAGAAACTGGCAATACTCTCATCACTATGCATCCTTAAATTTTCATATTCAATTCCGAGAGTTTGGAGTTTTGCACTTTTTACCTTTGTATCTCCTTCATAGCTCAGAATGATTTTGTCCCATATTTCTTTTGCTGAATTTAGCTGCATCACTTTAGCAAATTCTGGTTCATACATGCTTCCTAATAAGACATTCACTGCTTTGGCATTGATTTCATACTTCTTCCTTTCAGCCGCATCAGTAGGAATACTTGCCGGATATTGATAGCCTTCTTCCACAATTGCCCATACATCTGCACCAAGACTTTGCAGATATGCTTTTGTTCGTACCTTCCAGAATATCAGATTGCTTCCATTGAATAGAGGTGGCTTTATAGACATCACTCCTTCTTGACTTCCCATTGCTACGGATCTCCTTCAAGCGATCAAGCTTCTGCAGAAGGACCACGCTCTGATACCAATTGTTGGGAAAAATACTGAGAGGGGGGGGTGAATCAGTATTTACTGCATATTCAAAACTTTTTACTTTTTCATTCCTTAAAATCCATACGCTACTTTCCTTCAGTAAACTAGCGTATATACGCGGATCCCCTTTATGAAACTAGCGTATACACAGAGATCTAGATCTGTCATTAAATCTTCACTTATATTATTCCATCATTCATTCATCAGATGTTCAATAAACAGTAAACATGTGCAAGAAGAAACGAATAAACCATCACACATAAGCATCAAGTAAGAGAACACCAAGATTTTAGTGGAAACCCAAGTTGGGGAGAAAACCACCGCCGCAATTTGCAATGTCAGTCTTCAATATTTATTATAGAGAAACATCTTACAACATGTGTGCTAGCGCATCTACCAAAGACGTTGTGCACCTACCCGTGCTTTTTACCACTTCCTAGAAGGGAGCTCCAACCCTTGACTCGTTTACCGGCCCTCTCCCCGGGAAGGGAGCTACGACCCCCCGATCTCGTTTAATAGCCTCACTGGAAGGGTTAACCCCTCATCGAAGGCTACAAACTTCGGTGACTCTAAGGGACCACGTTTAATTATTTTCATACCGGATCCAAAGCTTCCTTTAGAACACAACTTGCAGGCCACGTTTCATCATATTTTCAGACTGGACCCACTCCACACATTTAAGCTCAATCATACAACAAAACTGATACAGACAACTCAGAACAGTAGGGTACATATAGTAGTAACACATCAGAACAGATTAGACATTTCATACCCCATGCTTCAGCAAACCCTAGTTTTGATACATGCTTTCCTTTCACTGATACCACGTATACACGCGCTTCCATTCACATAATCCTGTGTATACATCAGTTCATACTTCAGGACAGATACGCTCTTTCGCTTTACCAAACCCGCGTATATATGCGCTTCCGTTGTTCCGAACTAGTGTATACATCTTCAGTCATTATAGAGCAGCATACTTCTTCAGATCAGATATTTAGTTCAGATTTAACCCTTTACTTTAGATAGATGTTTGCCTCATCTCAAATCTAAACATTTCACAACCAGATCTAGAAGATACAAATACATTTCAGATCTAGATACCCTTCTTCATCATTTTCTTCATTGGTGCTTCATGCATTCAGAACTATCATTCAACTCTAACCCTTTCCATTCAGATATACTTCAGAGAGAAGTATTCATTCAAGCTCAGACCTCTTGCCCCACACCATGATTTGCACAATGAATTTCTTCTCCTTATATAGCTTTACCATTTTTCAATACCATGAGCCAAAACCACATTACTTCCGATGGTATTCCTGGACGGGGTCACATAGACGAATCATTACTCAATAAAATGGGTCAATACCATGGTTACCCTCGTTTTATGTTTATTTTGCTTGCGTGCATACACGATTTCTCCTGGGGACAATTGCTGTATGCCTTGAGACATACATTTTTCATCATAGATCTAGTAATTATATCCAATTTTCCTTCATTACCTCTGCATCACCGTAGATGTTAATTTACTGTACTATTTAACAAGTTTATCAAGACATATTCTATCAAGCATAACTTCATCAAGTGGATTGCCATTAAGGACAACACATGTCAACAATCTCATGTCTTCATCTTCATTCAGTGGGTTTCCATCAAGGACAACACTCTGCATCATATTACCAACACTCAGACCTGCCAAGCCACAAAGAGAATGTGGCCAATTAAAAATTGAGTTGGCCTTTGAGGCCTAGCTCAGACTATTAAGCCGTTGATGGAACAACCTCCGCACTATACTGACTGAAACAGAGGTATTATCAAGTTAGAGCAATCCACATCATAAAAATATGATGCAGATTGTTGTCCTTGATGGTAAAACCCACTCCAATGAAGATGAAGACATGAGATTGTTAGTACGTGTTTTCCCTGATGCAAATAAGATTCATAAATGGCCTGAGTTGATGGGTCACAGAATGATGGGCAACTATGTGATATGATGCTTGTTGATATTAAGGGGATGTTGGAGTGTTGTCCCCGAAGCAAGTTCCACTTGATAAAGATGATACACCATTTGACAGTTTCTGCTTGCTAGAATATGTTCTTGATGAAGTATACCAGGATGTATTCATATAGGATACATAAGAAGAAATGAATTCAAATATAAAGTACAGATTCCGTGATGCTGGCAGAGTGGTTCGGCGAGACAAAGTGACTGCTGGCGGGAAGTCGCGTATGCACGCGGGAAACAACGTTCCAAGTCGCGTATGGGCAAAAGCGCTCATAAAGTGGGGCCCGTGGTATTGAAGGCTCATGGTATTGTTTTGGCTCATGGTATTGAAAAAGGGGCCCGTGGTATTGAAGGCTCATGGTATTGATTTGGCTCATGGTATTGAAAAAGGGGCCCATGGTATTGAAGAAGGAAAAACCTGTATAAAGAGAAGAAATTCATTATGCAAATCACAAGTGTGGGAGCAAGATGTCTGAGCTTGAATGAATACTTCTTTGTGAAGTATATCTGTATGGAAAGGGTAAAGGTTTGATGATAGATCTGAATCTATGATGCACCTATGAAGAAATGATGAAGCGAGATTTCTAGATCTGAAATGTATCTGTATTTGCTAGATCTGTTTATGGAAGGCTTAGATCTGAAATGAGGCGAACATATGTCTGAAGTAAAAGGGTAAATCTGAACTGAATGTCTGATCTGAAGAAGTATGCTGCTCTTTGATGGTTGAAGATCTATACGCTACTTCGACGAAGAGGAAGCGCGTATATATGCGGCTTCGCTGAAGAGAAATCGCGTATGCGCAATAAAATTAGCTTTGTAATTTGTACTGAAGTATACATCGGTTTATATGAACGAAAGCGCGTATATACGCGACATCAGTAAAGGTAAAGCGCGTATGCAAACTAGGGTTTGCTGAAGCAAGGGGTATGAAATATCTGATCTGTTCTGCTGTGTTTCTGCTATCTGATCTGTGTTGATAAGTATCTATTGGTGATGTATGTTTGTGTTTGAAAGTATGGAAAGGGTCCAGTTTGAAAATATGATGAAACGTGGCCTGCAAATGTTGTTCTATTGAAGTTGTTGGATCTAGTGTGAAAATTGATGAAACGTGGTCCAAGGTGGTGCTGAGGGTTGTAGCCTTCAGTCAGGGGGTCGTAGCTCCCTTCCAGGTGAGGCTGGTAAACGAGAGCAGGGGGTCGTAGCTCCCTTCCAGGAGAGGCTGGTAAACGAGTTAGGGGGTTGTAGCTCCCTTCCAGGAGAGGCTGGTAAACGAGTGCAGGTGGGTGCCTGCGTGCTGGTAGGAGTCTGCGCCAGCACATATGTTGTAAGATTTTTTCTCTATAATAAAATATTGAAGGCTGAGCAACTGCAGCGGTGGTTTTCTCCCGACTTGGGTTTCCACCTAAAAATCCCGGTGTTCATGTGTGATGCTTTGTGTGATGGTTTATTCTGTTCTTACTGCACATGTTTACTGTTTATAGAACATCTAATGAATGAATGATGGAATGATATAAGTGAAGAACTATTGGCATAATTATATCTCTATGTATACGCGAGTTCTATGAAGGATATCCGCGTGTATACGCTAGTTGGCTTCAGCAAAATAGCGTATGGGTTTTAAAGGAATGAAAAAGTAAAATTTTTTGAATATGTAGTAAATACTGATTCACCCCCCCCTCTCAGTATTTTTCCCAACAATTGGTATCAGAGTAGGTCCTTCTGCAGAAGCTTGATCGCTTGAAGGAGATTCGTCGCAATGGGAAGTCAAGAAGGAGTAATGTCTATAAAGCCACCTCTATTCAATGGAAGCAATCTGATATTCTGGAAGGTACGAACAAAATCATATCTACAAAGTCTTGGTGCAGATGTATGGGCAATCGTGGAAGAAGGTTATCAATACCCGGCAAGTATTCCTACTGATGCAGCTGAAAGAAAGAAGTATGAAATCAATGCCAAAGCATTGAATGTCTTATTGGGAAGCATGTCTGAATCAGAATTTGCTAAAGTGATGCAGCTACATTCAGCAAAAGAAATATGGGACAAAATCATTCTAAGCTATGAAGGAGACACAAAGGTAAAAAGTGAAAAACTCCAAACTCTTAGAATTGAATATGAAAATTTGAAGATGCATAGTGATGAAAGTGTTGCCAGTTTCTTTCTTCATCTGGATGATATTGTAAATCGAATGAGAAATTTGGGTGAAACTATAACTGATACTACTCTGGTGGAAAAGGTCTTAAGATCCTTGACTTCAAAATTTGACTCTAAAGTTTCAGCTATTGAAGAAAGGCAAGATCTGCAAACGCTTACTATTGTTCAATTACATGGTACTCTGACTGCCTTTGAAATGAGACAAGGAGGTCCTTCTCAAATAAGAGAAGCTGCTTTTAAAGCATCTACAAAAGGAAAGGAAAAGGAAGTTGTCAAAGAATCCAGCCATATATCCGATGAAGAAGAAGCGAATTTCGTGAGAAAGCTCCAACTAGGTACTGGAAGATTCAAAGTTAAGCTTCCCTTCAAATGTTTTGAGTGTGGAAAAGTTGGTCACTATGCTGCTAAATGTCCTTATAGAGAAAAGCATGGTAAAGGGAAAAAAATTGAAAAGAGAAAGAGTTATTATGCAAAAGAAGATGATGATGAAGTGTCCAGTGAAGATGAAGAAGATTCTGACCATGATCTGAAAGTGCTCATGGCAACGAAGCAAAAGAAGAAGCCTACTCGAAACAAGGAGATACCTCAGAAATCATGTATAGCAAAAATTGAAGAAGATGAACCAGAAGTTTCTAACGAAGCTCTAAAAATACTCATGGCAAAGAAGGAAAAGAAGAAGGCCACTTGTAATACTCTTCTTTGTGAAAACAATAGTGAAGATAGTAAAGTTGTGGAAGCTATCAAGATCAAAGTTGAAGAACAACAAAAGGAAATTGATACGAAAGATTCTATTTACAAAGAGATGACCTCTCAAATGAAAGATCAAATAGAAATGTCGAATGGACAGGTGGACAAGTATCAAAGGTTTCATACTTATGCATCCAATCGAATTAAAGAACTAGAAGCAGATTTTGAAAAATCAAGCAAGAAGAATGAAGGACTTGAAGCTGCAATCATCTTTCTGCAGGCAGATCTAGAAGCATCAAGTAAGAAAAATGAGGAACCTCTACAATCATTTGAAAAGGAAGGCCTTGAAGCAGAAATCATATCTCTCAAAGAAGATCTGAAAAAATCAAATAAGAAGAATGAAGAGCTAGAACAAACATGTGAAGAAAACGAAAATTGGTTGAAAGAAGAGATCCTAAATCTGAAGGATCAAGTAGAAGATGGAAGAAGGAAAGAAGAAAGCATGACAAAGCAATGTCAATCCTTGGAGGTTGAGGTAAACATTCTCAAAGGTAAATTAGAAGAAAAGGTTAAACTTTTGAGGTTTCAAGATAGTACTAACACTTTGGACAATATTTTAAGTAATCAAAGGTCTCCTGCTATCAAACTTGGTCTTGGTTTCCATGAAACTGTTAAAGGTGAATCTAGCTCACAAGGAAGTGCTAAAACTTCAGAGGATGTCAATGCAAAACCTGAAGTGTTGAAAGAAATAAAAGATCAACCAACAATCATGAATTCATTCAAGAACGTTGAATGTTTTAGATGTCATAATTATGGGCATGTTGCAGCAAATTGCAGGAGCATATCATTTTAGCCACAAACAAACAGGTTCTACTCAGAAAGGTACTCTAGTTTCTTCAGGGGATATTGTTTCTTATGTAACATGTATGGACATAAAGCAGCTGATTGTAAAAGGAGGAATATTAGAAATACTCATTATGATTCTTATGCTTATTTCTCTGGTCACATGAGGTGTTATTCTTGTAACAAGTATGGACATGTAGAAAAGGAATGCAGGTTGAATAGACATGAGAAATTGGATAACTTCCAGCACACAAATAGAAAGTTCGAACAAATCTGGAAAAAGATGGAGGACCGATCAGAAACGTAGGGAATTCTGACCCTACTGCAGTCATCCGGTTCTGAAGCTTACTTCTCTGATTGACTGCAGGAATGATGTGAGATACATTATGAGATCTATTAATGTATCGTCACAAGGGGAGCAATGTATTATGTCTCTCATGGTTGGTTTGATTATTCTGGTTATATGTATCTCTGACAGAGCATCTGGTGTGAAGAAAAGACAGGAACAGAAGGTAAATTTGCAGGAGGAGATGAAGGTGTGAAATTTTCTATATTTCACTTTCATACGCGGGTTCTATGAAACAAAGTCGCGTATACACGCGAGTTCCAGCTGACACAGCCGTGTATGCATTGATGATGAGAAAATTTATCTGATAGCTGAAGATCTGGAGCAGAGGTTCAGGGGGAGCATCAGTCTGACTACTGATGATTGCACTGTTAGCATTATTCTGGTTATACTCATGATAATGAAATGATACATGGGTTCTTGTGTTGAAGATTATGGATGAAGCCTGGTTGCTTTATGATGAAGAGCATTCGTTGTTGAGATGAAAGTCTTATAATTCAAAAATGAGGATAGATCATGCAGAGATTGTTGCTAATAACTTACTGTTGAAGGTGTTTCAAATTGCACAAGTTAAGGAAGAGCACTGGTTTAGGGGGAGCAGCAGGTTGAATACTAATGATTGCATTGTTGGCAATATGATTGCTTATTCTTTGGTCTTTGTGATACTCATACTCAAATGATGATGACTTGGTACATGGATTATTATGATGAGATTTTGAGGCCTGGTTGCTGATAAGTGTCTTTTGTGCTCACACATGGATGAGTTGGATGTCGTTTGATTCAGAAATAAGAATAGATCATGCAGAGTTGGTTACTACGGTTGAGATCGTTTGCCTACATATGTTACTTCATGTTAAATCTTGAAGATCATGGTGATATTGGACCACATGGGTGATTGCTTGACACATATTTTAAGTTGATGTTTTGGTATGATAATCTCTTTTGGAAAGAATGTATTGATGCTGCACGGAATATGAAGACTTGGTTACCAATGCGCTTATGCTACCACCATTGGATGATGCTTGAAGACACAGCTACTCTGTTCTATCTGTAGTCCAAGGAAGCAGTCAAATATCTCAGAAAGAAGTTGAACACTATCTTTTCCTCACAGAGGATCAGATCTGGTCAAAATATAGAAGATGGTAGTTGATACGTGGGTTTCCTGAAACACAGTCGCGTATATACGCGAGTTCCTATACAGAAAACCGCGTATGTCTGATTGCTGACATTTTTCTTTTTGAAGTCAGCTCTTTTCAGCACAGCTGCAGTGCTGTTTGGTATATCTGATATTGTTTGGTATCTCTGGTAGTGTTCCAGTTCTCATAATTCTTGTTCTAATGATTTGATGAAGATGCCTTGATGATTTGTTGGTGAAAGTGTTCAGGATGCATAAACTAAGGGGGAGCCTTAGTCATATGGAAAGGATGCTTGGATGCACAGATTCAGGGGGAGAATTAGCTTTGCTGAATATAATGCATTGTTGGCATTATGATGATTCTGATATATGTTCCTTAAATTCTTTCTGGTGTTGGTCTTAGAGTTATATTTATAGTTTGATGAAAAGGTCTTGTTGAGACCCATGATGTAAAATTGTAATATTCAGTCATGTAAGGACTTTTCAAATTGTAAACCCACTTGGTTGGGTAGATGAGTTGAAATGTGTAAACCCACTTAGTTGGGTACTTGAGTCTCATATGTAAATCCACTTGGTTGGATATTTGTTGTAAGTATGAGTCATTGGTGATAGGAAATTCATAGAGTCATGTACTACATTAGAAAATATGTTTGAAGTTTTAGCATGAACTCAGGGGGAGCTTGGTCACTTCAGTATATATCAGATCTGCAGAACGCTTCTTCCACATGAGGAGAAAGGGGGAGAGTATGTTGGTTTTTGGTTCACCCTTTGCCCTTGATGTCAAAGGGGGAGAGTGACATGGTGTTTGAATGAAGCTAATGGTGTCAATGGAGAATGTGACATGGTGTCATTGTATTCTTAATGTACCCATCTGTTTGTGATGATCAAACACCATCGTGGTTGCCATCTAGTCCAAAGGGGGAGATTGCTGGAAATATGATGCAAAGTGTTGTCCTTGATGGAAACCCACTGAATGAAGATGAAGACATGAGATTGTTGGCATGTGTTGTCCTTGATGGCAATACATCTGATGAAGTTATTCTTGACTTGATGGGCTTCGTAAATGATGTAAATCTGATGTGATATGATGCTTGTTGATATTATGATGTTGAGTGTTGTCCCTGAAAGGCAACCCACTTGATAAAGATGATGGCAACTTACTTGATGAAGCTGTGCTTGCTAGAATATGTTCTTGATGAAGAAATTATGATGTATCTACAGTGTGTACAGAAGGCAATGAAGAAAGGAATTTAGCATGTGCTAGATCTGTGATGAAAAGAGTATGTCTCAAGGCATATGCGGATCTGTCTAAGGGAAGTCGCGTATGCACGCGGGAAACAACGTTCCAAGTCGCGTATGGGAAAAAGCGCTCATAAAGTGGGGCCCGTGGTATTGAAGGCTCATGGTATTGTTTTGGCTCATGGTATTGAAAAAGGGGCCCGTGGTATTGAAAAAGATATACCTATATAAAGAGAAGAAATTCATTATGCAAATTATGAGTGTGGGTGCAAGATGTCTGAGCTTGAATGAATACTTCTCTGTGAAGTATATCTGTATGGAAAGGGTAAAGGTTTGATGATAGATCTGAATCTATGATGCACCTATGAAGAAATGATGAAGCGAGATTTCTAGATCTGAAATGTATCTGTATTTGCTAGATCTGTTTATGGAAGGCTTAGATCTGAAATGAGGCGAACATATGTCTGAAGTAAAAGGGTAAATCTGAACTGAATGTCTGATCTGAAGAAGTATGCTGCTCTTTGATGGTTGAAGATCTATACGCTACTTCGACGAAGAGGAAGCGCGTATATATGCGGCTTCGCTGAAGAGAAATCGCGTATGCGCAATAAAATTAGCTTTGTAATTTGTACTGAAGTATACATCGGTTTATATGAACGAAAGCGCGTATATACGCGACATCGCAAAGGTAAAATATATATGCAACTAGGTTTGGCCAAGCAAGGGGTGCGAACATTCAGACCGTTCGTTGTGTTTCTCGCTATCCGGACCGTGTTGACAGCATTGGTGATGTATGGTTGTGCTTAAAAGTATGGAAAGGGTTCGGTCTGGAAATATGATGAATTGTGGCCTGCAAGTTGTGTTCTATTAAAGTGGTTGGATCCAGTGTGAAAATTGATGAAACGTGGTCCAAGGTGGTGCCGAGGGTTGTAGCCTTCAGTCAGGGGGTTGTATCTCCCTTCCAGGTGAGGCTGGTAAACGAGATCGGGGGGTCGTAGCTCCCTTCCAGGAGAGGCTGGTAAACGAGTCAGGGGGTTGGAGCTCCCTTCCAGGAGAGGCCGGTAAACGAGCGCAGGTGGGTGCCTGCGTGCTGGTCAAGTCTGCGCCAGCACATATGTTGTAAGATGTTTTCTCTATAATAAAATATTGAAGGCTGAGCAACTGCAGCGGTGGTTTTCTCCCGACTTGGGTTTCCACCTAAAAATCCTGGTGTTTATGTGTGATGCTTTGTGTGATGGTTTATTCTGTTCTTACTGCACATGTTTACTGTTTATAGAACATCTAATGAATGAATGATGGAATGATATAAGTGAAGAACTATTGGCATAATTAGATCTCGTTGTATACGCGAGTTCTATGAAGGATATCCGCGTGTATACGCTAGTTGGCTTCAGCAAAATAGCGTATGGGTTTTAAAGGAATGAAAAAGTAAAAATTTTTGAATATGCAGTAAATACTAATTCACCCCCCCCTCTCAGTATTTTTCCCAACAACTTCAAGGTCAGGTGAGACCTTAGGACCTTTTCAAACTTGGAAATGGGCTAAAAGAGTTGGTACTTACCTCTTAGAAGCGTTGTATAGATGACCTTAGATAAGGTATTCCAGACTTGGCTCATTAGGTTGTAAGAATAGTTGAAACCTTCTATTATACATAAAATGGGTTTTTAAGAGCACTGGTCTTTATTCCCAAGTAAAAAATTAGTACCTAGGTCCTTGAAAATTGGCAAGGTATTCAACATGCTCAGATCATATTCCAGGGATGTTTTTATTATTTTTGAGTAGCACCCAAACATATAATTTCCACCAACAAATGACATGATTATAAATGACACAAATGCTACAAACCATCCTCCTATGATAGCTCTTTTGGCCAAATCAATGGCCTCCTTCCTCTCCATCATCTTAACCACTGCAACAAAGAAGGAAAAAATATCTTATAGGGAGGAAGTCCATTATTATAGTAACAGGTGTTCATTTCTCAATGATAATGTTGAGTTTGCACTAACATATTGAACTGTGATTTGAAAATTAAAGGCTTGTTGGAGTACATGAGGAGACCCAAATTTCATTTTTACAGAGTTGGATAAAGAGCCATCTGGAAGATGGATGCAGGATATTGAGAAAACCAGTTTTGTTTGCAGATTTTGGGAATTCTTACAAAAACACAGGATTTCACATGGATGAGAAAGACAATTTACTTGGTGTGTTTATATGCATGTATATGCATCTTGTTAGATGGAGAGGAGAAGGTAGGGGAGCCATGTTCTGTCAGCTCATGGAAGAAGGAATGAGCTCATATGAAGATGGGTATGAGATTGTTTTGTTTCATAATCCATGCACAACAGCTCTGGTTTCAAGTTAGTCTCATAAGTTGGCTGAGCTTACTCATTTGTTTACCAGGATGTATGAATATAAGAATAAGAGGCAGCCTAGGGTAACACGCTAATGGTTCTCGAATTTCTCAAATATCTAACCTAAAAATAGATATTTTTGAATCGCTTAAAGTGATAGCCTAAAAATAGATACAATAGAGAGTTACAGACTATAGTGGATTCACCTGCACAAGAATTAGTTGACAATATTTCTCAATAAATTTCAAACTCTTACTCTCTGTTTTATTACGCATGCTAGCAATAAAGGGGAATTTAGTGTGATTTTTATCCTAGTGCACCGTGCAACACATGAAGCCAAAGTATCTCTCTATCCATCCACGAAAATAAGTAAACATGTTTAATATATACAACCAGTGTTTATATGATTCAAAGATACGAGGATGATGGCTAGCTGCAACATACCAGGTTGTTTGTCGACGTTTGATTGAAGAAGATGATGAGCATTGATGTGCATAAAAGGAATGGCTCTTTCACTACAAAAATGGCTCTTTGGCAGACTAAATCCTTGGCATTGGCAGGAAATAATATCAATGTTGAGCTTCCATTATGATTGTTGGCTTGGCAGTGGCAAATTATAATGCAACAACCTCTGCATCCCTTATCATTAACCTTTTGTAATGCTGCAACCACCTAGACTATGAAAAAAACCTAGACTCTAGTTAATGTTCCAAGTTGCAACAACCTAGACTCAGGTTAATGCTGCAAGTTGCAACAACCTAGACTCGGGTCAATGTTGCAACAACCTGGCCTACACTAGGCCTAGAATTTAGAGTCTATAAGTGTAACGTAACACTTCAGACTTCAGTTAGAGAACAAGGCAACTTGAAATGCACAGTGTAGTTTGGACTTCGAAGTTGGGAAAATTGGCAATAGATTATAGATAAAACCAAAATTTTGAGAAATTATCGGTGGACCGACAACCCTTCCTAGAGAATTTTATAATATTCATTTAAAAAAAAAAACCTGTAAAAATCAAATTTTTTTTTTTTGACTCATAAATTTCGCTGAGTACTTCTTTGACGTGCCAAAGGCCTCTCGATGGGCTCTAACGTGTTCAATTTTGAACACTGATCCTCAGTTTCTCAAGAATAAATAATAGGATAGTTAGCTGGATAAGCAAGTCTAATTTACAAAATCCCACCCAGAATCTCGCTCAGATCTAAGAATATCATTTCCATGATTTAAATAACGAATGGATGAGTCTTAATACTCCCAATCACTTAACATAAAAGAAACTAAGGTGGCCAAAGGATAATATCCAGTGACTCTCATCATCATGCCATCTGTGCCTAGGTCTAATTGGAAAAACACATATCTTTTCCTATAACTAATTCAACATGGTAGTCATTGCAAGTTATGGGCTATGGTCACTACCCTAGTATTGAAAGGAGTATAGGATGTTCTGTGTTCACCTTAATTGCACACATGTCAATGCATATGCATATTTCAAAGTTTAAGTTCATAGGGTTGTAACTATTTGATAGGAAAATGTTTTTCTATTCTGAGCATCATTTCCCATGGAGTGTTTTCTGCAACTTCACGCATTCATGTTTTATAGGAATAGTTCATCCACAATTTTAATTTCTTTCTTCTTTCAAAAATCGTTGAATATTTTTATTCTTAAATGTTTTAATTCTATGACTAATGCAGCTGCTTTATTGTGCTGAGGGCAGTATATCCAAGTATGGATCCATGGAACAAAGAAATAGAAATCAACAATCTTATCTTATATGTAGAATTTTTGCTTTAAAATCATATAGTGTTGTGTTCATTATTAATTTTAAAAGGGCCATTCAATGGGCAACTGAAACAAATCTGACTTTTATTGATAATGTAATAACAGATTTATTAAATAAAAATAGGTGGTCAATTTTAAGCACTCTTAAATAGATTGAAAAAACTGATTGACATTGCCTGAAGTTGAAAATATTTAGGTGGATTAGTGTAGAGCATAAGAACATATTGAGTTTAATGGCACAACTGACACCATGGAAGAAGCTTTGGAACACGTGGAGTGTATGGTGGTTGAGAAAAGGGTTGCAACACTGTATATGCATTTGGAAAAGACCCCTATGCAATGGTGGTTAAGCACATCAAATCATGTTGCATTCATGGCATGATATGAAAGAGGCACTAAATGATAAAGTCCTACCAGAAATTGAGGCTCCACTAGCTAATGACATTTTGGAATGCAGTTCTGTCAACTAGACCCTACAATTTGGTGGTACTTCCAATCCAATGGGCCACATGTATTACTACAAAGTCATTAGGATATATAGGAGGTTCCTATTTAAATATGGGTTCATAATTTTATGCACACCTTAGAGCCATTTCCAAAGAAGTGATATTCTGAGGTAAAAATGCAGTTGAAGAGAACTAGCTAGGTTGAATTATGAGAAAGTTTCTACAACACTTTATATAACTGTACAAGGAGGAGGCACATATTGCAAGGATGATAGAGTGCATTTGGTGTTTCCCATATATGGACCATCCACAAAGTCTAATAATATGTTCTGCAAAGGAGTACCCCTTAGAGGAACTTTGGCATCTGTCGTATAAAGAAACTAATTCCCTTTTGAAACTATTGATAATGTGATAGGTGGTATTTCTGTAGAAATGAGAAGTATTGTTCTCCTTATTGTTCTGTCAGTTGTTGATAGTGTATAGGAAGGTGGTGGAAATAATGGGGAATAAGATAGATCTGCATTCTATTTAAAGGATCATTTTTTAGCAACGAATGTGTTGTAGTGTAATGAAATCTGCATGTTGTAGTGTGTTGTAGCCGCTACGACACCACCCAAAATTTTGGGTCCCCCTCTGCTCGCTTAGTCGTTAAGGTCTTTCACCAGACCTGCAGTCAGTGAAATCCCAGTGACCTATCCCCAACCCCTCATGAGTTTTCTCACCATCATGATCAGATGTTGTTGCTGCCATCACACCATGTGTGGGAGGGATCATCCAGCATACGCTCAAATCAGAACCTTTCTGTGTATTGAGGATGTACATTAGCAGCCTTCTCGCCATGGGTCATTAGGCATGTTGTTTGAATACTTCTCTTAAGCTCGTTAGTCTCATATGTTTTATCTAGGGACACCATTATCAAAGAGTAATTGTGATGTTGTAATGTTCCACACAGGTCAACCCCACGGGTGACAAACTCCTCAATTTTGTCACGACATCGAGGGAAACAAAAGTGAGCTCAACAACAAGGCCAAAGTTGTGAAACAGGGGAGGAGGAGGATCAAGTGACCAGTACTATTAAAAGGAGGATGGTGTGATACATGTTTATCAAAAAAATAACCTTTTATGTCACTGATGCAAAAAAGCATTCTTCACTAATGTACATCGGATTCTTAGACTCACTCCATTTATAAATGTCTACACCGGATGCCATCTCGCATGAACCAAAAGCATTTGCTGTCATTTATAAAATCTAGGCTTGAGTAGGGACCGGTCAAGGTATTTACATTCCGCAATGGAAGATATCTCACCTTAAAGGAAGTTCTGAAGATCCTACATGACACCAGCTCAATGTTGATCTCCTAGATGTACACATAGGAAGGGACACATTTCACCAATTTGACGAGCCTACTCTGAAGTATAGCCTGGGTGGAAAAAGTGGACTTAGAAGATTTCCCTAAAGAAAGACAGTCTCATTCAAAGGTGTTTTCATGCCGAGCTGCAGTGCGAAAGCGCACATGCTGATGTTGGCAAGACAATGGCACAGCTAAAGTGGTTTCTCTATTTTCCGCAGTTGAATGAAATGGTTCACGAGCTTAAAATGCGTCACGATAAGCATCGAAAGGGTCATCATTGTCAATTTGGTGATTAAGTATGGGTTTACACCGACAAAGTAGGAGTGATCCAGGAGTATTATCCAGTCTCTCGAAGTTCATAGGTCTCAATTGTTTCCGGGAACAACGACAAACTATAGAGTCTATTGCTTTAAATCTGACACTTCTTCCAGTTTCTCATCATCCATCAAATTACAGGTGTAGGTTTGTTGGTTCAGGTGCATGGTGAGATTTAGGCTTGATTGTTCACGTAATGGGTACATTAGTAGTTTTTGGCATAATTTCAAATATCTAAACGCACCTTTGGGAAGCAATATTTGTTAAACCTAAGCTACATAGTGGGTGAAAATATATGGACCAAGGTTATGGTTTTAAACATTATATAATTAAACCAAGGAGCAAAAAAACCATATAGTTTCAAAACCATATAAGATGGCTGATCAGAACTATATGAAAAAACATTACAAATGGGCTTAAATATTTCTATGGTGGATATAGTGGTCAGAATTTATGTTTAAAACATGGAGTGAAATGTTATGAAAAACCTATAATGGCATGTTATGATAACTATGGCGCGATATATGACAATCTATAACCATGTTTTAAGCGGTGCAAGAAACATTCATATTATTATGTGGCAGCCTTGGCATGAATTTTTTTTTTTATTCATTTGCATCTTGAAATCTACCACCGCCAACAATTTGAGGAAAAGAAAATGATTTTAGACGTTGTATAATTAAACCAAGGTGCAATGCAATATGGTTTCAAAACCATATGAGAGGGTGGAGCAGAACTACATGGAACGCGCGCAAATACTTCTATGCCAGAGTTTTCAACGTATGGTAAACATTTGGAGTGGATATATTTATATAGTGGTAGAAATGTGTGTTTGAAACATGTGCAGAAAGTTATAACAAAGCCATGATGTAGCACAATAACGGTCAAACAAAGGACAGAGTCATAAAATCACGATAATCCATAGGCTATATTTTAAGCAGCACAAAGTATGGTCTCAACCATATCAGACGAAGACTGATAACGCAGGTTAACGAGATAACACATCCATCACCCAATTAAAAAGGAAGGCACCAGGCATCAGAAAATGTTTTATGATAATTCCATTAATATAAATAGAGATGCCATATCAGAGCGCCATGTTGCAAGGATGTTTTCTTTTCGTAGACGCTGTCATAATGAAGAAAAGAATTTTGATAACATTAAAGCTCCAGCAGAGACATGATGTTCAATTAACATAAATTTCAAGGGGTGATTTGTTCACTTTCTGACACTGTGCGAGATGTTCACCGAGTGGGTTTTAGCTGCGCAGTCTACATGGGGAAATAATCTTGTAAAACTCACATGCCTTTGATGATGATATCCCCAAACAACGATACCACTGTCACGGATGGTGGTATATGTATAACTAGGTTCTGGGATATGTTCTGCCACTGTTTCAAACACGCTATTCAAATAGATGAAACGACTGTAACGTAACCTCAGTAGCGTTACTTCACGTTGCCGCACAAAACGCCTTAACTGCAATTTGTGTAACACTCGGCAGACCACATGAGGTTGCACTACAGACACTTTTCGATAATAGCGTGTCGCCTCTGTGATATCTACCTGAAGGTTCTGATGGGCAATCGTAGAAGATGTTATAGCCATGAATATGATTTATTTTACGTTACAAGTAGCAGATTCGCTGACCCTTTCGAGGCTCGCTAGCATGGCACAATGGGTTCATCTCAACACTGATCGAAAAGGCATGCATGCAAGTTGCAACGCATGATGTAGACATAACTTGGTGGTAGTGGTAACTTGGGGTTGGAGGGTGAGCACAGATGAAGATGGTCAAGTCATAGATCAACCTGCCATGTGTCCATGCAAATCAGACAGAGTGTGACTATGCGACCATGGGGAGGTCGCAGTTCAACCCAGGTCGCTGGGTAGTAGCACACCCAAAGCCTACTGAGGCGTGACTTGCCAGAATTTGCGACTGTGAAATTCTGTGAGGTCGCAAGTTCAGCTGAGGTTGCTGAGTCGCATACCTATGAGACCAATGTAAAGTGCAACTTGGTAGTAGTAGCGACCCTAAAACCTTTTTAAGTCAAAGTCATGCGACCCCTCCAGGTCACTGAGTCGCTGATCTATGGGACAAATAAAAGCTGCGACTTGTAATAAAAGATGCACATGATGCTTCAATAATCTAATAAGGTCTAGCAACCTTCCTTTTAATGCCCCCACCAGATGAGAGAGGGAAGGAAGTCCTTATTACAAATATGGTCCATCACTGATTGAGAGAAGCTGAGAAGTTGTCCATGCGTTATATGCAAGAGAGCGAGTGAGTGGATATAGTGCTGCTAGATTGATAGTTGCTTCCTATGCATATAAAGTTCTATGGGAAAAGGCAGCGTGTCTCAGATTGGGAAAAGTCGAGCTTTTTGGATTTTCTCTACACATCAATTAAGTAAAAACGAAAAGAAACTTTTAAAGGGTCATGTTGGAAAACGACCAAAGAAATTTAAAGTGAAATATGAAGGGAACAATGTTTTCCACCCATTCATGTGGGCACTCTTGGCTACACCAAAACAGTGCCCAAGGCAGCACCACGTGACATCATGAGCTTCGCTAAAACATATTGTTAGTTGGGGTTTCTGAGGTCTACGCATACCTCCCTCATGAGAGCTATAGGGTACAGTTTTAGCCTACTATCAAAATATAAAATGGGAACCAGAAATGCATCACATGTAGTAGGAGATGGCACACGCAGAAGATCTTTGATTTTATGATGGTTTCCGCTGCAAACAATCAGAGCTTAGTGAAGACCACACCGTGGCACAATACCTGACCACACAGGGGTCTAAGTTATTATTTTCATTCTTGCAATTAATTAAATATGCCCCTGACATTATGATTCGTAAATGAAGACATGTAGCCTAAGCTATGTGACTACTCGTGCAAGCTGTTGGCCTGCGCAATGAGCCAAAGTTTCTCCCAGCAAGCAAAAGAGCCTATTTTCGAGGCAAGGAATGTGAAATAAGGAATAATACTATAAAATTTGTAGATCACCAAAAGAAGGGTGCAAGTCACAGAACTGCTTGAGGTCGCAGGTCGTAGATATTTGCAAGTCACAGGTCGCAGATTGTTCAGGGTCGCAGGTCGCAAAAGTGGCCAAGGTTGCAGGCCGTGGATTGCCGAGGTTCACAAGTCACAAACTTCAGTCAATTCACAGGTCGCAACAATGGCTCATGTCGCAAGTCGTAGAATAGACTAGGTTGCAAGGCAGCCCAATAGTCAGGAAGAAGAAAAGTCAGGGAGCCGAAAAGGGCGAGTTTTGCTCTATAAATACCGCCTTCGAGAACTTGTAAAAGGATATTTTTTTTTTGGGACTCAAGCTGAGTAAATTTTATTACCAAAGGAATATACAACTTGAGCATGAATACAAGCATTTTGAAAAATCCCTTTGTGGATCTGGTGTTGACATATGTATGAGCACTATTGAGTATTATATTTTCAGTTTATGAATATCTTTATATTAAGGGAACTGTATCTTCAATTCATATCACAATTGCATAACATTTTGCTGAGTATGTTAATGGTGGTTGAGTTCATTTCACTTTCTTAATGGATGTTGATGACTTTGTTTATTAGAATTTGTGTTATCCTTTAAAAATTTTAGGAAGTGAAGGGTGTTCTTGCCATAAGGAATTGTTTCTTTTGTGGTCAGAATAGTTTACAAGCATGACCCAAATGATGTGTTGTTAACAATGCTTCCTTCGGCACTTATGATTTGTTATTTCCTCTTGCTACTCATAGTGTTCTATGCATGTTTAATGCATCAATCAAATGTCTTGTACCACTTGATTAAGTATGTATATCTATTGTTTTATAGAGTTAAAGCGAGACCCAAAGAAAGGAGAAATCAGCAGTAGCCGGACCCACACCCTAGACAGGATCCCTATTCCAAATGGTTCGAGGCCTAATTGGGACTTTTTACCGAGGAGATCCCCTGCTGTTGGCTGGAAATATTTTCCCATCAACAGAATTAGCGTTAGAAAGAGGGCGAGATGACAAGCTGAGCCCTTAGAGCCTGCAGTTAATCTCATATCTGTAATGGCTCATTCCCAAATCATTCTCCCGAGATGTTTTTCAGAGTTTTATGAGCCTCGATACTTCATCCCCGATGAACTTATGTATCACTTATACCAGTTAAGATTCGATGGTGAAAACGGAGTGTCCATAACCCAACACCTTTTAGATTTCTATGAATTTGGTGAGTGCTACGAAATTGAAAATGAAGGGTTGATTTTTTTTCTTTTCTTCCTCACTCTCGAAGGTTGTGCTAAGAAATGGTGTTGCACATTGCTGAAAGCTTCCATCCATTCATTTGAACAACTCGCCAGTGAATTGTAACAAGATTTTCATAGGTATGATTTTCAAAGTGTATTGATAAAACTAAATGACATCAGAATGGAACCTCAGGAACCTCTAGATGAATTCTCTATCAGATTTTTTCATTATTGTTTTGAGTTCCTTGAAAGGGATGTTGATTGGAAATGTTTAAGTGAACAGTTCAGGTATGTGATTCTCGTTTCCCTAGAACAATTTTAGTTAGATCCTAGTGTTCCCTATGAAGAACCACAAGTTACCAGTTGTTCAGGCTTTCTCCCTAATGCTTCCTTGTCCATCTCCCCAATTCTAGACCACATTTAGGCCTCCAAGGAGAGTGTTGTTATTTGTGATATTCTCGCCCCTCCTCCTAAGTTTTCGGGTAGTGGAATTGTGACCTTGAAAGTTCTGAGCAAGGATAGACACTTGCATGAGGATAAAGCCTATTGTACTACCTTTGAATCTTTCATGCACCTTGTTGAATCAAGGCCTGAAAACCAGATGGGCCCTACATCCCTCCAGGTTCATGAAACCTACCCCGAGCCCACTCAATGTCTCCTTGGACACAGTCCTAAATCTGATTTGCATACTGATTATGAATCGACTAGGGTTTCTCGGATTAAGGTTTCTGAAATGACGATCCCCAAGCACCATGATCCTCCTAGAATAACCGCTTCGAATTCACCCCATCCTGGAAAATCTAAAAAGTCTGATACATCGATCTATCAATCTGTCAGCGCGCAAACATTTTACCGAATTGATACAAAGCCCACTGACATTTTGAAACTCACCACAATCCATGATCACATCCATTCGCTTGTTGATCTCGCCAAACCATCAAAGTTGGGAAACCCCTCGCGCAGAGGTCTAGAGTTTGTTCAAGACGGTGAGGATTTGCAGCCTCCACTAAAAGTGGATTCAGATTCTCATATCCTTGACATATTCCGGGAACAACTCCAAGCTAGGGTTTTCAAAATTAGGGTTTTTGCTCTCGAATTCACAAGTATCTATAATTCACCTGGCACATGCTTGTTGTTTTCACCCTGTAAAATCAATCATCCTCACCACCACAATGAGGTTTCTAGTTGGCTCGACCAACCTTATCCAGTGGATGTGCCTGCAAATAGGACATGGCTTACCCAGTGCCCATCAAACCTAGGATTGTGTATGAATGGATTTGTGTCATTTATAAATAGTTTTAAGCTTCGAGAATATATTGTTCTGTATCAGGATAAGAGTGAAATTTAGCTTGCACAATCCACTCTGGCATGTTCTCTGATAAGTAGCCATGACCTTCTCACTATTGCACATGCTCTACAGGTAAGTCTTGCTGTTGGTGCACGATTTTGTATGCTGGCTCTGATTGCGGACATTGTCGTTCTTGCAGGTCGGTAACTAATGCGGTGGCTGCACTGGAAAGATGATTTCGCATAACTTGACCACATCATTGGTTAAGCTAGGGTTTTAGGTGTAGGCTAGCTAGGACCTGTTAATAAAATTTGTTAGCTCAAAGTTTTGATTAGGTTTAATTGCCAAATTTTTACTCTATAATTTAAAAGTGTGTTTGCTATTTTTTTTTAAGATTTATATCTTAGGCATCATCATGATTACAATTATTTTACTTTCATTTCCTTTTCAGTTGCTTGTTGCTGCATAAATAATCACTGCTTGTATTGCGCCTCTTATCCACCTACAACTAGTTGATCGTTCTCACATATGCCGTTGCATTGCATCTTGAGCCTCACCTATTACATTGTGTCGTGCAATATATTCCTCACATAATTTCCACATATTGTTGATATATCTTTGAAAATATTCCACATATCTCCTATCACTGCATGAGCCCTCATTGAAACCCTACCACCTTGCAGACTTGTTCTACCCCGATTTCTGAAATAGTAACCCCATTGTTTGTGTGAGGTTGCGGTGGCTATCTCAAGAGGCAGCTTTCTCTCAAGACAGGTCATCAAAGTCACATTCTCAACAAGATTCCTATGAGTCTAAACTTATTATCCGAGGAGATACGATCCGGTTGTTTGTGGGGGACCTAATGAGCTGAATGGTCCAATACTCGTAAGCCTAAGCCTTGTGCCCAGCATAGTGTTGGACATCTTAATAATCTGTTTTTCACGCTTCTTCTATTGTGGAAGATGGTATGTGAAGGTTTGGGACAAGGGCAAACCCAAATCAGGATATCTTTCAGTTTCTGTAAAACAGGTAATAACCTCTCTTGCTCGTAAAATAAGTCAGGATCCCTCATCTGCCCATGAAAAATAAGTACAACGAGCACATGAAAATAAGTGCTACAAGCAAATGAAAAAAATAAGGGTAAAGGATCGAGAAAGGATTCCTGCGCAGAGAGGTAATGCAACGACTCCAACGGCATCGACTGTGCCCGCCGGCGCTGGAGCAACGTCGACGACAGCGACTCCCACCGGGTACTTTAGGCCCGTCGCAACTGGGAGCACGATCGAAACTTATTTAAAAAAATCCCGAGAATAATAAACTCCGCTCATTTTCTCTTCACATCATCTGCTGGGGAAAATACCGAGGTGAATCTCGCATTTAATCGCATAATCAAATATTTCTACTTTTTCATTCCTTAAAACCCATACACTACTTTCCTTCAGTAAACTAGCGTATATACGCGGATCCCTTTTATGAAACTAGCGTATACACAGAGATCTAGATCTGTCATTAAATATTCACTTATATTATTCCATCATTCATTCATCAGATGTTCAATAAACTGTAAACATGTGCAGTAAGAACAGAATAAACCATCACACAAAGCATCACACATGAACACCAAGATTTTTAGGTGGAAACCCAAATCGGGAGAAAACCACCGCTGCAGTTGCTCAGCCTTCAATATTTTATTACAGAGAAAACATCTTACAACATATGTGCTGGCGCAGACTTGACCAGCACGCAGGCACCCACCTGCGCTCGTTTACCAGCCTCTCCTGGAAGGGAGCTCCAACCCCCTGACTCGTTTACCAGCCTCTCCTGGAAGGGAGCTACGACCCCCTGACTCGCACCTGGAAGGGAGCTACGACCCCCTGACTGAAGGCTACAACCTTCAGCACCTCTTTGGACCACGTTTCATCAATTTTCACACTAGATCCAACAACTTCAATAGAACAACACTTGCAAGCCACCTTTCATCATATTTTCACACTGGACCCTTTCCATACTTTTAAGCACAAACATACATCACCAACAGATACATATCAACACAGATCAGATAGCAGAAACACAGCAGAACAGATCAGATATTTCATACCCCTTGCTTCAGCAAACCCTAGTTTGCATACGCGCTTACTCTTCACTGATGTCGCGTATATACGCGCTTCCGTCCACACAAACCAGCGTATACCTCAGTGTATATTTTATTGCGCATACGCGCTTTCTCTTCGCTGAAGCCGCGTATATACGCGCTTCCTCCGTGGCGAAGTAGCGTATAGATCTTCAATCATAACAGAGCAGCATACTTCATCAGATCAGATATTCAGTTCAGATCTACCCTTTTGCTTCAGACAGATGTTCGCCTAGATGCTCGCCTCATCATAGATCTAAGCCTTCCATAATCAGATCTAGCAAATACAAGAGCAATTCAGATCTAGATCCTCTTCTTCATCATTGGTGCATCATACATTCAGATCTATCATTCAAGTGTAACCCTTTCCATTCAGATATACTTCAGAGAGAAGTATTCATTCAAGCTCAGACATCTTGCACCCACACTTATGATTTGCACAATGAATTTCTTCTCCTTATATAGGTTTATCCTTTTTCAATACCATGAGCCCCTTTTTCAATACCATGGGCCAAAACAATACCATAAGCCCAAAACTACCTGGACGGGGTCAATTAGGCGGATCATTACCCAATACAATGGGTCAATACCATGGTGGTTACCCTTGGTTTTGCACCTTTTGAGCGCTTTAGCCCATACGCGACTTGGCACGTTCTTTTCCGCGTGCATACGCGACTTCCCCTAGGCCAATCCGCGTATACCAAGAAACATACTCTTTTTCATCATAGAATTAGCACTTTCTGAATTCCTTTCTTCATTGCCTTATGTTCACACTGTAGATACATCAGATTTTCTTTATCAAGGACATATTCTAACAAGCACAACTTCATCAAGTAAGTTGTCATCATCTTCATCAAGTGGGTTGCCTTTCAAGGACAACACTTAGCATCATATTGTCAACAAACATCATATCACATCATCATTTACTAAGTCCATCAAGTCAAGCATAACTTCATCAGGAGGATTGCCATCAAGGACAACATATGTCAACAGTCGCATGTCTTCATCTCCATTCAGTGGGTTGCCATCAAGGACAACACTCTGCATCATATTTCCAACATCATCAACAAGCTACCGACATCTGTGAGCTTTCTCTTTGATGTGTCCTGATTAGCGAGACCTAGCTGAGGCACAAGGACTAGGCATATCTGTAAAGGCCAGAGTAATACAAAGGGTACCTGCAGAACCTGTTCAATATTCCCTTGCATCACTATCTTGGCCCAGAATTTTGATCTGATATTGACAGAGATTCTGGATTCTACCAGTGGTTCGCCATTTGTTGTAGCCGCTACAACACCACCCAAAATTTTGGGTATATTCGAAATTTTGGGTCCCCCTCTGCTCGCTTAGTGGTTAAGGTCTTTCACCGAACCTACAGTAAGTGACATCCCAGCGACCTATCCCCAACCCCTCATGAGTTTTCTCACCATCATGATCAGATGTTGTTGCTGTGATCATTCCATGTGTGGGAGGGATCATCTAACATACACTCTAATAACAACTTTTCTGTGTATTGAAGATGTACATTAGCAGCCTTCTCACCATGGGTCATTAGGCATGTTGTTTGAATACTTCTCTGAAGCTCGTTAGTCTTATATGTTTTATCTAGGGACACCATTATCAAGGAGTAATTGTGATGTTGTAATTTTCCACATAGGTCAACCCCACGGGTGACAAACTCCTCAATTTTGTCATGACATCGAGGGAAACAAAAGTGAGCTCAACAACAAGGCCAAAGTTGCGAAACAGGGGAGTAGGAGGAGCAAGTGACCAATATTGTTAAAAGGAGGATGGTGTGATACATTTTTATCAGAAAAAGAACATTTTATGTCACTGATGCAAAAAAGCATTCTTCACTAATGTACATCGGATTCTTAGACTCACTCCATTTTTAAATGTCCGCACTGGATGCCATCTCACATGAACCAAAAGCATTTGCTGTGATTTATCAAATCTAAGCTTAAGTAGGGACCGGTCTAGGTATTTACATTCCGTGATGGCAGATATCTCACCTTAAAGGAAATTTTGAAGATCCTACATGGCACCAGCTCAATGTTGATCTCCTAGATGTACACATAGGAAGGGACACATTTCACCAATTTGACGAGCCTACTCTGAAGTATAGCCTGGGTGGAAAAATTGGACTCAGAAGATTTCCCTAAGGAAATACAGTCTCAATCAAAGGTGTTTTCATGCTGAGCTGCAGTGCGAAAGCACACATGCTGATGTTGGCAAGACAATGGCACAACTAAAGTGGTTTCTCCATTTTCCGCAGTTGAATGAAATGGTTCACGGGTTCAAAATGCATCATGATAAGCATCGAAAGGGTCATCACTGTCAATTTGGTGATTAAGTATGGATTTACACCGACAAATTAGGAGTGATCCAGGAGTATTATCCAGTCTCTCCAAGTTTACAGGTCTCAATTGTTTCCAGGAACAATGACAAACTATAGAGTCTATTGCTTTAAATCTGACACTTCTTCTAGTTTCTCATCATCCATCAAAGTACAGGTGTAGGTTTTTTGGTTCAGGTGCATGGTGATATTTAGGCTTGATTGTTCACGTAATGGGTACATTAGTAGTTTTTGGCACAATTTCAAATATCTAAACACACCTTTGGGAAGAAATATTTGTTAAACCTAAGCTACATGGTGGGTGAAAATATATGGACCAAGGTTATGGTTTTAAACATTATATAATTAAACCAAGACACAAAAAAACCATATAGTTTCAAAACCATATAAGATGGTGGATCAGAACTATATGAAAAAACATTACAAATGGGCTTAAATATTTCTATGGAAGATATAGTGGTCAAAATTTATGTTTAAAACATGGAGCATAATGTTATGAAAAACCTATAGTGGCATGTTATGATAACTATGGCACGATATATGAAAATCTATAACCATGTTTTAAGCGGTGCAAGAAACATTCCTATTATTATGTGGTGGCCTTGGCATGAATTTTTTTTTTATTCATTTGCGTCTTTAAATCTACCACCGCCAACAATATGAGGAAAATCAAATGATTTTAGACGTTGTATAATTAAACCAAGGCACAATGCAATATGATTTCAAAACCATATGAGAGGGTGGAGCAGAACTACATGGAACATGCACAAATACTTCTATGCCGGAGTTTTCAACCTATGGTAAATATTTGGAGTGGATATATTATATAGTGGTTGAAATGTGTGTTTGAAACATGGGCGGAAAGTTATAACAAAGCCATGATTTAGTGCAATAACGGTCAAACGAAAGACAGAGTCGTAAAATCACGATAATCCATAGGCTATGTTTTAAGCAGCGCAAGGTATGGTCTCAACCATATCAGACGAAGACTAATAATGTAGGTTAACGAGATGACACATCCATCGCCCAATTAAACAGGAAGGCACCATGCATCAGAAAACATTTTACGATAATGTCGTTAATATAAACAGAGATGCCATATCAGAGCGCCACGTTGCAAGGATGTTTTATTTTCGTAGACGTTGTCACAATGAAGCAAAGAATTTTGATAACGTTAAAGCTCTAGCAGAGACATGATGTTCTCTCAACATAAAGTTCAGGGGGTCGTTTGTTCACTTTCTGACACTGCGCGAGATGTTCACCGAGTGCGTGTTAGCTGCGCGGTCTGCATGGGGAAGTAATCTTGTAAAACTCGCACGCCTTTGATGATGATATCCCCAAACAACGATATCACTGTGACGGATGGTGGTATATGTATAACTAGGGTATGGGATATGTTCTGCCACTGTTTCAAAAATGTTATTCAAATAGATGCAACGACTGTAACATAACCTCAGTAGCATTACTTCACGTTGCCGCACAAAACGCCTTAACTGTAATTCGTGTAACACTCGACAGACCAGAGGAGGTCGCACCACAGACACTTGTCGAAAATAGCGTGTCGCCTCTGTGATATCTACCTGAAGGTTCTGATGGGCAATCGTAAAGGATGTTACATCCATGAATATGATTTATTTTATGTTACAAGTAGCAGATTCGCTGACCATTTGGAGGCTCGCCGGCACGACACAATGGGTTCATCTCAGCGCTGATGGAAAAGGCATGCGTGCAAGTTGCAACGCACGATGTAGACACAACTTGGTGGTAGTGGCAACTTAGGGTTGGAGGGCGAGCATAGATGAAGATGGTCAATTCACAGATAAATCTCCCACGCGTCCATGCGACTCAGATAGAGTGCGACTATGTGACCATGGGGAGGTCGCAGTTTATCCCAGGTCACTGAGTCGCAGCACACACAAAGCCTACTGAAGCATGACTTGCCCGAATTTGCGACTGTGCAACCCTGTGAGGTCGTAGATTTAGCTGAGGTCGTTCAGTCACATACCTATGAGACCAATGTAAAGTGTGACTTGGTAGTAGCAGAGACCCTGCAACCTTTTTAAGACAAATTCGGGTAACCCCTCTAGGTCGATGAGTTGCTGATCTATGGGACAAATAAAAGCTATGACTTGTAATAAAAGATGGACATGATGCTTCAATAATCTAATCAGGTCCAGCAACTTTCCTTTTAATGCCCCCACCAGATGAGAGATGGAAGGAAGTCCTTATTACAGAGAAGGTCCATCACTAATTGAGAGAAGATGGGAAGTTGTCTATGCGTCATATGTGTTTGGTCAATTTAGTGTGTCCTAAATTGCTAGCATAAATTATCAACCAGGGATTCGTAAGCTGACGAAGTGTGGCGCACTATATGTGCAAGATAACCTATCTCTTACTTTTTGTCATTTTTGGATTTTTTATTGATCTTCGTTGGTTTCCTAATGTGAGATGGAAATTCTAAAAGACAAGTATGGTTATGAATATTCAAGGCAATGATGTCCTTTATAATGATTTACCAAACTTCAAACTTAAAAAGGAATTTGAAACATACAATGACAAAACTTGAAAGGAAATGAAAATGCGTCGCTAGCCTAATAAATCAAATAGTGAACTATTGAGCATGAAAACCAAATTATCCTTGTCATTGCCTAAACACAAAAGAAACTATGCTTAAATAAATCCAAGAATTGCAACAAATTAAATCTAAATCAAATTTCATCAACTTATATTCTGATCCTACCATTAGTCCGTACCTATGGCTTTCGGAGGTAGCCATAAGGACAACTTGAGCACCGATATCCTAAGAAAATTAAAGGAAACTAATATCAAAACTACACAAACTACACACTCATACTTCAATCCCTCGCCATTAGTCCAGCTATGGCTTTCTGAGGTAACTGAAAATGACATGAGCAATTTAATATATCTAACTTGCAGAAAAGTAAACTAATATCAAACTACACACTCATACTTCAATCCCTCACCATTAGTCCAGCTATGGCTTTCGGAGGTAACCGAAAATGACATGAGCAATTTAATATATCTAACTTGCAGAAAAGTAAACTAATATCAAACTACACACTCATACTTCAATCCCTCGCCATTAGTCTAGCTATGGCTTTCGAAGGTAACTGAAAATGACATGAGCAATTTAATATATCTAAATCTAACTACTGAAACAAATGTGCAAGACTGAAACAAACAAAGCAGTGCTGGAATTAAACAAAAAGTAAATTAGCAACAGAACAATATTGATTCCATGTCATTAGTCAAAAGGTTATGCAAATGCCCGGCCTGCCATGAAAAATTATGCTAAAAGCTATGATTTCAAAAAATCAATCTAAGTAAGGAAATATGATAAAACAAAACACTGAAAGCAACTTATCTAGAAAACATGTAAAATGGATAGAAGGGCCCTCTGCTACCAATTTGGTGTAATCCTTCTTCAGCTCCTTAAAATTGTAATCAAAACACCATCAAGGAACTTCTTTATTGAAAAACTTCACAAATCTACATCCCATTCCATATTAAGCTTTGTTACAAATCTACTCCCTCATTACTTCCTCATTACTTATGATAGGAGAAAGCTTCTCTTATTTATACAAAATATGAGGAGTCATCTCATTAATGGGAGTCCATGAATCTCTCCCTCCATTTCTAGAGTTACAATCAAAATAGGAAATGATAAGATACATGTCTTTTTAGAGTTTCAACACAACTAAGAGATGAGACACATATCCTCTTAGAGTTTCAATACAACAAGGAAGTGAGACACATATCCTCTTGATCCCATAATCTTCTCCAACCAAATTCGAATTTGGCCTGTGAGCCATGGGTGTCTCTAGAAGTCTCTGACCTACACATGTCACAAAACTCATAACACATATATAGAAATAAGGAACCATGTTAATTTTATAGTTTCTAATCATAATCTACTTAAAATACATAAAATAAATAACTTTGGAAAACAAGGATCCTAACCCATATATTTATGAAAATGGTTACTTGATGTAGGGTTTTAGGTCAGATGGCTATGAGATAAGAGCTAAATGGATATGACATAATGGAAATATGTATGAATATGGAAAACACTTTTGAGACTCAACATACCTCCCAACTGAAGTTGTTGCATGTCCTCATGCAACTATTGCAGTGATTCATTTGTCCATGAGTTGATATTTGACTCATATAGATTCGTTCCAAACTTTGCTTCTTGATATTTTATTTTTGGAAAAGTATAATACATTTGATTGCAACATTTTTTGAATGATTGGTTCTTGTGTGACAACCATTTTTTTTTTTTTTGAGCCATGGTTCTTGTGTAACAATGCTTTATTTTCTTTGTTGCATCAAAGTTCATGAAAACATTTAGAATCAATTACTTTATCAATGAATTGATCATTTGCAAGGAATATAATCTTTTGGATCATGTTGCAACAATAGTTGGTTGGGAAGTATATGTGGGTGGAAATGAAATGAAAATGTGTGATAGTGTATAACATGTGGATATGAAATGATGTCCCTTCCCTCCCAACTAAAGATATGAAAATGTGAAAAAGGGAGTGAGGAATTTTTCCAAAGTTACAATTTTAGCATTCTAATTAATTACATGACTAAAAACTAGAAAACAACATACCTTCACTTACCTTAAATGTGAATGAGTTGTATATGTGTGGTGGCTGCAAAATTCTGATCATATTCTTCTTCAAGTGGCTGAACAAGAGGAGTCATGGATAAAGAGATAAGATGACTTTTATTGCTTCTACTAAAACTTCCTAAATCTGCTCCAAAATGCTGAAAATAATAGTCTTCATGTCTTCAAAAATCATTGGCATAATTCCTACTATATGAAAATATGTTCTGATGTCGAACATAGTAGGAAATTGTTGACTTAGTGGCCATTAATGGATGCCACTAGTCAACACGAGAAATCTCATCATTGATGACAATGAGAATCAAGATGCCCAAACACATCTTGCTAGGTACGAATGATTTTGCTGATTTCGAGTCACCTAGAAGATCTGACGAACAAGAGACATTAATGTATTCCCATTGTTTGTCAGCATGAGAACTTGCCATTAAGGCATGCAAGCCTCAAGGTGTTTTTACAAAGAACTTAAACTCAAAGGACTATAGACTCAATAATTTGCATTGAAACATGGCTTATTTGCGGAATAAAAATGACAAAAAATGGAAAATGAAAATGGAATATGGCAATGGAGAGTAGAAATGGAAATGGGCAATAAGCTTTGTGAATGAGTCTCTTGCTTTTATTTGTGGGTTATGAATGGACAAAAAGAAATGGAAAGTGGATGTGAATGTAAATGGAAAATATGAAGTGAAATGAGGTGAATGGTTTATTATGAGGTATGAATGTGATGGAGACAATAGTATCCGAAAGTTTTTCAAGTGTTTGGATCTGATTTTGCATCAGCATATTTCCTCTTTGTCGCTGATCATCCTCTTATGAAAACAAATTGGTCTCTTAGAGAGACACCATTCTTGTAGTTATCATTTGTCCTTCCTCCCGGAACCTCGCAAAAAAAACTAATACTTCTTCGCAATGGAATGTAAGATTATGAAAGGGAGAGAGGTGATCAATCTCTCTAGTTATGATATTTACACACAAAACTAAGAATTTGTATTAATGAAACAAGTTCTCAAAGGAAAATCAAAAGAATTTATACCCGTTTTGGAATTAGTGCCTCAAGTTGAATGTAGCTTTTTTTCAGAAATTTATTTCATTATTTACCATTTCAAACTCTAATGATGTATTTCTCATTGTGTAGATCTTGTTGAGACCTTTCCAACGATACTTGAATCATCAAAATCTAATTTTGTATGAGAAAGTTAGGCTGATTTGAACAATGAGGTTTTTTTGCTGCGAATTTGGAGAATAGCTGTGGAATTGGACTTTAGCTGCAGAATGTCGACGGTTTCTGTAGCTAAAAATCTTGAATAAAAATTTATCCATTCATTTTTCATCATCAGTCCAAAATTAATCAATACCTTCAGAAAAGTGAGAAAATAACTTATTCATTTCATTGATTCAAAATTATTGAATTATTTTTATTTTTTTTATTTTTATTTTTTTAATCAAAACAGAATTGAAAAAGAGAATTGCAATTTTTTTTTTTTAATGTTGCACCAATCTTGGAAAAGAAGAATACCTCTATAGCATCACTACGATTTCAGAGGCAGTGGGAACTTAAGACCATGTCTGCAACTCTCCACAATCCAAGAGATGGAAGGTGGACTGATCTCATGAAATCCGAGTATGACTTCAGAAAATGAAACCTGCTATACAATACAATTCTGTGCAATGCTCCTCTATTATTCACACCTTTCCTCATTGAAATTCCGATCATCAGTTAGAATTGATTAGCCAATTGCCAGCACATTACTTTGAACAAATGTTGGACCTAAACTGCAATTTTGTAGCCATTTTCTTTTCCCTTATTGTAAGAATTTTTTTTCTTTTTTCTTTTCTCATGCTAAAATTACAAGAATAAAGTGAGCTTCAAAAGGCATTGAAGATTGTAGTTGTAATACAGCCAACATATTAATCATCCTCTTCACTAAGTAAAGTAAAAGAAAATGGATGGAATTTGTAACCATCCCCTTCATAGAACTTATTTTGAAACTCAACCAAGTGAAGACGCAATGCATGGAGAAAAGCACTGAGAGTTTCCATAAGGAGCAACACCATCGTAGTTGCAGAGGCAAACACAACCAATCCAGTTTATACGTATGAAGATGTTGTTATAGCCCCATGCAGATTGAAAAACCTTCTCATAGAAAGCGACTGATAACTCTGAGTGTGCCACGCTGAGGGCCCAGAGCCGAAGATAAAATGCAGTGTTGGAAACGGCACCTAATACAAACTGAAGATCTGGCATCAGAGATTAGTGAAATGTGGATTGAATGCCACATTAAGAATTTGATTTCATTTCAAATTCGTCTTCTTCAGATTATGGGTGAAATCAAGCAAAGTGTCGTTCAAACTCTCCGTTGTTCAAACAGAAAACCGTTTTTCCTCACGCGGCAGGCAAAAATGGCCTTCAAAGAATCGAGAAATTCTCCCAGACCGCCACGAATTTCGTAAAACGATTTCTAAGTTATCTAATTGACCATGTTGGCGAAAAAACCCATGTCGTGTATTTTCAAAATTCATCCTCAATCGATCAGAAAACATGTTTGAAAATGACGTGTCAATAACAGTTGTGTTTCTGGAGATGCTCTGGCAAAAATCGTTTTTATCAGAACGTGGTTCAAAATTGCATTTCATGTGCATCTTGTTTTCATCCCTGGACTGTTCAGAAGCATAATTCCCCCTTTCATCTACGGGAATGGACGAAAAGATGCTCTGAAGGTCAATCTCACATTCACGAGCAAGCTTTGAAAGCAGTGCAGTGGTTTCATCCCACTGTCCACTTCTGAAAGAATTTCTTGTTTGGATATCCCATTCTCCACATGCAAAGATGTATCATCCTTGATGTTATTTGAAGACTCGGTATTTTTTTACTTCTTGCCCATTCAATAGAAAAGCCCGACATACTTTCACCAGTGTTGTCTACTTCTTGCTCTTTATGAATTTCAGAATCCTCTTATTTTCTTTTCCTTTAGAATACCATCTGATTCCTCTTGTCTTGGGCGTGTTTCATGGGATTCAAAGCTTTGTTTCATCTCCTCGTTAACCTGCTCTTTTTCGTGACTGAGATTGGAACTAATAACATCTTACTTGCTATGAGTGTTGTCCTCGTGTTTCAGGTCACCGTTACCAATAACTTCAGAACCTTTTGCATCACTCTGCTCAGTTTCATTGAGTAGAGATGCCTGTTCTATTTTGCTTCTAATGCTGGGGAGACTTACAAGAACAACAATCACAGCAAGAACTGCAGTACCTCCTATGGCTTTGTTTATTGATTTGTTTTGTTTTTGTTTTTCAATTTTTTTTTTAATTTGTTTTTGTTAATAAAACTATATGTTATATTTTTAAAAATTAAAAATACACATATATATTTTACTAAGCAAAATGAATTTTATTTATTTATTTATTTATTTGTTTTGTTAATAAAATTACACATGTTAAATTTTGAAAAATTAAAAATATACATATGTAATTTACTAAACAAAACAATTTATTGATTTTTTTTATTTTTTTTTAAAAATGATTTGTTATTAAAATTATATATATATTTTCAAAAATTTTAAAAATATACATATATATCTTAGTAACAAAACAATTTAATTTTTTTTTATTTTTTAATTTATTTTTTAATTTTTTTTTAATTGATTTGTTTAATAAAATTATGTATGTTATATTTTCAAAAATTTAAAAATACACATATATATTCATTAAACAAAACAATTTATTGAAATCAAAGTTTTTCATGAAAACAACTTCTTTTTTTTAAATTGTTGAATCAATTGAAATGATGAAGTTTTATTTTGTCCCCTTTTTTTTCTTTTTCACATAACAATTCTTTTTCTGATCCTCCAGATCACACAAAGTGCAAGAGGAGAGCATACTCAAGAATTATTAATTTTTTTTACATAACAATCATTTTTCTGATCCTCAAGATCACACAAAGTGCAGGAGGAGAGCATACTCAAGAATTATTAATTTTTTTTAGATGTAAGAAATAAGGCTACCTAGTTACACTTCCCCGACAACGGCGCCAAAATGTTTGGTCAATTTAGTGTGTCCTAAATTTCTAACATAAATTATCAACCAGGGATTCGTAAGCCGACGAAGTGTGGCGCACTATATGTGCAAGATAACCTACATTCTTACTTTTTGTCGTTTTTGGATTTTTATTGATCTTGGTTGGTTTCCTAATGTGAGATGGAAATTCTAAAAGACAAGTATGGTTATGAATATTCAAGGTGTTAGCCCCCCTATGAAATTTTTGACAAGCAAATAGGGGGCTAAATTATTTTTGAGTCTTCAAGGAATGCATTTCCTCTGAAAACACAGTCTCCTTGAAGCCTCTATGTGCCTTTTATCCTTTGATCAAATCCCCTCTGCTGATTTCCATTATAAAGCCTCTCTGCTATGTGAAGAAATGCCCAAAGGCCCCCTTTTCCCTCTTATTTCATTCCCCAAAGCCTTTGTTTTCTCTCCCCTTTATTCCCCCTTCTTTCCCCATTTACCCTTCAATCCCCCCAAGATCCCATTTAACTTCTTCCCCTACCCTTGGTTTTCCCTTTTTCCCTTTTTCTTCCTCTATCGTTCCCCTTCCCCAGCCCTAAAATCCATTAAAAGGGGCTAAAACCCACCTTCCGACCTTATTATAAGGCCTAGCCCCTTTACCGCAAGCCCCTTCAACCACTTCCCCACATGTGCCCCGGCGCTGGGACCAAGCGCCTAAGTCCCAGGCGCTAATCGCAATCGGAAGACCGGGCGGGTGTGTATTTCCTTTGTAAACAACAAAGAACCCCGATGCGATTGGTTTTTAACACAAAGTCTCGCGATGAGTTTTGGTCCGTTGATCTGTTGTAAAGATCGACGGTGGAGCGCTAATCGCAAGCCCCCCGCCCATCGCAATCGCAACATCCACGTCGCACCCTCCGATCAATCGCAACTGTGACTTCCGATCCCCCGATCGCACTGTCCCCTGATTGCATATAAGCCGTTGATCTGTTCCGCGATCCGACGGCCAGTGCTCAATCGCTTTTCCCCTCCCGATTGTCAATCGCAAGTCCTTCTCCCGATGCTCCGATTACATCCCGACCGTTTATCTCCCTGCCGATCTTACGGCTCAGCGCTAATCGCTTCATTCCCTTCGCACCTCCTGTTTCTCCCTCCGATGGATTGTGAGCAGTTGATCTAGACCCGAGATCAACGGTCAGCGCTCAATCGCAAGTCCCTCTCCGATCGCAATCGCATTCCTTTCTCTCTGCCCTTCCGATTTCATCTCCGCCGTCCATTCCTTCCCCAGATCGACGGTCCTAGCTCAATCGCATCTCCAATCTCAATCGCAATCGGAACTTTTGTGTTGTGCGTTGTGATCGCTCCCCGCTCCGATCTCCGATTGCGATTGGCCCAAGTTCATCCTGTCTGTCCGTTGGGTTAAGATCTAACAGTTTTGATTCAATCGCCCTCCGCCTCTGCCGGGTCCCACATCCATGCTCCGCTCCATTATTTTGCGCCCTTTTCTTTGTAATTCGCTCAAGTGAAAGCCTTTGGCCATCTACACTAGCGATCATTTCTCCGCCACTCTCCACTGTTTCCACTGTTTTCCTTAGTTTCACCACCACTTTCCATCGTTTCTCCACTCTTCCGCCAGCGTTCCTCCGCCTCCACTGTATTTCTCCACCACTGCCCAGGTTATAAACAGTTTTATTTTAAATTGTGCAGATAGCACAGAGAGGCCAATTCAGCGGCCAAACGAGATAGCAGAGACGGATTTAAGGTATTTGAGCCTGTAAGTGAAGGTTAATGGTTATAATCCCGCATTCAAAGAATTAAGGCACTGTTTGAAGACTAAGAGCGCACCAGCAAGTCATAACTGCGCCACCTAACAACAGAGCGCATTTACTCCAGAAGTACACCTTCCTATAGCGATCTCCATGCCTCCTCGAGCCCAGGGATATTAAATACACAGACAAGAGCTTCATTAAAGACTGTCTGAGCAGCAGTAATGGAGGTATGGAGAAATCACAGACTTCCATCCATGTCATTTATTTCAGAATGGCAGCACAAAGCTCCAGACACCGTAAGGATTTAAAGAATGTATCAGAGGTCAAAATCGACCTGACAGAGATCTCTGAACCAGTCTCAGAGTACCTACAGCGTTGCAGATAGCCATTAAGCAGTGTGGGCGTGGACGCTTCTGCCATTCTGTCTTAATGAGTCTCATTTAATTGTCTATCTGCCTCTGTCTCTTCCTCTTCTCCTATAAAATCCCTGAGAATGGATTGTAAAGGTTGTTGTTCAGTTGCTGGCAGTTTGCTGTTAGAGGGATTCATTTGACTGTTAGAATAGTCATGGGAGGGAATAGCAGAGTAGTTGTATGTAATAGGCTGGGAGGAGAAAGTCTGGGCTGTAACAGCCATTGAGCCATATTGTACATGAATGGTGTTGCATCAATTAATCAAAGCACTTTTCACAGGATCCTGGTCTATTGCTATTGGTGATGTGTTTCTTAACTCTGTTATTTACATTTTCATACTGTTTCATGTTCTGCTGGTAGGCATCAGAATAATGGTATAGGATTCACCCTTGTTAGGTGCTCTATGCTGTCTGCTCTCCTTGCCATCAATGTTTTCTCGCTAAAATGTGTTATCCAAGAGTAAATTCATGGGTTTAACCACGTGGCCGGATGTTATTGCCTCACGGATGATGTCTCGACTGAGGTTTGCCACTTGATTATATGTGCTTCTTTGTCAAATCTATCTCTCGTTTTTTCCTTTGGAGTTGCTAAAGCAGACCTAGAGTTAAATGACCTCTGGTCTGATCTATAAGCAGCCCCTTTGTCTCTTTGAGAGCTGCCTTAGAGTATGTCCAAGCAGGTCTGGAGTTAAATGACCTCTGACCTGATCTATAGATAGAAATCTGGTTGTCTTTCCTTCTTCCGCCTTTCCTTCCTTAATGTTCCACCCCACCCTCTAATCTAAAGATCCTTTAGTATTAGATGACTTGCCATTTGAAAGCCTTGGCTAGTAGATGCAAGTAATTTCCTTTCATGACTCCATAGCCCAATGGATGGCACTGTCTAGGACTATCCTCTTTGCTGAAATGTCCTGCTGCTTCGTTCCTTTCCTCCCATTGCTTTCCCAGTCTGTGATCTCATGACTCAACCCAGCAACCAACCAACCAAATTATTTTAAAACCCCCCTTTTGTGCTTCATAACTAGCCGAACATCTCAATTCGAGCTTAAAAGACATATCATTCTTTGATCTATCTAGAGAGATCCCTCTCCGGGTCTAGGAGGGCTAGATCCTAGGGCCTAAAAGTGGTTCTGATGTTGTCTCATCTTTTGGTCTTGCCAATCTGGCCAAAACATGGGAACCCCAACATAATGGCGACTCTGGTGGGGAAGGGACCGCATTGCAACTAGATTGGCTTCTAATTGCTGATGGTGGATAGCATCCTGCTTCAAATTGTTAAATTCATCCACCTGGCGACTCCACACTACATAATCCTCGAAGACTCCACTGGAGGAAGAACCTGAAAGATGGCCAGACCTCATAGAAGGATAGAACATACTGGTTGGATTTGGTTTATAGAATTCATTATTTTTGTCTGTCACTATGTTCTGTCTTACTTTAAGCCTAATCAAGTGTACAAAGATGAAACCCACGCTGAATGTGGGAAAAACCTCAAGCCTCAGTCTGTAGACCGTGAGCAGACCTGTACTCCTATGAAGAAACTGGTGGAACAAGAAGCTCATGTTGTATCTCCCACTGTTCAAGAAGCTTCAAGTAGCCATGAGCCCATTGTTACATCACCCACACCTACAAAGGTCATAGAAAGATATAAGCCTCTGGTTTTACCTCTTTTCTTCCAACCCCTGCCTGCAGAATTAATAAACCAGCTGCCTCATTTTGATGGGGAAAATAAAGGGTACTCTGCTGAAGAACATGTTCAAAACCTTGAGGATTTAATTGAATTGTATGAGATAGAAGAAGATGATGTGTGCATTAGAATGTTTGCTTTGTCATTACAAGGAAATGTTAAGAGTTGGCTCAAAGGCCTTCCAGAAGCAAGCATTTTAAGCTTTCATCAGTTTTCTCGAGTTTTCCTTGATAGATGGGCGGCCCCAAAGAATGCTCTCCTCATCCTAAAAGAATATCAGAATTTGAGAAGGCAGCCAGGAGAGACAGTGCAGAATTTTTCAACCAGGTTCAATAAGGTATATGACGCTATACCTTCTGATATAAAGCCACTTTTGGGATGGGCTTTGTTGCACTATCCAAGTTCTTTTGACCCAGAGGTGGAATTCCATATAAGAGAAAGAGAACCTTCGAGCCTGGAGGAAATGCAGAATATAGCAATCACTGTCGAATATAACGTAAAGTGCAGGGAGGAGAGGTTAAAGGCAGCTAGGAAGGACCGGAAAAAGCGAATAGAGCAGATCTCTTTAGAGGACAAGCTGGAAAGACTGATAGAGACTGCTAGTTCCTTGCTGAAAGCAAAAGAGCAAGAATATGAGGCTGAAACCAGAGAGGGTGATTGGGAAAGACCGGCCCCTCGTCCTCAGAAGAGAAAAATCAGATCACTGCAAGACAGAAGTTACATGCAAAGCATGTATGAGGAAACAAAGCTTGAACCATAAAATAAACTTGCATACTGTTTTGAAGAAAGATTCGCTGAGAGTCCTGAAGATTTGATGGGTAATTATGCTTGTAATTATGATTTCTCCGATGATGATCTGACTGATGATAATTTTTTCCAAAGGGAAACTGAGCTTGCAGGGCCATCATCAGTAGATTCATGGGAAGAAGATCACGAAAATTCAGGAAAACGATGAGCTAATGCAAGCGATATATGATACTGATGGAGAAAGCGTTGAAAGCATGATAGAAGACGAAGATTCATTGAATCTTCTCTCTGTTGTATATCCAAACATCAGTTATGCTTGCCAAGAGGATGGAAGCCAGCGGCTCTTCAGCACAGAGGATGAGGAAGAAAGAGATAAAGAAAATCTTGAGCGGAATGAATGCGCAGAGCCTTCTCCCGAAGGGATTGAGGTAATCAAAGAAGCCCCCGCTCAAGAATATGTTAATTTTTTCACAGAGTTCCAGCAGAACCAGCTTACAGTACTAGAGGACAGCGCTGCTGAGTATAATGAGCCCTCTAGCCCAGGTTGCAGTGAAGATGAGCGAGATCCTCTTTCCCACAGACATCTTTGCCTTGATCCAAAGGAAGAGGAGGTATTCATGGTTGATGCTCATCTGCCAAATACTCCCAACCAGGGAGAGGAGGAGTGTGATTACAAAGGCCTCACTACAGATGCAGTGATTGAAGCTGCCCGGGATGCAGACAGCCTATCAGTCATGGTAGGCTTTGAAGGAAAAAGTTTACATCATGAGTTTGTTGACCCTGCAGACTACATGGAGGCCCTGATTGGCTCAGCTCCACAAGCATTGATCTTCTGCAAAAGCCAGATACAAAAAAGTTGGTCACCACTGCTGGTGGCCTCAGTTTTGAAGAACCACATGCAAAGCACCTTGTGGTTATCTCTGACAAGAAGTCATTGCTCATATCCTTTTTTGTTGTTATTAGACTGGCTGCATTGGCATTACTACATCACCTAGAGCATCAGAGATTTCCAGTTAGGGTAGGGTAGGTAGGAAAGCTCAATAAAGCTCAGCCTATGAGCAAGTAGATTAGTTGTTTCAATTTTTGTCTTAGAATGTAGAGAAGAAACCTGCTAGACAGTCTAATCCTAGCAGGTAGTAGTGTAGGTAGAGAAGCATATGAGGCCAACAGTCTAATCTGGCCTCATGGAGCAATAAGGGTAGAAGTAGATTAGTTTATTTTTCCTATTTGTAAAAGTTAATGATGTAAAGGGACCGTACAAATGCACCCAAGAAGAAAAATGTTAGGACTATAGTATGGGTAGGTAGTTGTATGGGAAGTGTTTCGCTTAATATGTTGTCTTCATCTTTTGTGGTACTCGATCAAGTTGAGGCACCTAGATGGTTCAAGCAAGCAGTATCCGGCCTACACCAAGAGATCAATTTCTGAATTCTTGACTCCTTCAAGAAGAAGCCATCCCCATGTGGAGCCACCGTTAGCCCCCTATGAAATTTTTGACAAGCAAATAGGGGCTAAATTATTTTGAGTCTTCAAGGAATGCATTTCCTCTAAAAAACACAGTCTCCTTGAAGCCTCCATGTGTCTTTTATCCTTTGATAGCTTCCCCTCTGTTGATTCCCCTTTTAAAGCCTCTCTGCTGATGAAGAAATGCCCAAGGCCACCTTTTTCCCTTTTATTTCATCCCCCTTGTCTTCCCCCTTCTTTCCCCATTTACCCTCAAGTCCCCCCAAGATCCCATTTAACTTCTTCCCCTACCCTTGGTTTTCCCTTTTTCCCCTTTTCTTCCTCTATCGTTCCCCTTCCCTACCTCTTAAAATCCATTAAAAGGGGTAAAAACCCACTTTCCGACCATGTTATAGGGCTTAGCCCCTTTACCGCAAGCCCCTTCAACCACTTCCCCACATGTGCCCCGGCGCTGGGACCAAGCGCTTAAGTCCCAGGCGCTAATCGCAATCGGAAGCCGAGCGGGTGCGTATTTCCTTTGTAAACAACAAAGAACCCCGATGCGATTGGTTTTTAACACAAAGTCTCGCGATGAGTTTTGGTCCGTTGATCTGTCGTAAATATCGACGGCGGAGTGCTAATCGCAAGTCCCCTACCCATCGCAATCGCATCATCCACCTCGTAACCCCCGATCAATCGCAACTGTGACTTCCGATCCCCCGATCACACTGTCCCCCGATTGCATCTGAGCCGTTGATCTATTCCGCGATCCGACGGCCAGCGCTCAATCGCTTTTCCCCTCCCGATTGTCAATCGCAAGTCCTTCTCCCGATGCTCCGATTACATCCCGACCGTTCATCTCCCTGCTAATCTTACGGCTCAGCGCTAATCACTTCATTCCCTTCGCACCTCCCGTTTCTCCCTCCGATGGATTGTGAGCCGTTGATCTGGACCCGAGATCAACAGTCAGCGCTCAATCGCCAGTCCCTCTCTGATCGCAATCGCATTTCTTTCTCTCTGCCCTTCTGATTTCATCTCCGCCGTCCATTCCTTCCCCAGATCGACAGTCCTAGCTCAATCGCATCTCCAATCTCAATCGCAATCGGAACTTTTGTGTTGTGCGTTGCGATCGCTCCCCACTCCGATCTCCGATTGCGATTGGCCCAAGTCCATCCTGTCCGTCCATTGGGTTAAGATCTAACGGTTTTGATTCAATCGCCGTCCGCCTCTGCCGGGTCCCACATCCATGCTCCACTCCATTGTTTTGCGCACTTTTCTTTGTAATTCGCTCAAGTGAAAGCCTTTGGCCATCTACACTAGCGATCATTTCTCCGCCACTCTGCATTGTTTCCACTGTTTTCCTTAGTTTCGCCACCACTTTCCATCATTTCTCCACTCTTCCGCCAGCATTCCTCCGCCTCCACAGTATTTCTCCACCACTGCCCAGGTTTTAAATAGAGTTATTTTCATTGTGCAGATACCATAGAGAGGCCAATTCAGCAGCCAAACGGGATAGCAGAGATGGATTTAAGGGATTTGAGCCTGTAAGTGAAGATTAATGGTTATAATCCCGCAGTCAAAGGATTCAAGCACTGTTTGAAGATTAAGAGTGCACCAGCAAAGTCATTACTGCGCTACATAACAGCAGGACGTTCTCTCCAGACGTACACCTTCCTACAGCAATCTCCATGCCTCCTTGGGCCCTTAAAAAGATTAATGCACTGACAGAACTTCTCAAGAGACTGTCAAGCAGCATTAAAGAGGAATGGAGAAACCGTGTAGATCTTTCACCAGTTCATCTATTCTAGAAGGCTAGCGCAGAGCTCGAAGCACCAGAAAGGACTTAAAGAACATATCAGAGGTCAATTCCCGGCCTGACAGAGCCTCCAAACAGTCTGCAGAGTACTCAGAGCGCCGCATATAGCCATTAAGCAGTGTGGGCGTGGACACTTCCGCCATTCTGTCTTAATGAGTCTCTTTCATTTGCTCATCTACTTCGGTCTCTTCCTCTTCTCCTATAAAAGATCCCCGAGAACAAATTGTAAGGGTTGTTGTTGCCTTGCTGGGCATCTGCTGTTAGAGGGATTCAGTTTGACTGTTAGAATAGTCGTGGGAGGGAATAGCAGAGTAGCTTGTATGTAATAGGCTGGGAGGAGAAAGTCTGGGCTGTAATAGCCATTGAGCCATATTGTACATGACTGGTGTTGCATCAATTAATCAAAGCACTTTTCACAGGATCCTCGTCTATTACTATTGGTGATGTTTTTCTTAACTCTGTTATTTACATTTTCATATTGTTTCATGTTCTTCTGGGCTTGCATCAGAATAATGGTATAGGATTCACCCTTGTTAGGTGCCCTATGATGTCTGCTCTCCTTTCCATCAATTTTTTCTGCTAAAATGTGTTATCCAAGAGTAAATTCATGGGTTTAACCAGTGCAGCGGATGTTATTGCCTGCTGGCTGATGTATGAACTTGGGGGTTTGCCACTTGGATGCTTCTTTGTCAAATCTATCTCTGTTTTTTCCCTTGGAGTTGCTAAAGCAGACCTGGAGTTAAATGACCTCTAGTCTGATCTATACGCAGCCCCATTGTCTCTTTGAGAGCTTCCTTTGAGTATGTCCAAGCAGGTCTGGAGTTAAATGACCTCTGACCTGATCTATAGACGGAAATCGAGCTATTCTCCTTCTTTCACTTTCCTTCCTTAATGTTCCACCCAACTCTCTAATCTAAAGATCCTTTAGTATTAGATGACTTTCCCTTTGGGAGCCTTGGCTAGCTGTTGCAAGTAATTTCCTTTTATGACTCCATAGCCCAATGGATGGCACTGTCTTGGCCCATCCTCTTTGCTGAAATAGCCTACTGTTTTGTTCCTTTCTTTCCATTTCTTTCCCAGTCCATGATCTCCTAACCAACCCATCAACCCTTCAACCAAATCATTTTTAAAACCCCCCTCTGTGCTTCATAACTAGCCTAACATCTCATTCTGAGCTTCA
The DNA here is from genome assembly GCA_034641835.2 of Pinus albicaulis. Lineage (NCBI taxonomy): Eukaryota > Viridiplantae > Streptophyta > Pinopsida > Pinales > Pinaceae > Pinus > Pinus albicaulis. The sequence goes on along the minus strand of CM076571.1, from coordinate 777,232,643 downwards.
AAGACATATCATTCTTTGATCTATTTGTAGAGATCCCTCTCCGGGTCCAGGAGGGCTAGATCCTAGGGCCCCAAAATGGTTCTGATGTTGTCTCATCTTTTGGTCTTGCCAATCTGGCCAAAACATGGGAACCCCAACACAAGGCAATTATGTCCTTTATAATGATTTACCAAACTTCAAACTTAAAAAGGAATTTGAAACATACAATGAAAAAACTTGAAAGGAAATGAAAATGTGCTGCTAGCCTAATAAATCAAATAGTGAACTATTGAGCATGAAAACCAAATTATCCTTGCTGCTGTCTAAACACAAAAGAAACTATGCTTAAAGAAATCCAAGAATTGCAACAAAGTAAATCTAAATCAAATTACATCAACTTATATCTTGATCCCTCACCATTAGTCCAGCTATGGCTTTCGGAGGTAACCATAAACAACTTGAGCAATCTGATATCTAATTTGCAGAAAAAGAAACTAATATCAAACTACACACTCATACTTCAATCCCTCACCATCAGTCCAGCTGTGGCTTTCGGAGGTAACTGAAAATGACATGACAAATTTAATATATCTAACTTGCAGAAAGTAAACTAATATCAAACTACACACTCATACTTCAATCCCTCACCATCAGTCCAGCTGTGGCTTTCGGAGGTAACTGAAAATGACATGAGAAATTTAATATATCTAATTTGCAGAAAGTAAACTAATATCAAACTACACACTCATACTTCAATCCCTCACCATCAGTCCAGCTGTGGCTTTCGGAGGTAACTGAAAATGACATGAGCAATTTAATATATCTAACTTGCAGAAAGTAAACTAATATCAAACTACACTCATACTTCAATCCCTCACCATCAGTCCAGCTGTGGCTTTCGGAGGTAACTGAAAATGACATGAGCAGCTTAATATATCTAAATCTAACTACTGAAACAAATGTGCAAGACTGAAATAAACAAAGCAGTGCTGGAATTAAACAAAAAGTAAATTAGTAGCAGAACAATATTGATTCCATGTCATTAGTCAAAAGATATGCAAATGCCCGGGCTGCCATGAAAAATTATGCTAAAAGCTATGATTTCAAAAAGCAATCTAAGTAAGGAAATATGACAAAACATAATTGAAAGCAACTTATCTAGAAAACATGTAAAAGCCTCCTTGGATAGCAGGGGCCCTCTGCTACCAATTCGGTGAAGTCCTTCAGCTCCTTAAAGTTGTAATCAAAACAGCATCAAAGAACTGAATTTCTCTATTAAAAAGAACTCACAAATCTACATCCCATTCCATCTTGAACTTTGCTACAAATCTACTTCCTCATTACTTCCTCATTACCTATGATAGGGGAAACCTTCTCCTATTTATACAAAATATGAGGAGTCATCTCATTAATGGGAGTCCATGAATCTCTCCCTCCATCTCTAGAGTTACAATCAAAATAGGAAATGATAAGACACATGTCTTTCTAGAGTTTCAACACAACTAAGAGATGAGACACATATCCTCTTAGAGTTTCAATACAACAAGAAAGTGAGACACATATCCTCTTGATCCCATAATATTCTCCAACCAAATTCGAATTTGGCCTTAGAGTGCCACATAAGGGTCTTCTAGAAGTCTCCTTTTGACCTACACATGTCACAAAACTCATAACACATATATAGATATATGAAACTATGTTAATTTTGTAGTTTCTAATCATAAATTCACTTAAAATACATAAAATAAATAACTTTGGAAAACAAGGATACTAACCCATATATTTATGAAAATGGTTACTTGATGTAGGTTTTTAGGTCAAATGGCTACGAAATAAGAGCTAAATGGTTATGACATAATGGAAATGTGTATGAATATGGAAAGCACTTTTGAGACTCAACAATATGAAAGAGAGCGAGTGAGTGGATATAGTGTTGCTAGATTGATAGTTGCTTCCAGTGCATATAAAGTGCTATGGGAAAGGGCAGCATGTATCAGATTGGGCAAAGTCAATTTTTTTGGATTTTCTCTATAGATCAATAAAGTAAAAATGAAAAGAAACTTTTAAAGGGTCATGTTGGAAAACGACCAAGGAAATTTAAAGTGAAAGATGAAGGGAAGAATGTTGTCCACCCATTCATGTGGGAAACTCTTGGCTGCACCAAAACAGTGCCCAAGGCAGCACCACGTGACACCATGAGATTCCCTAAAACTTATTGCTATTTGGGGTTTCTGAGGTCTACGCATACCTCCGTCATGAGAGCTATAGGGTACATTTCTAGCCTGCTACCAAAATATAAAATGGGAACCAGAAACACATCACATGTAGTAGGATATGGCACACGTAGAAGATCTTTGATTTTTATCATGGTTTCCACTGCAAACAATCAGAACTTAGTGAAGACCACGTCGCGACACAATACATGACCACACAGGGGTCTAAGTTATTTTTTTCATTCTTGCAATTAATTAAATATGCCCCTGACATTATGATTCGTAAATGAAGACATGTAACCTAAGCTGTGTGACTGTAGGTGGAAGATGTTGGTCTGCGCAATGAGCCAAAGTTTTTCCCACCTAGCAAAAGAGCCTGTTTTCGAAGAAAGGAATGTGAAATAAGGAATACTGCTATAAAATCTGGAGATCACCAAAAGAAGGCTGCAAGTCACAGAAATACTTGAGGTCGCAGGTCGCAGATGTTGGCAAGTCATAGGTCGCGGATTGTTCAGGGTCGCAAGTCAAAATAGTAGCCAAGGTCGTAGGTCATGGATTGTTCTAGGTCGTAGGTCGCGGATTGCTGAGGGTCGCAAGTCACAAACTCCAGTCAAGTCATAGGTCGCAACAACAGCTCATGTCGCAAGTCGCAGAATAGACTGGGTTGCAAGGCAGCCCAACAGTCGGAAAGACGAAAAGTCAGGGAGCCCAAAAGGACAAGTTTTTCTCTATAAATACTGCCTTCAAGAACTTGTAAAAGGATTTTTTTTTTGGGGACTCGAGCTGAGTACCTTGTATTACCAAAGGAATATACAACTTGAGCATGAATACAAGAATTTTGAAAAATCGCTTTGTGGATCTGCTGTTGACATATGTATGAGCACTATTGAGTATTATATTTTCATTTTCTGAATATCTTTAGATTAAGGGAACTATATCTTCAATTCATATGACAATTGCATAACAGTTTGCTGAGTATTTTAATGGTGGTTGAGTTCATTTCACTTTCTTAACAGATGTTGGTGACTTTGTTTATTAGCATTTGTGTTATCGTTTAAAACTTTTAGGAAGTGAAGGGTGTTATTGCCATAAGGAATTGTTTCTTTTGTGGTCAGAACAGTTTACAAGCATGACCCGAATGATATGTTGTTAACAACGCTTCCTTCGACACTTATTCTTTATTATTTCCTCTTGCTACTCATAGTGTTCTATGCACGTTTAATGCATCAATCATATGTCTTTTACCACTTGATTAAGTGGGTATATCTATTGGTTTATAGAGTTTAATCCAGACCCAAAGAAAGGAGAAATCAGCAGTAGCCAGACCCACACCCCAGATGGGATCCCTATTCCAAATGGTTCAAGTTCTAATTGGGACTTTTTACCGGGGAGATCCCCTGCTGTTGGCCGGACAGATTTTCCCGTCAACATAGTGTAATGAAATCTTCATGTAAGGATCATTTTATTTCCAATCCAACAATGCCTGGTCTAATTATATCTTTGGTAGAGTGAATGAGGAACACCAAAAGGAACGCAAACATAAGATTTGATAGAAAATCCATTCGATTACCAAGCCACTAATAGACACCAACATTGTGGAGAGTAGATCTAGTATATGTATCTATTAATTCAACAAGGATAATTATTTCTATAGCTTTTGGAAGTATATTTATTTTTGTAGCTTTCTGAAGTATACATATTTAACTATATCTCGCACGCATATCAATCAACTCATGAATTCTCAAAGGTTTCAAGTGTGGAAAGAATTTTCCCCACTATCAAAGGCACTCCTATAAGCATACATGTACTGGGTGCAACAGAGAAAACAAATGTTGTGATAGCTGATGCATAAACATATTTTTTAGCAAACTACATTATTCCTGCCTCAAAATTTCTAGCTTCCAAAGAAATCTTGTCTCCCAAGCCTATAAATTGAGTTTGATAAAAACCAATGGAAAAAATGAACATTTACTTTAGCATTGACTTCACATGTTCAGATCACTAATATACATTTCAATGTAGTCTCAAAAGTCTTCTTAGGGACATAATTAATCAATTTCCTCACATGTTTGTTTGCACCATTAATCCTTACAAGGGCATTTTTTGTTGGTTCACCATTTCTATGGAAAATCCGCCATGCCTTTCCATGACAACAATATCTTTTGATCTTGATGCTTGTGATTTTGTAGAAATTCTTGTGTTGCCAATAGATTTTAGCCAATTTAGATCCAATTTCCCAATCGGGGAGGGGCTTGGAAGCATCCAGCAATGTCTTCTTATTCTTCCTATTTTTCTTGACCACTGCGCCTTCCCCTACAGTGGGCTTAGCAGCAGAAACGCTAAAACCTCTTTGCAGAACTCTACATGCCCACATCAACGCTGTTTTTCTTTCCATACCTTCGATATCCCCCGACACACACAATGTCCCTTCCTCCCTTTCAATATTGCCTAGCACTTCTCGAAATCATATGCCATGAGTAAAACCCCTTAAAAACCTCTGTAAATTACTTTTTTTGTCATATGCTTTTGATGATATATGAAACCTTTCAAGAAATGGTCATTTTACTTTTCCTCTTTAGAAAAATGTAGAGAACCAATGCTCTTGGTGGCAAGAACACTCCTCCTATGGAGGCGCATCTACTCCTTAAGTGGATTCAATCCCTCAACCAATTTTATTAGATACACAAAATGGATTCAATCTCCCAACCGCTATAACTCTGGCACCTAATATTTTATATGAATAGACAATACCTTTGATGTTAAAAAAATACTGAGCTATTCAGATGCCCAGGAATGGGAAGGGGAAGGAATTGGATACCACAGATGTCTAGAAACGGGATGGGGAAGGAATTGGATACCAAGTAAAATATATGTGATTAAAAATAATCAAAGCAGAGGACTGCATTGGTCATTCTCTAGAGAGGGAATTGAAGCATTCCAGAAAACAATATCCCTTGCTCTCTTGTTTTACTTATGAGTAATGAGAAGCACCATTAGCATTGGGAAGGAGGGAACTTGTTAGATTTATACCAAACGGTATCACAAATAAAAGCACTTTTGGTGCTTGCTGGAACAGCAATATATTCAGTCTGTTGTTGAAAAATTCATGTGTGATATTAGTGTATTTGATCAATTTCTCTCAGACCAAAGAAGCTCAAAAGCCCAAAAAAATTTATGTGCAGTTGGTCTGATAACCATGCCGATGCCCATTTAGCACCTATTACAAGCCCTGAACCAAAAGTTGTTGGCATCAAAAAATATTTAAATATTGATGGACAACATGAAGGTCCATGTTATGGGAATAAGCCTTGTAAAGAGCATAAAGAAAATTAAAGATGCATTGACATCTTTTGCTAACGATGAGTTTGGAAAAGAAAAATGGCTTGAAAGACAAGTTGCTACTAGCATTGACTCTCCTCAGAGGGGATGGAATTTTGCACATCATTCAAGTATAATGGTATCATAAAAGAAAAATTCTCAAAAGTAAATAAGTTAAGGGTAGGCTGACCTGCGTATGGTCATAAGCCAATTTGTTTGATGTCAACTAGAACATGGAAACCTGGAAGAGAACATCCAATAAAATGTTACCCTTTGATATTCATGTGTATTCTATCAATCCATCTGATTCGGTCCTCCTATATACTTTATAATTCTTGCTTATGCATGTACAAATGAGAGTTTCCTCACAAGTTGTTGCATGCTAGTCAACGATGTGCATCCTTTATAATAATTGAAAACTAAAAAAAATTTCCGGGTGTTGAGAGAAATGATGGACAAGTTTCCCATCCCACATCATCTCAGATTTCCATTTTTTGATAAGGTGCATAAATATGGATATTGCTGTGAGTTTGCTAAGGAAGGCAAGAAAGAACTATAGAGGCAGTTCCTTTCTCAACAACAATTAAACAAGAATGGCAGTGAATTTAATGTGTCAAAAGAAAAATTATAACACCTGGAGGAAATTAACTCGAGGTGGCCTTTATGGCATTTCCCTTGTTGCAGTAAATCTATCAACTAATCACATCTCTGGGTTGATCAAAACATGATGAAGGTATTGAAGGAGGTTGGTGAAAGTGTTTCATATTTGTAGATAGATATTGGCAGGCTTTAGTTGTATGCCTTTCCCCATATTTAGAATGTTGGAGATCACATGCATATTAGGAAGAATGGAATGAAGAGTTATTGACAATGACATGATGGATTTATTTTGGATATCACATGGATTAAGAATTCAAAGAAAACTTTATCTGAAGCTGGGCTAAAGATGTTGACCTATGTGCCTATTATGCATGGCCACAAGGATTTGGTCTCGTCCTGCAAACTGCTAGTAGAAAGAGTTTGGAATTTGAGTTTGTAAAAAGGTTGAAGTCATAGGTATATAGTGTGGTGAATAAGGTATGAAAAAAATTCTTCCAACATCAACATTGGATGTATATTAGCACATACAAGCTTTAAAGATCCATTTTTATAAATAATTTTGTCCCCAACAATTAAAGCACTACCATCTACGACAACACAACACCATTTTTCAAGAAGGATGAGAATAGTCCTTGCAGGATTTGAGGATGATTACATGTCATTTATTGAACCTATGGATTAAGCATCGCCTACCTCCCATGCCACAAACAAATCCAGGTAGTTTTAAAAAATGTAATTGCAATAGCATCTGAAAAAATATCGTGTTCTCTAAGTAAGCCACAGAGGAGAATTTCTAGAGCTGTTTGGAGAAGACATTTATGGTGTCAAAAAGTTTACAAAAGTTATTGTGGGGATGGATAAACATATCATGTTGTAAAGCATGTCCAAGGTTGTACCCCCTTGCTGAGATATTTCAATTGCAATGGATTAAAACCTATGGATTTGAATTTTATAGATGGATGGATAACAGAGTTTGTTTCTGGAAGAGGGGGTGCTTCTAATGGATTTATGTAAGAGTGCATTATATTTTTCATGTGTTTAGTAGATAAAAAATTTTGGAAAATTTTATTGGATGAATCGGTGATTTGAAGCATGTAAATTATTATTATTATTATCCAATTTTAAGGTCACAACTAAGCGAGAAACCAAATTGATGTATGAGACTTCCTTGTCTATGGGACAAGAACATGAGGTATTTCCACAACATTACGAATTTCTGGAGCAGCGGCCTACGTCATCTTACCCAGGAACTACACAGTCTTTCGTGGGGGCCAAGTTACCCTCTTCTTCAGTGGACCACGAGTGCCACCCCAGGGAGGAAAATTCTACTCATCTTTGGTAGCTGGGAGGATACCACACATTTCTGGTTCAGCTGGGATGCAGGAAAGGAGCAGGAAAGGAAATTGTGTGGGATTTTCTAGCATTTTTGTGCCAACTCAGCCAACAACTGGAGGAGCTAGGGGGAAATTGGGTCAAAATTTAGAGGTCAACATTTGGCCAATTCATTCATGGGTTTTTGTGGGTTATTTGAGGAGAAATCAAGGTTAATTTCCTGAAATTTTCTTTGCACTGGATGAGGCCCTAACAACCATTTTTCACAGTCAGCAGTGCAGTTTTTCACTAGGCCAGCGTAGAGATTGTTGGTGACAACCACATTGCATGTTAGAGTAGCCGATTTCATCACCTAGGCATTGTTAGGTTGCCTTTGGCAAGCCCAAGTGCATGCTTCTGATCTTACCTTTGTAACCAACATTTATATTAATAAAATGGCTCAACTCAGCACAGTTAATGGAGATTTCTTGGTATTTAATGTGTTGTAAATTATGTGTGTGTTTTTTTTTACTATGCTTGCGTTGCTTATCATTGTAAATTTTCGTTAGGAATATTACAATGGTATTAAACCATGATCTTGGCTAGGTGTGGGGAAGATAGCAAGATCATGAAGGTGTTAGACATGCATGCACAGTGATTGGTGAGCTTATAGACACTCCAATGATGCAAAAAATGGAAAGTACACAAGGGCTCTTGGAGGAGTTGATGAGGAAAAGCCAACAAATGGCTTGTGAAAGGGATTGAGGAGCTGGGGTTCTTTGGAATTATATTGGGGGAAATCATTGGGGATTTTCCAGCATTTTGGTGCAACAAAACACCCAACATCTACTACAAGTTACAATTTCTGCTTGTGGAGGAGGGTTAAGCATTTTGAGGTCAATTTTGGAGCGTCAAAACTAGAGCAAGCCCTTTCTAGGTTTTTCTAGGTTTTTAACAAGGATCTCGGAAATAATTTGGTAGAATGTTTTGGGCAAATTCGAGGGGTCAAAAAGGGGTCCCAAATTAGCCAACAACTGTAGGAGATAGGGGGAAATTGGGCCAAAATTTTGAGGTCAACATTTGGCTGATTCTTTCATGGGTTTTTGTGGGTTATTGGAGGAGAGTTCGAGGTTGATTTCCCGGAATTTTGCTGAGCACCAAAGGATAACCTAACAACCATTGTTTGCAACCAACAATGCAATTTTTAACTGAGTTAGCAGAGAGATTGTTGGGGACAACCACATTTCATGTTAGAGTAGTAGATTTCATCACCTAGGCATTGTGAGCTTGCCTTGGGCAAGCCCAGGTGCATGTTTTTTGATCTTACCTTCGTACCTAACATTTATATTAATAGAATGACTTAGTTCAATGCAGTTTATGGAGATTTCTGGTTGTTTAATGTGTTGTAAATTTTGTGTGTCTGTTTTTTTTACTATGCCTCATTTGCTTATCATTGTAAATATCCATTAGGAATATTATAGAGAATGTAAATGCAAGATCTGATAGAAAATCCATCAAAATACTAATCCATGCATTGGCCCCAACATTGTAGCCCCAACATTGTGGAGACTAGCTCTAGTATACATATCAATCAACTAGAGTTTTCTCTCCATGAACTAAGACTCTTGGTTAAAACTTCTAATGGTGGCTGCTGCAGAGATTGATTCTCCAAAATTTTGTATGATTTGAGCTCTAGAAACTAATTACAACCAAGCAACTTCACTAGCTGATGGTATGTAATTTTGATGATACCATATACAAGTTGAACCCACTGGTATAAACACAACAAATACCAGCCAATAAATCTAAGACATGATTGCAATGATCCCCAAAATTTTCATAAATGCAAAGGCCAAAGCTCTTGGTTGTGTATGAATCAATGTGTGCACTAAACTCTGATCAATTGATGCTTGATTCAGTATTCACCCAAATGGAGTTGCATCAAAGGAAATTGGTGCACGAAATATACACCTGTGTAGATTGCTGAAAAGCTGATTGCCTGTTTTAAGTCCAACCAGTGAAAGAAGTGTAGAGCTCAGAAGAATGCACAAAGAGCTGCTTAATTTCAAAGCAACAAAAGCAAGAATAAGAAGGGAGTTTTTGACAGGGGAGCTCTCATTTTATTTTTTAGGGGTTGCCCATGCCACCGAGTAGTTACTAATTATTTGAAGTAGTTGAAATATTATCTGGGCCATTAGTATTATAGGTATCAAAGTATCATTGTATGCAAAAATAATGTAAGACCAATATACCAACATGTTTACCCTTCTTCCTCTCCATCCACCCCTTCCCATAGATGAAACATATTCACCTCTATAGAATTTGAGATGCGCAGAGCCAAAATGGAGAAGCAATAGCTCTGCATACTCAAACAAGCAATATTAACAAGATCTTACCCACTACACTGCTACCCAAAAAAACCAATGTTAAATATACAAGCGTCTACTCCAAATTTATATTATGTTGGTTAAAAATATTTACTAAATGCAGAATATCTCTAGTGTTCTCATAAGATCAGATTTAGAGATCCATGAAAGCGGTCCAACATTATCTGGCTAGACCCCTGTGTTAAACAATTTGGTGCTCTACTAAGCCACTAGAACCCAACCCCGAGTTACATACAAGTAAATTTGCATGGTTGGTTGCTTGTTCAAAATAAATGTTATTGCATTTTCTATGCAGCTTCGTGGAGAAAAGCCCACAAAGCCTGGAAAGTTTTCTAATTTCAGATTATTGTTGACAATCTAGTTGTTTGTGCTAAAAGGAAATGTAGCACATGTTAGATTTCATTCCCTTTGTAATGTTATTATTGCCATTGTGTTTGTGTTTTTCCTAGAAGAAAATTTAATAGGTCCTAGTTATCTTTTGGCATGCACCTTTGTTGCTGGCAATATGCTTGTCTTTCTACTAAAAGTAAATCTAGCACATGTTAGATTTCTTTCACCTTTCAATGTTGCTATTGAGAATGCCTTGTATCTACGATAGAAGAAAATCTAGCACAAAATAGATTTATTTTTTCCCTACAATATTTCTTTTGGAAATATACTTGTGTTTGTGCTATAAGTAAATCTAACAAGAGCTAGATTTCTTTAACCCTGCCATGTTGTTATGTGCTTATGTTTTTTCTATAGGAAAATTTAGCATGGGTTAGATTTCCTTCACCTTGCAATGGTGTTATTGACAATGTGCGCTTGTTTATGCTAGAAGGAAATATATCACTCATTATATTTTTTTCATCTTACAATGTTGTTATTAGAAATGCACTTTCATTTATGATAGAATGAAATCTAGCACGTGTTAGACTTCTTTTGCCCGATAATTTTGTTGTTGGAAATAGGCTTGAGTTTTTGCTAAAAGTAAATATAGCACATGTTAGATTTTTTTCGCATTACAATGTTTGTTATGTGCTAGAAGGAAATTTAGCACGTGTCGAAATTCAACTTGTAACATTTTTATTGACAATGTGTTTGTGTTTGAGCTAGAAGGAAATTTAGCATGCGCTAGATTTGTTTCACAATGCCATGTTGTGGTTCGCAATCTGGTTGTTTGGGCTAGAAATAAATATGCTAGATTCCTTGACCTTGCACTGTTGTTATTGGAAATATGCATGTGACTATGTTAGAAGGAAATTTAGCACATGTTAGATTTAGTTTTTTGCAATATTGTTATTGGAAATATGCTTTAGCTTGTGCTAGAAGTAAATTTAGCATGTGGTAGATTTATTTAACACTACAATGTTGTTATGTTCTTATGTGTGTACTAGAAGGAAATCTAGCATGTGCTAGATTTGTTTCATGTTATAATGTGCTTGTGTTGTGATGTAATGAAATATAGCACATGTTTGATTTCCTTGCCCTATAATGTTGTTGTTCTCAACATGCGTGTTTTTGTGCTAGAAGTATATCTAGCATGCACTAGAATTCTTTGACCTTATATTGTGCTTGTCTGCTTGCGTTTATGCTAGAAGGAAATATTACACATTATACTTCTTTAACCTTATAATTTTGTTATTGGCAATGTGCTTATGTTTGGGCTAGAAGGAAATCTAGCACACGTTATGTTTCCCTCACCTTGGAATGTGCTTATGTTTGTGATAGAAATAAATCTATAGCATGCACTAGATCTCTTCAATCCTACAATGTTTCTATGTGCTAGAAGGAAATATAACACGGGTTAGATTTATTTCAATAGAAACGTGTTTGTTTTTGTGTTGGAAGAAAATTGATCACATGTTAGATTTCTTATAATCTACAATGTTTTTTTTTTTTCTAAGTAATGCTAAATCTATTATGGAAACATATGTTACAAAGCGTTCATGGCCTGCAGTAGGCATACTGTCAGCAAAATATCAAAGATTGAGCTGCCCTGTGAGGGAAACCAGCTCGAGCATTGTTTGAGAGCTGCCTCTTCCGAGGAAACCAGCTTTAACACATCAGTACTGAACAAAAAACCAGAGTCGCCCACGAGGGGAAACCGACTCATTCTAAGTTTTTGCCTGAGACCTAAAACAACAGTACATGCCAAAAAATCAAAGAGTCCTAGCAAGATTACTTGGACCTGTAGCTCAACTAGAGGCCGTAGTCGCCTGAGGGCTGTTCTTCTTCTATCCTGCACCATCCCGCGCTTTCATCTGTGTGGGTCGGGTTGCTCGGAATTGCAGCTGGCTCAGCATCTTGAACGCCCAACTGGGAACCTTAAGCCTGAGGGTTGGTGGAACAGCCCTCTCCTCCTTTGCGCGCAGCATCAAAACCTGCAGGGAGAGTGGAGTGCAGAGAGGGAGAAGACGCGGGCTCATTACTCGGATGGGAGGAAGGCAGAGGGGCGGGAGAGGTCTCGGCAACCTCTTTGAAAGAAACAGTGACCGTGGTGATGATCAGAGGCTTGTTGGCACTGCTTTGAAAGTGGAAAATGGCGGAGGAAGGACTGTGAAGGGGCGCGATAGGGCGGGAGTCAACAGGAGGCCTGGAGGAGCCAGAGCGGTGTCTGAGCGAGGCGTGGGTTCTGCGTCTGTGCACAGGGCTAGACTGGCGTCCCTCTCGAGGCTGATCGAGGCTGTCTGCAGAGGAAGACGACGCCGAGGAGTCAGAGTGAGAGCGCCAGCTTCTGGCTGAGGGAGCTCGCGCGCTACCCCGACGGCAACGAAGCCTATGCCTCAGTCTAGGAATAGTGGGACTAAGGTCAAGGGTAGGACCAGACAGGAAGCGAGGAGGCAGGGTATCCCAGAATTCAAACGAGGTGGCCACCAAACCAGAACAGAAAGGATTGTGGGTAAAGTGCAGGCCAGGAGATAAATCGAAGCAGCAGGTGAGCGGACAATGTCGGCCAACCTGAGTGCGGAAGATGGGCGTGGAGGCTTCCTCAGGGCACCTGAAATTGAGAGGTCTAACCTGCCTAGACATGAATCTTCGGAGGGCGTTGCAGAGGGGCCAAGCGACCAGACGTAGAAGGGAATTGAGAAGCCAAATGATTCTGGAGCAGAGACGGGCGTTCATGAAGGGAGGCTCGCAGCCTCGGCTATCCCACCGGCTTAAATACTGTGTGGGGTGGTGGATTTCCATAGAGATCATGGCTGTGGGAAATAAATGCAACCATTTGCTTGGCCACGTGCTCTCCCATGGCATTACATCCCTCTGGACGCCCTTAATCACCCGCAGCCGGGAGATTATGGTCCTGTTGCACCAACAAAGTGCATTCTTGATGAAGTTTTCTGTCATGAATATTGGAGAGGGGTCCGATTGTGAGAGTCTGGGGGCTCCCAACGCCTAAATTTGCCAGTAGGTCTGCAACCTTGTTACCTGCTCTCTTGGTGTGTCTGAAACAAATAGCTCGCCTATCATGCAACCAGCCAGCTATGAGTTCAAGCCTGGCCATCAATCTCCAGCTATTGGCCACCCGAGAAGGAGGGGAGCCGGAGAGGAGTTTCTGGGCCATATTAATTAGAATTTGTGAATCACCCTCTATTTCAAGAGGGAAAAAATTGTACCTTTGGGCCAGCTGCACACCCTGCCACAGACCTTCAAGCTCCGCTGAGTTATTGGTATCCCACCCTATAGAGCCGTAGAAGATGAGCGCTGGACTGCCATTGTGGTCCCTAAAGATCCCTCCAAATCCTGCTTCCCCTGGATTACCTTTGGATGCTCCATCAAAGTTGAGCTTTAAAAGGCCAGCTGGAGGAGGGACCCAAGAGTCGGGTGTGTCCATCTGGGGACCCCGGTTGCCTGTAGGGGTGAGGTCAACATGGAGATTGAAGTGCCATCTATTCCAAATTTACTGTTCGATAGGGAGAGTCAGAAGGTCCTCCTGCTTCCATTTTTGAAGGGCTAAGGTCTCCTGTAGATTGCTGCATAGGTTGTTCCATAAGATCTCTTGCGGGGTGGACTGGTCTTTGAAGATCCTTTTGTTTCTCTCCTTCCATATGGACCAAAGAGTGATTCCGGGAATGAGTCTCCAGAGGGTGTTGAGGATGGTGCTGTTGTAGGGCACCGGGGCCCAGTTGCGAAGGATAGTGTTTAAGTCTCCTGAGCTCCTGCCATCTCTTCTGCAATACGTGCTTATGTTCGCCCATAAGAAGACTGCCAGAGGGCAATAGATCATGAGATGAGTGATGTTTTCCTCTAAGCTGTTGCAATTGGGGCATCTTGAGGGTCCAGCAAATCCCCTTTTGAGAAGATTGTCCCAAGTGAGTACTTTTTTGTGACAAAGCAGCCAGAGGAACGTGGAGACTTTCGGCCATGTAGGAGATGACCAGAGCTCTTTCCAAATAGGATCAGAAGGATCCTGATTCTGAGTTAGAATAACATAAGCTTCCTGAGTGGTGAACTCCCCTTTTGATGAGTGGCCCCAGCGAAGGATGTCCTGTTTGTTTGAGAATCTGATCTTTTTGCTAGTCAAGGCTGCGTCTAGAGCTGAGACTGACTGTTCTTGCTGATTATTCAGGCATGATGCTGCCGATTTCCAGCGTCGATAACCATGTATTTGGTCATCCTCCTAGAAGCAAGAGATTGGAGCTGCAATAGTGTGGATCTGACCAGGCTGCAGGGGCGGTTCGATGATAGAAAGCAGCTTAGGTTGTTGTTGCCAGGAATCAGTCCAGAATCGGGCTGTGTGGCCATTGCAAACCTCCCAAAAACTGTGCTCTTGGATTAGGTGGCGAAGTTGCTTGGCTGCATTCCAAATTTGTGATCCTGTGTCGACTGCATAGAGTCGGATTAGCTCAGAGGGAGGTCGATGATTCGCGTATTTGGCAGTCCAGAGCTGGGCCCATGGGCGCTGAGGTGAAGTTAGCCAGCGCCACCATATCTTGGCTCCCATCAGCGCGTTGCTGTGCTGGGGGTCACGCAGGCCAAGGCCTCCAGCATTCTTGGGTCTGCAAATCGTAGCCCACTTCACTAGCGCCCATTTCCTGCTATGTCCTGAAGCTCCCCACAGGAATTGTTGTTGGAGAGCTCTGATCTGCTTAAGGACCCACTTGGGGGCTGCAAGCACAGAGAAGAGATATAGGGGCATGGTTTGAAGAATCGCCTTGACCAGAATGAGTCTGCTGGGGAGGTTGAGAGTGCAATAGGTCCAGGAAGAGAGTCTAGCCTCGAGCTTGCTGAGGATATTTTGCCAGGCCGAGTGCTTGAGAGCAGAGTCAATTAGGGGTGCTCCTAGATATTTATCAGGAAGCTTCACAATGGAGAAACTGAGGATCCTAGCAATACGGTTTTGGATAGGTATGGCAGTATTGAAGAAAAAGATTTGCGATTTTGAGGCGTTGACATTCATGCCTGAGGCTTCAGTGAAAAGATCAAGCAATCCTTTGAGGGTGGAGGCTTCCTGGGCCGAAGGATGACCAAAAAGCATATTATCGTCAACAAACTGCTGATGGGTGATGGGAGTGGCTCCTTGGACTGCAATGCCTTGGAGGCGCTGGGTGTGAAGAGCATGGGAGATGCAGCGACTGAGACCTTCGGCCATGAGAACGAAGAGAAAGGGGGACAGGGGATCTCCTTGCCGAATACCACGGGAGGGGGAGAGGGGAAGCGAGGGAATGCCATTAATGAGAATAGAGAAGAACGAGGAAGATATAAGGCTCATGACCCATCTGATCCAGGTGGGGCTGAAGCCATAGGCAGCTAACATTTGACGAATGTAGTTCCAATTTAATTTTTCGAAAGCCTTGGAAAGATCTATTTTTAAAAGCATACCTGGATTTTTGTTCTTCTTCAGCGAGTGGATGAATTTATGTGTGAGGATTATGCCATCAAGAATTTGGCGACCCTCAACGTATCCTGTTTGCTCTGGGGAGATGAGCATGGGGAGCAACGGCTTGAGTCTGTTGGGGATGACCTTCGAGATGATTTTGTATATGACATTGCAAAGGGAAATAGGGAAAAATTTGTTAGGAGTAGCCGCCTGGTCTTCTTTAGGGACCAGGGTAATGAAGGTGGCATTGAGCGACGGTAGGATCCAGTGCATGGATCTGGATTCCTCCACAAGATGCCAAACATCATTTTTTATAAGTTCCCAGAAGTGGTGGAAGAAATTGGAAGTGAACCCATCTGGTCCTGGCGCTTTATCTGCTTTGTTTTGAGCCACTGCTTGCTCCACTTCCAGGAGTGTGACCGGGTGAAGAAGGAGCTGATTGTGGTCCTCCGTGATAAGTTTGGGAACGTGTTGAAGGATTCTAGTGATGGCTGGTTGCCGATCAGTGTTATCTTCCCGCAGAATAGTTTTGAAATGGTTGACTAGTTCCCCCTCTATGGCTTGATGATCCTCCAGTCTCTCTCCAGATTGATTTATGAGAAAGCCGATGTGGTTTCCCATTCGACGCTGGATAGTGGATCGATGAAAGAACTTAGTGTTCCTCTCCCCCTCTTTCAACCATCTGATTCTAGATTTCTACTTCCAGTAAATTTCTTCTTGCTGCCTCCTTTCCTCTAATTGTGTGAGCAGGCTTTGCTCCTTCTGTGTGGTGGCATCATTGCGCCCTTCTTGGATGATTTGGCGCTGTAGCTCTGCCATTTCTTGTTCGATGAGTTTTTGTTGTTGGAAGATGTTGCCGAATGTAGAGTGGTTCCAATCCTTAATGCGGGCTTTGAGGTCTTTGAGGCGTTGCTGAAACTGGTACATTTTGGATCCTGAAGGTGGAATGAAGGCCTTCCAAGTTGAGTGGACGATTTCCTTGAATCCTGGATGTGTGAGCCAAAAAGCTTCGAATCGGAAAGGTCTTTTGACGCAGTCTCCTGGTCTGGACCATTGGAGGGAGATGGGCCAGTGATCCGAGCCAGAGTAAGGCAGGATGGAAGTCTGAAAGTCGCCCCCAATGTGAATGGCATTGTCGGAGAAGAGAAAGCGATCTAATTTGGAAGCGATTTGCTGTGACCCAGATCGCTTGTTGTTCCAGGTATGAGTGCCATTTGCAAAGGGGAGATCAATTAACCAGTTTCGTTGTATGAACTCTTTGAAATGAGTGCTGTCTGAATCCATCTTTGCCCTGCCGCCTCTTTTTTCCTCGGGACAGGTTATCATGTTGAAGTCCCCTCCTAAAATCCAGAGGGGATGAGTTCTGTTGGAGTTGAGAAGCTCAATAGTTTCCAGCAACGCTATTTTCCTGCTAGCGTCTTGGGGAAAATAGGCATTGGAGAGATGGCCGTGCAAGTTGGTGCCATGGATGTGGAAAGAAGCTTGAATTAAGTTGTGTGTTGCATGAGCATCGCTTATAGAGACAGTACGTGGATCCCAGACAATCGCTAGACCTCCAGAAGCTCCAGAGGCATCGACTGCCACAGATTGACAACCCCGCCAGGCTTTTGAGAGAATGGGGCCTAGAGTGAGGCTGTTGCATTTAGTTTCTTGGAGGAATAAGACTTGGGGTCTTTCCATCCTTATTAGGTTCTTGATCATACGAAATTTGGAGGGGCCATTGAGTCCCCTTATATTCCATGAGACGAGTTTCATTGGGAACTGCTTTCACGAGGTGGGAAGAACTTGGTAAGTTTGGGAAACCTACCAGATTCCATGAGCATTTCCCCGACGAGGATAGTTCTTTGAAATTCAGTCTTCCGACCTCTTTTCTTGGATTCTTTAAACAATTTTTTTCCATCCCAAGGGCTACCTTGCTGAATACCCAGGGTTTTCTGATGTTTCTGCACTCGTGAGAGTGCCATCGTGAGGTTCTCAATTTGTTTGTCTGAGATCTGATCATATTCCCTTTTTCTACAAGCTTGCTCCAGGGTAAATATGTCTAGGTCTCCAATGTCCACCATTTCCGCTTCTTCCTCCATGAGACTGCTTTGTCCTGCATCTGCCGCAGTTGTATCAACTTCCATGTGTCTAGAAGGGGCAACACTGGTTCCAGGCTCAGCATTCGGCGGTGGTTGAGTGGAGGTTTTCTCAAGCTGGGCATTTGAATCAGTATTGGCTAGGATTTCGTAGCGGTTGTGAGAGTGAGGCGGTTTGGGATTCTGTGAAGGGCCTTTAGGGTTGGATGAAGGGGTTTTCTTGGTGTGACGGTGGCGGTTTTGGACTTTGGTGAAGCCCTCCGCATCCGGGGCGGTGGAGGTGGCAGAGGGATTGCTGGGAGGGGCATTCAGGGGGTAGTCTCGAAAGAGGTGACCATGGGTATGGCATTTTATGCATCTAAAAGGCACATGTTCATAATCAATGGATTGAACCCATTCAAATTCATCATGGTAGAGACTTACCGAGTCTGGGAGGGCACTGGCTAAATGCATGAAGACGCAGATGCGAGCGTAGGAAGTGTAGCGCTTGAGCTTGGTCTCCTCCGCCGTTTTTATGAATTCTCCAAGACCATTTCCAATGTCTTTGAGGGATTCTTCGTCCCAGTATTCCAAGGGCAGGGAATACCGGCGCCCAGTTAAAATGCTCAGTGTCCGGGTTGAATCTTTCAATCCATTCACGGAGATATAGTCCGGATGAGTTGAAGAACTATGGGCCTTCGTCCATGACGCGATTTTTGTCCTCCAGGCAATTGAAAATGGCTGTGAAGAACCCTTTGGGACCGAGTTGGAGCGTGAATTGGCCTTTCGGCTTCCACTTGGTCTTGACCCATCCATGCAGGGCCTTCTCAGTGGGCCAAAAGCCCACGAATTTACCAATCAGTGCATGATATCGCATGTACTGGATCTGGGTATTGATCCGCTGGCTGGGGAGATCAATCTTGGGCCATTCTGCAGCAATCGGCCGGCAGGTGGTAGAAGTGACTTTGGGAGAGGTCGTATTGCCTTCCGAATCTGCGCTTTTGTCTGGTAGCATTTCTGAATCTTTCCTGGTGTGTTGCAGGCGTTCAGCATTGCCCGTGGAGTCGCTCTTCGTATCCACGCTCTGAGCATTGCCAGAGGGGGCTCGATTCGTGTCAGTAGCTGTTGTTTGGGCTGCAGAGGTATTGCGAATGGGGGGGGCTTGGTGAGCCTCCCCCTGCGATGGCTCCATGTCACTGGATCAGCAGGACAGGAGCGAAGGCCCACACGGTCGACAGGGAAGAGAGCAGCAGGACATGCAGCAAGTCGGCGCCGTCGCTGAAGAAGAAAACCCTAGCGCATGAAGTTGCAGAGCCGCTTCAAGTCATCCTCTACAATGTTGTTGTTGGAAACATGCTTGTATTTGTGGTAGAGATAAATCTAGCACTTTCTAAATTTCTTTCACTCTATAATGTTTCTATGTGCTTGTGTTTGCTCTAAAAGAAAATCTAACACATGTTAGATTTCTTTTACGTTGCAATGTTGTTATTAGTAACATCTTTTTGTTTAGGCTAAAAGGAAATCTAACATGTGTTATATTTTTTTTTGTCCTGCATTGTTGTTGTTAGAAATATTAATATGTTTGCGTTAGAAGTAAATATAAAACAAGATAATTTTTTCTCACCCTACAATGATGTTATGTGATAATGTTTCCATTAGAAGGAAATCTAGTATGCATTAGATTTCTTTCACCTTGCAATGTGGTTCTGTTTCTGATACGAAGAAATCTAACCTGTGTTAGATTTATTTTTCCCAACAATGTTGTTGTTGGCAATATGTTTTTGAATTTGTACCAGAAGGAAATATAGTATGTGTTATATTTTCTTTACAATTCCATCTTATTTTTTACAATCTAGTTATTTATGCTAGAAGGAAATCTAAGGCTTTGCATTTTTTTTATTTGGAAATGTGTTTATGTCTATGCTAGAAGGAAATTTAGCACAATAGATTTTTTTTTCTTGCATTGTTGAAAATATGCTTGTGTTTGTGACAGAAGTAAATCTAACATATGCTACATTTATTTCACATTGCAATGTTGTTATGTGCTTTTGTTTATGATAGAATTAAATATAGCACACATTATATTTCTTTCACCTTACGATGTTATTATTGGCAATGCGATTTTGTTTGTGCTAGAAGAAAATCTTGTGGGTGCTAGATTTCTTTTTCCTTATAATGAAGTTATTGGTAGTATCCCTGTGTTTATGCTAGAAGTAAATCCAACATGTACTAGGTTTCTTTAAACGTACAATGTTGCTATTTTATTATGTTTCTGATGTAAGGATATGTTGCATGTGCTAGCTTTCCCTTTACCCTACTGCAATGTTGTTGTTGGAAAGATGTTTATGTTTGTGCTAGAAGTAAATCTAGCACAGGCTAAATTTCTTTCACCTTGCAATGTTGACATGAGATTTTATTTCTTCTAGAATGAAATGTGGCATGCTTAAAGTTTTATCACTTTCCAATGTTGTTATTGGCAATGTGCTCATGCCTTTATTAGAAACAAATCTACCATGTGCTTCATTTAATTTTGTTTGCAATATTGTTGTTGGCAATGTGCTCGTGTTGTTTCCAGAAGTAATTCTACCACATGCTATATTTATTTTACTGTACAATGTTTTTATGTGTTTGTTTTTATTCTAAAATGAAATTTAACATGCGTTAGATTTCTTTCACCTTGTAGTGTTTTTATTGACAATGTGCTTGTGTTTGAGATAGAGGGTAATATAGAATGATTTTTTTCATAATTCAATGTTGTTGTTGGAAACATGCTTCTATTTGTCCCATATTTCATTCTTAGACCACATATTCCATACAAAGGGCCTTCTAATAATTTGAGGTTTTAAAATTTCTTATATTGTAACAACAATCTACCTAGGCATGGACAAAAAACTCATTGTCTTCAAAAAGTAAGGACAAATCTCGCAAGCATGGAGATGTCCTAGGAAACATTATTGTTGTAATGTTTTTTTTTACAATGTGTTTGTGTTTTTGATAGAAGGAATTTCATCATGCAATAGATTTACTTTACAATGCAATGTTGTTGGCAATCTCTTGTATGTGATAGAAAAAATTATTCAATGTGTTTGTCTTTTCATGGTCTCTATAGAAAACAAATAATATACATGACTATAAATGATAAATTTTATGTAAACATGATGTTATTGTAGTATATACTATTGTTTTTATTCATTCACAGTGTATTGTTGTCTTTTGGTAACATGCTTATGCTTGTGCTAGAAGGAAAGCTAGCAGGTGTTAGATTTCTTATAGACACAATTAAAAGAAAATAATAAATTATTTAGGGGTGGTGCCCTTTTTCTAATCAATGCCATGATTAGCTATTATTGTGAGTTCTACACTTGTTATTGTTCTTGTTCATTTTGTTACACATACAATGATGCAAGTAGTGGTAGTATTTATAAATTCATATTTTCTTCGATAATTTGAAACTATGATAATAGTTTCTTACTTTATTTTCAGAAAACATGGACCCCAAAGCTAGTGGGAATTCAAATAAATCATCCAAGGAAAAAGGAAGTTCACCAAATACAACAAAAAAATCTTTAAATGGTATGATGATTTTAAAATTAGTTGGTACTTCGTTACAGTAGTTGCTAATAAATGGTTATTGATTAATGAAGTTCATGTTATTCTTATTTTTTAAGAAAACTTGCATATGCTTTGAGCTTCTTTGCTTTTGTGCATATGTATGAAATGAAATGTTATAGAAGATGAATTCATATTGTTTTTTAATTATGTTATCACCTAGTTTGACCTTAGGCTGAAGGAAGGCAAGTGAGGGTAACCACAAACCACGGCTAACCTTGTAGCTATCCCTACAAGGCGGGGAGAGGGCTCTCTTTGTAAGATATCTCAATGAAGTATGACTGTAAAAATGATTTTAGGCTAGGTATAGTAGCTCGAATTTTTTTTTATAGATTTTGTTGGTTTTTTGTTGGATCAGTTGGAGCTGGGTAGTTCAAGTTTGAGAAATTAAACAAAAAATGCATAGTATTCTATGGGGCAAGGTAGGCATGGAATTTAAAAATTTTTGGTTTAATGATTGCGAAGTGTTTAAGATTGGTGAGGAGCTGAGGAGGGCATATGAGATGGATCCTTCTCAAATAGCAGAAAACATAAAATATTGAATGATTTCCCAAGGCAGAGCATTGTAAACAATGGATTCTACCTATATAACTTAAAAACATTCAACAGAAATAATGGAATGAATAATGGCATACATAACATTTAATAAACGATTACAAAAGAAGAGACTATGCTAAAATTCCATACCACAGGGATCCCATAAAAAATTGCTGCAAGTCTTTATTAATTCCCTGCCAAACTGGTTACAAATATGTACAATCAAGCTTAGAGCGTCCCAGTGATTTCCAATTTTTTCCACCCTTACAAATGAATGAAAAATTACATTAAATAGACAAGTTGCAGGGGGCGAATCTATAGAAAGAGGAGTTATTTCACCTGCCTCGAAACCAAAACCTGAAGATAGAAAAAACCCAACAATATGCCTCTGAAAAAGAGGGAACTGCATAATTTGACCATTTGGAAGATCTTCTATTAGATTCAGTCCAACAAATGGGAAGAAAAACAAATATGGAGCCCGACCCCCTCATTTGATCATTTGTTGCCTTTCCATGGTCGATGCCGTAATTATCTATGTATTACCATTAGGTCACAACTTTAATAGAATGTCTGCCCCTTTAACCCTTTTGTCGAAGAAAACCCCTTTAAAACCAATAAAATCGATTTTTCCCCTTTTAACGGAAAAAAAACCCCTTTTTATTGAAAAGATCAAAGGACTAGTGGGCCCAGAAATCGCAATCGCAAAGTGCAAGCGAGTGGAGCGGGAATACTTGGCGGAGGAAATGCAATAATGCAATGGTGCAATACAGCGATGGGCGATGCAGCGATGGGCGATGCAGTGATGGGCGATGCGATGGAGGATGATCCAATGGAGAAAAGGCTGATGGATAAGGGAGCGATGGATAAGCTGATGCAATAGTAATGGAGGATTTTTGAAGAAATCCCTTGAAACCAATAAAAATGAATGTGGCACTTTTACATGGGGAAAAAGCCTTTTCTTTGAAATGGAGTGGAAAGATTTTTGGTGGGACTGGGACATCACAATCGCAAATCGGAAGAGGAAGGGGTATAACTTGGGCAGAGGAAATGCAATAATGTGATGGTGATGGAACAATGAAAGAATGTCGCATTGGAGAAATTGGGCAAGCAGAGTTAGACAGTTAGAGGGATATCGCGATCGCGCGATGCGATGAAAGGCTATCGCATTTGCGGGAGGGGGATGGCGGGTTAGGAGTTAAGCGCTACGGGATTTTTCGATTGCGTGATGCGATGAGAAATAATCGCATTGGAGGAAACAAGGAGGTGGAGTTAAATGAAGGCAAGGATGCTGCAATAATGCGATGCGATGAAGTGACTTATCGCATCGACGAAAACGAATGTGCGGAGTTTGACGCCGAAGAATGAGATGTTTGCGATATGATGGTGCAATGGCATCGCATCAGCGATAAGCCATCGCATTAGGGTTTTGTAGGAGACGAAAATGTAAAGATCTTGTGGTAAAGGTAAAAACACATAAAAAGGAAAAAATTATAAAGTTTAAAGGGGCATCGGAATAATAGAAAAAAGGGAAGAATTGTGCCTTTAGGGCCCTTCATTCATTTGGGCATATTTTCCAATCCGGAAAGTGGTTTTGGGAGTGTGATATAATGTTGGAAAGCTCTTTCTGAGCTCCTTCTGATGAACATAATTAGAATATGATTTACATAGAAATCATGTGGAGAACACCTTTGAAACCCAGGTAGAGAAAAAGCCCCTTTGACCCTTAGTGATGGGCTGCAAAAGACTAACAGTGGCCTTATGGAGATAGCAGCTTCTGAAGTTCAACTTATTACATATGGGAACATAAAATTATATAAGAAATGATAAGAAAAACGAAGTACCCTGTTTTCACCTCAAAATATTTTTTGAGGTGAAAATTACATTATGTTGAAAGAACAACTTCTTTGATTTTTCCAGATACTATGCTTTGAGTTTATTGGGCATCCTCATGTCCTTGCTGATATTTATTGACACTTTTCTCATTAATTTGACCATGGTGGAATCCTAAAACCTAATGATACCAAGCTTATGACCTAATAAAATAAACTACAGAGTGAAAGTGAATCGTTACTGAAGACCATACAGAGGAGAATCAACACGTATTTTCATGAGGAAAAACTGATGAAGTGACCCCAACCATCAGTGAATCCATGAGCTAATGGAGTGATAAAATGTTTATAGTATGGGACTCCTACTATGCAAATGCAAAATAATAGATTTGATCACTGATGGTAGTATGACAAGGCTAACACTAACATTGACTCCAATGGGGATGGTAGCTCCTTGGAGGTGGCAGGAACACCGTAGACCTAGTAGCCTTATCCATTGGGCAACACAGTCAAAATACTTCAAAGACTGAAAACTGACACAATGCAGACTGACTCTGACTCAAACCATGAATGCGAACTAAATTAAAACTGACAAACCTTACACATATCATTCAAGTTCTATAGCCTTCACTTTGGGCCCCAGGCTTTAATGACTGTGCACTTGATATCTTACCAACAATGAATATGGTATGTACAATGACTGTGACATAATTTCAAAGAATCATCTCAAAAGTAGTAGTGCTTCAAGAGCCTACTATTCACTAGCCCTCCTAGGCAATATTGACCATCCATCTCTGTGAGCAGAAAATAATTCTGCCCTCTATATGCTGAAATCTTATACGGTCCTTTCCATAGGTTATCGAACTTACCATGCTTTCCTTTGTCCTCATTTTGTGCATCCCATCTCAACACCACATCTTCTAACTGAATTTTTTTGCTTTGGTTTTGTGGTCATATATTTTCTTTATTTTTTCTTGCAACTGAATATTGTTCTGAGAGACTTCATCCCTTGCTTTATGAAGGTGGGTCATTTGATTGATCCTCCGTTGATTATCATCCTCTTCGCTGCTAACTTCTTGTAGTAATCTCAAGACTGGAACTGTAATTGATGTAGGAAATACAATATCAGTGCCATAAACTAATTCAAATGGTGACATACCTACGGATTTCTTACTGCTAACTCTGTCGGCCCATAATGTGTTAACAAGTTTTCAATGCCAATTCCTCTTATTTGCTTCCAACATTTTCTTGATTATATTCACCAGAGTCTTATTTGATGATTTTGCTAAGTCGTTGCCCTGTGGGTAGTATGCTGTCAAATGACTGAGTATAATATTGTACTTGTTGTAGAACTCCACCATCTTCTTGGACTTAAATTCCGCTGCATTATCTGTTATGATCTTGCGAGGGCAACCAAAACGGGACAAGATATTTGATTCTAAAAATTGAATAATTACCGTATCCATGGCCTACCTTGTTGGAATGGCCTCAATCCATTTGGTGAAATAATCGGTAGCTATTAGGATCCATTGATGCTGCGCTGATGATGTGGGATGGATTTCCCCTATGAAATCAAGTCCCCACTACTGGAAAGGTGCATTTACTTGAACTAGTTTAAAAGGAAGAGGAAGCAGTTTCCTTTTTCCTTGGAAAACTTGACACTCATGGCAGCTCATCACTCTTTTATACAAATCTGAAAATAAAGTTGGACAATAATATCCTGCTCTCAACACTTTGTTAGCTGTTGTTTTCCAAAACAAATGACCACCACAATCACCTTTATGAAAGTCATGCATCACCTATTGAGCCTCATCTTCAACCAAACAATTAAGTAGAATACCTCCCAGATCTTTCCAATAAAGAACACTATTTAAAATATAGAATTTAGCAGACTTGAGTTTTAGTGATCTACCTTTGCTTCTAGAAATCCCTGGAGGTGGTGAAAGATGCTAAAGAACATAAACTATGTCTGAATACCGCGGTGATTGGAGAAAATTTTTTGAAACTAGAACAAGGGAACCATCATCCTCATCCTCCGACATTGCTGGTATGAGATTTATGTCCAGGGCATGCAGGCTTGATTGTGCCATTAGTTTTCCAAGCCTTATCCCTTGATTAGCTTTTTGGGTTTAATCTCCAAGTCATATTCCAACATTGCTAATATCAACTCACCTCTTCTTCCCTCCAGATCAGTTTGCACCAAAACATATTTTACTGCTGCATCAGGAACATATGCTATGGTATGTGAATGCATAATATACACTCTAAAATACTTTAATGATTTTATAAGAGCCAATTCTTGTTTCTCTATGATATTATACCACAAGGCAGCATCTTGAATGGTCCTACTGAAAAATGCAATGGGCTATTCAATCTGATCTCTCTTTTGCATCAATACCGCAACCATGGTATGCTCCGATGCAAATGAAAATATAATGAAATCTTGAGTGTAATCGGGACTCATCAAGACTTGGGCATTGGAAAAAGAAAACTTTACCAGATTAAATGACTTGATAGCATCCTTGCTCCATTTGATAGTGCTGTCCTTTTTCAACATATTAGACATTTCTCGTAAATTTTCAGCCAAATTGGGTATAAATCTGCGTAAGAAGTTCATATTACCATTGAATGCCTGAATCTCCTTTTCGTTGCGTGGGAAGTCTATGTGCTGAATTTCCTCCACTCTTGACGGATCAATGTAGATACCATCTTTAGAAATGATATGACCAAGCAAGTTTCCCTCATCCATAGCAAAAAGATTTTTCTTCGGATTGAGAGAAATCCCAAACTCTCAGCATCTCTGAAACAAAATCCTTAAGTGGTGTAGGTGTTCATCATCGGAACCAGAAAATACAATCAAATCATCTAAATAAAAAACTAGAAAAACATCCTTCTCATTGGCAAAAGCGATGTCCATTTCTCGCTGGAAAGTGGCTCCAGCATTCTTCAATCCAAATGGCATTTTGGTGTACCAGAAAGTTCCCCAAGGTGTCGTAAAAGCAGTTTTGTATTGGTCTTTTTCATACACCAAGATATGATTATAGCCTGAGTAACCATCGAGTAGTGACATCCGTGATGCTCCAACTACTCTTTGCAGAATATGATCCATCTTCGGAAGTGGATAGTTATCCACTAAGGATACTTTATTGAGATTCCAGAAATCTATGCACCACCTTATTTCTCATGTCTTTTTGAGTACAGGGACTAAATTTGAAATCCAATTAGAAAATCTAATTGGAACAACGATACCAGCTTTATATAATCTATTTACCTCTTTTTCAATGGATGGAAGAAGCTTTGGATTGATCCTTCTCAGCTTCTGATCTAGCTTGATAGGAATAGTATGCTAAATTATATTTTTTTCATACACCTTCAAATCTGAATAATCCCACACAAACAAATAAGAAAACTCAGAGAGTGATTTAACATACCAGGCCTTTACCTCAGGAGACAATGCTTTCGACAACTTTACAAACTTAGGCTTGTCTGTTGTTCCAAGATTGACATCTTCAACTCCTTTATCAGTAGGCACCAAGCTTGGCTTCCTTGCAACATCATCTTGATCAAAAAGCTCCTCTAAAGGTATAAGACCTCTAGAAATAACATTATCTTTAAGCTGTAATACGTCCATCTGATTTGCTTCAATCTCTTGTTCATCGGTATCATAATCACCATCTATGGAAGTATCCTTTAATTTCTCTTCATTCTGAAAAAAAGCATCGATTTCATTGTCATCCCGAAACACTTGCCAATATCTTAAATTATCTGGAACAACAGGCCGATGTTTGACATGAATTTCAATTTTTTTGCTGGAGTTCATTGGAATCTTCAAATTACTTGCAGTAGTGGCAAGCGAATCCGCAATAAGATTATGCATCGGGGGTACTAATGTCAAAGTGTATTTAGAAAACATTTTCAGGATGTCTAGTATCGCATTTCTATAGGCTCCCAATCATGGATTCTTTGCTTGATACTCTCCCTTTACCTGTGTTATTATCAAGTCTGAATCTCCATAGACAGAAATCCTTTTTGCATTCAACTTCTTCAGAATTTTCAAACCTGCTATCAAAGCTTCATACTCTGCTTCATTGTTAGAGCAGTCAAAAGCCAACTTATAAGCACATACTCTAACATTACTAGGAACTCTTTCACGGTGGAAAACAGGGCTCCGAATCCAAATTCCTATACCAGCACCGTCCTTACCAACAGCTCCGTCAAAATCCATGCTCCAAAGGCCTTCTTCTTATTATAGATGTTGATTTTTTTTTCTTTCTCTACCTTACCTTGACTGATTTCTTCATTTTTCTACTGTTCACTGACGTTTTGCTGCTGGCAGGTTGAAATCTTATAAAGGCTTGCTGCTTTTTCTTTTTCCTATTTAAGGAATTCCCTAAAATTCTTTGAAATTTCAGGTACCTCATCTACTTATACCAAATAAACCTATTCATCATTCAAACCACTATCTGAATATAATACAGATGACTCTAAATCTGTATGGATAACATTAATTGGATGATTTACTAGCTTCTCTTTACTAGTGATCATATATTTCATTTTCTTCTCTCTGTATAGCTTTCTCAATTGATCGAACACGGGGATGGTAGCATAAGAGAAATAAGGTTGTATAGTTCCCTTAAGTTTTTCACCCCAAAATATGGATAAAAGCATTCCAAACCGTGGTGGAACATCAAAAACAACCACATCCATCAAAACATTCTTGGCTGGGATTTGATCTAAAGATACTACCAAGTCTTTGATAAGACCAATACAACGGACCCTACCAGAGTCAAAGGAATACAGATCATGGTACTTGCGAGTAATATCAAGACCCAAATTATCCATAATGGCTTTAGGCATCAAATTGTGAGAAGCTCCAGAGTCCAACATAGCATTGTGTAAAATGTACTCATGCAATCTAAGACTTAGGTAAAAGGGAGGGACTTCACTATCTGCAGACTGACCTTCTATGGCAGGACCAAAAATGAGTTCAGGATAATCATCTTCAACATTTACCTTATTTGACATAGAGTCTATTTGCAAAATTCTAGACACCTGATGTTTATAAGTGCTATTATTCAGCAACTCAGCTAAGGGAATGGACACCTTCAGCTTAGCAATTTCATTTTCTAAATTAAAAGATGAAAAATTTTCTACCTCTTTGAAGGGAAGATATTTCTTCTCCACTTGCTCCTTTGCTACACTTGGCTGATTATTCTTGTCATTTGCAATGTTATTTGTTGAGGATACTTTGCTGGAAGACGGATCAATAGGCTCTTTCCCTTTCCTCTGAGCATTTGAAGATTCATTCTTTGATAGCAGCTCTTTCCTTTTCTGAATGGGATTCATTGGCACATCTCTGCTCCTCAAAGAATACTGCTTCTGTTGTGCTAACAAAGCATTCATATATCCTCGTTGATAATCATTGGACTCTTCATCTAAAGCTACATCATTGGCCAATATGAAATCTTCATCTCTTCGATTGTCTGGAGTCACTGCATATTCTTCATCTTCGGTTAGAAAAATGGTTGTACCATCGGTAATGAAAAAATGATTAGCATCAACTACCAGATAATCATCATCATCTGTTTCCACTCCATGAACACAATTTTGTTGCAAAGGAGTTATGATCTGTTGCTGTTGTGTTGTTTGGTCTTGGGATTTATGTTCCCTATGCTTGATCCAGAATTGGGGCTACTGCTATCCTCTGAAATTTGGATTCCTAATTTGTGCTTCAGGTCTATCTAAAATAGTCAACTGATCAACCATATTCTCCACTATTCGGATCAAAATATCCATCTTAGTATCTGAAGGAGATGCTTCCTCTTTTACAATTACTCTCTTTTTAGCTCTTGTCCGTGCTCTTTTGGTTAGCAGATTTGCTTCAACGCTTACAGCCATTTTTTGCATATCTTCAAGTGTAGTAGGATCTCGTTTCTTAACTGATATGCCATGTCAGCATCAAAACCATCTGGAAATTTGAGGAAAGATAACCCAATGGGGGGTTTTAGGTTGTCCAAAATAGCATTATACACTACATTAAATCTCACACAATAATCTTGTACACTTTCACCCACATTCCTTTTGATATTTTCATACTATGAAAAGATTTGGAGTGGGTCTTTCTTTACCTCCCACCAGTCTAGGAATTGTCTATGTAGCTCTGGAAAAGTGTGGATAGATGCTGCTGGTAAGGCTTTGAACCATTTTCGAACTTCACCTCCAAAGCTTTGGGCAAACAATCTCATAGTCACATTTTCTACCTCTACCTCATGAAGGTCAAAGAAGTCATTCATCTTATCAACATGTTGTTGGGCTATGATGCTTTGTGTGGCATCAAAGAAAGGTATTTTACTTTGGTAATTAGCAGGCATATCATTCAGATTCTGAGGTAAAACTAGGGGTGCATACTGGGCAACCATGACTCGAGGTGGATTTACAACAACGTTTGAACTGCTAGGATTCAAGGGAGATGTTGATGGAGAAGTCAAAAGCTAAGAATTGATTTCCGAAATTGATGAGAATACTAGTGAATTGAGGGTAGCAGATGCTAATTCTGATGATTCTGAAGGCTCAGGGATATTGGTAGTAGTGATAGATGTTTTAGAAGAATTTAAGATATAATCATCAATTGATCTATTTTCCCTTTGAACTTCAAGATCTACAAGAAATTTTGGATCTAAAAATGTGTCATCAAGTGTAGTTTCAGATTTGGTTCTGAACAGAGAAAGCTCAAAACACTCATCAAAAGGGAGGTCTTCAATGAACAACCACTCATTGGGCCAGGAATGGGATCTGAAAATAGGTCTAGGGCTTATTGAATCTTCTTTTATTCTGATTATTCGCGGAATAAGGTTAGTATTTTCAAATACAGGGGGGGGATTTGGATCAGGATTGGCCCTCATGTATTTCCTTGAAGCCAGTGTGATCGAATTTCTACTTTTCAATGTTTTATTTCAGCCTAGAAAATTATGAAACTCATCATCCAGAGTTCAAGAATTTATATGGAAGATATTACTAGGGTGATCAGTCTTTTGTTTAGATTTGTTCCCGAATATGGTCGCCACTATGTTATCACCTAGTTTGACCTCAAGTTGAAGGAAGGCAATCCAGGGTAACCAAAAACCACGCTTAACCTTGTAGATATCCCTACAAGGTGGGGAGAGGGCTCTCTCCGTAAGAGATCTCAATGAAGTATGACTGCAAAAATGATTTTAGGCTAGGTATAGTAGCTCGAAATGTTTTTTATATATTTTTTTGGTTTTTTTTTGGATCAGGTGGAGCTGGGAAGTTCAAGTCCGGGAAATTAAATTAGAAATGAAGAGTATTCTATGGGGCAAGGTAGGCATGGACTTTAAAAAATTTCGGTTTTATGATTGTGAAGTGTTTAAGACCGGTGAGGAGATGAGGAGGGCATATGAAATGGATCCTTCTCAAACAATAGAAAACATAAAATATTGAATGATTTACCAAGGCAGAGCACTGTAAACAATGGATTCTACCTATCTAACTTGAAAACATTCAACAGAAATAATGGAATGAATAATGGCATACATAACATTTAACAGATGATTACAAAAGAAGAGACTACGCTAAAAATCCATACCACATGGATCCCATAAAAAAATTCTGCAAGTCTTTATTAATCCCCTGCCAAACTGGTTACAAATATGTACAATCAAGCTCAGAGCGTCCCAGTGATTTCCAACTTTTTCCACCCTTACAAATGAATGAAAAATTACATTAAATAAACAAGTTTCAAGGGGAGAATTTGCAGAAAGAGGAGCTGTTTCACCTGCCCCGAAACCAAAACCTAAAGATAGAAAAAACCCAACAATATGCCTCTGAAAAAGAGGGAACTACATAATTTGACCATCTGGAAGATCTTCTGTTAGATTCAATCCAACAAGCGGGAAGAAGAACAATTCTATAGCCCGACATGCCATAATGATCTCTGTATTACCATTAGCTCACAGCTTTAATAGAATGTCTGCCTCTTTAACCCTTTTGTCGAAGAAAACCCCTTTAAAACCAATAAAATGATTTTTCCCCTTTTAACGAAGAAAAATCCCTTTTTATTGAAAAGAGCGAAGGACTGGTGGGCCCAGAAATGGCAATCACAAATTGCAAGCAGGTGGAGCGGGAATACTTGGTGGAGGAAATGCAATAATGTGATGGCACAATACAATGATGGGCGATGTAGCAATGGGCGATGCGATGGAGGATTAGCCGATGGAGAAAAGGCTGATGGATAAGGGAGCGATGGATAAGCTGATGCGATAGTAATGGAGGGTTGCCAAAGAAATGCCTTAAAACCAATAAAAATGAATGTGACGCTTTTACATGGGGAAAAAGCCTTTTCTTTGGAAAGGAGCGGAAATATTTTTGGTGGGATCGGGACATCGCAATTGCAAATCAGAAGAGGAAGGGGTATAACTTGGGTGGAGGAAATTCAATAATGTGATGGCGATGGAACGATGAAAGACTATCACATTGGAGAAGACGGGGGAGTGGAGTTAGACTATTGGAGGGATATCACGACCGTGTGATGTGATGAAAGGCTTTCACATCAGCGGGAGGGAGATGGCGGGTTTGGAGTAAAGTGATGCGAGATTTATCGATTGTGCGATGCCATGAGCGATAATCACATCGGCGGAAACAAGGAGGCGGATTAAGTGCAGGCGGGGATGCTGCGATAATGCGATGCGATGAAGTGACTTATCGCATTGGCGAAAACGGATGTGTGGAGTTTGGCGCCGAAGAATGAGATGTTTGCGATGCGATGGTGCGATGGCATCACATCGGGGTTTTATAGGAGAATACAATGTAAAAACCTTGCAGTAAAGGTAAAAAAACATAAAAAGGAAAAAATTATAAAGTTTAAAGGGGCATCGGAATAATAGAAACAAGGGCAGAATTGTGCCTTTGGGGCCCTTCATTCATTTGGGTATATTTTCCAATCCAAAAAGTGGTTTTGGGAGTGTGATATACTATTGGAAAGCTCTTTCTAAGCTCCTTCTAATGAAAATACTTAGAATATGATTTACAGAGAAAATCATATGGAGAACACCTTTGAAACCTAGGCAGAGAAAAAGCCCCTTTGACTCTTGGTGATGGGATGTAAAAGACTAACAGTGGCTTTATGGAGATAACAGCTTCTGAAGTTCAACTTATTACATATGGGAACATAAAATTATATAATAAATGATAATAAAAATGAAGTACCCTGTTTTCACCTCAAAAGATGTTTTGAGGTGAAAATTACATTCCGCTAAAAGAACAACTTCTTTGATTTTTCCAGATACTGTGCTTTGAGTTTATTGGGCATCCTCATGTCCTTGCTGATTTTTATTGACACTTTGCTCATTAATTTGACCATGGTGGAACCCTAAAACCTAATGAGACAAAGCCTTTGACCTAATAAAATGAATTGCAGAGTGAAAGTGAATCATGATTAAAGACCATAGAGAGGAGCATCAGCAAGTATTTTCATGAGGGAAAACTGATGAAGTGACCCCAACCATCAGTGATTCCATGACCTAATGGAGTGATAAAAAGTTTATAGTATGGGACTCCTACTATGCAAATGAAAAAGAGCATATTTGATCACTGATGGCAGTATGAAAAGACTGTCACTAAGAAATTCATTTCAAATTTTATGATTATAAATTCTTACAAATGTTTGCAGATGCTAAGAACTATGGTACAAACCGTGAGATTCTAAAAAGATATTTTATATTCATTTTCAAATAATTTTTCAAAATTGTAGTATGCAATTTACAACTTAATAAATTTTGATTTATTATTGAATGTTGTGTAACCAGCTCCAAAAATAGAATAAAAGAGATAGAAACGCCTTAGAAATAAGCCACTTCGAGGGGGAAACCTCCAATACATTACATAAATGGAAAATTATTGGATGATACAATTTACAAAACCTCCTTTCTATATATAGGAGTCCATGTGGCCATAATGTAATCCTAGTGGGCCACAATGTAATCCTAGCCGACCTAACAATAATAATTTAAGGGCACAATAATAAAAAAATGGGGGCTACAAGGGTACAATAATAACAATAAGAGGTTTAAACTAATAACAACAAGGGACTATTCTAGTAATATAGGGACCTAAAATGCCCCACTCCTCCAAAAAAGTGTTGTCCTCAATGCTTGAGTAGCTCTGGGTGCTTCTGTATAAACTTCTCATCCTCCCATGTAGAATCTTCAGTGGGTAAGTTCTTCCACTTGATGAGATACTCTGAAATTGATCGATTCCGTAGCTGTCGAGTTCTTGTTTTCATGACCGCTTCAGGTTCCAATATGATTTTTCCTTCCTCATAAAGTTCTAGCAATATTGTTTTAACCTGAATATTTTCACCTATAACCTTCTTTAAGCACGAAACATTGAAAACTGGATGCACTCGCGAAGAAGCAGGAAACTCCAATTTGTATGCCATAGTACCAATATTTTGCAACACCTTGTAAGGACCATAGTACTTTGGCGATAATTTGTTATCCTTCTTAGCTTGCTTGAGGGACATTTTTTTGTATGGTTGTAGCCGTAAAAATACCCAATCTCCTACATAAAAACTTCTCTCGCTGCGATGTTGATCTGCCTGTTGTTTCATTCGATTTTGTGCCAAATTCAGGTTATCCTTTAAGAGTTGGAGAACTTCTTGTTGATGCTCGATGTGATCTTCCACTGCTTGAACCTTCGAATTTTCTCTTAAATATGATGTGATGGATGGTGGATGATATCCATAAATTTCCATAAATGGGGTCATTTTTGCTGCAGTATGGAAGGAAGTGTTATACCACCATTCAGCGAGAGGTAACCACTTGACCCATTGTGTTTGTTTATCAGATACAAAACAACGAAGATATCCTTCCAAAAATTTATTTACTATCTTAGTTTGACCATTAGATTGAGGATGATAAGATGAGCTATGAGCTAATTGAGTACCCAAACAAGAAAATAACTCCGTCCAAAAATTTCCAGTAAAAATGGGATCTATGTCACTCACAATAACCCTTGGGCTTCCATGTAGCTTTTGAATTCTGTCCATAAATGTAGTAGCAACTGTACTTGCTTTAAATGGATGAGATAAGGCACAAAAGTGTGCATACTTGGTAAGTCTATCAACTACCACCATGATGACACTCTTTCCTTCGGACTTAGGTAAACCTGTGATAAAATCCATTGAAATCTCCTCCCAACGTTGACTTGGAATGGATAAAGGTTGTAGAAGTCCTGGAGTCTTAATTGTCTCAACTTTATTCTACTGGAAAACCAAACATTCCGCCACAAACTTTTGAATATCAGATTTAAGGCCATCCCAAAAAAATTCTTTCTTCACCCTGTGGTAAGTTTTTAAAAATCCTGAGTGTCCTCCTAAAGGAGAAGTGTGCAATTCCATAAGAATCTTTTGTTTTAGTTGGGAATTCTTGCAAAGATATAAGCGATCTTTGTACCATAAGGAATCATTTTTCCAACTAAATGTATCAGATGTACTAGGATCTTCTTGCAACTTTTGAATGAGTGTCCATACATCTTTGTCCTTCTTCCATTCATCTCTTGCTTCAGTTATCCAATCTGGTTGGATAATAGAAATGGCACAAAGCAATGCTTCCACCTCTTCCTTCTTTCTTGAGAGTGCATCTGCAACAACATTAAGCTTTCCTTTTTTGTAGATTATTTCAAAGTCATAACCCAACATCTTTGTGACCCATTTTTGCTGCTCTTCTGATGATAGTCTTTGTTCCAAAAAGTGTTTAAGACTATCATGATCAGTTTTTTACCTTGAAGTGTCTTCCCATTAGGTAAGTTCGCCATTTCTTTAGTGCATGCAGTATTGCTAACATTTCCTTCTCATAAATAGGTTTCTGTAAATACTTTCCTTTAATTGGAAGACTTTCAAAAGCAATGGGTCTTCCTTCTTGCATTAAAACAACACCAATTCCATTTCCTGAGGCATCACATTCCACAATAAAGGTTTTTGTGAAATCTGGCGTAGCTAAGACCGGTGCTAGGCACATTGCCTCTTTAAGATGTTCAAAGGCCTTAGTTGCTTCAGGAGTCCATGAAAATGCATATTTCTTAAATAATGTTGTTAGAGGTGCTGCTATTCTCCCATAATTCTTAACAAACTTGCGATAATACCCTGTTAACCCGAGAAATCCTCGCAACTGCTTTATGGTTGTGGGGACTTTCCATTCCTTAATGGCTTTAATTTTGTTAGGGTATACTTTAACACCCTCGTGAGATACAATATGACCCAAATATTCCACATCTTGTACTCCAAAGAAAAATTTCGATGTTTTTACATATGATTGTTTCTCCTGCAATAGTTTGAGCACCCTGTCAACATGTTCAACATGATCCTTCCAAGACCTGCTATAGATTAGTATGTCATCAAAAAATACTAGCACAAATTTTCTGAGGAAGGGTTTGAAAATGGAATTCATCAACCCTTGAAATGTAGAAGGTGCATTGGTAAGGCCAAAAGGCATGACCAAAAATTCATAATGACCCTCATGAGTTCGAAATATTGTTTTTGGAATATCTTCAGTCTTCATTCTAATTTGATGATATCCTGAACGAAGATCCAACTTGGTAAAATAAATTGCTCCATGTAATTCATCCAATAATTCATCAATCACAGGAATGGGAAATTTATCTTTAATTGTGAGCTTATTGAGCTCCCTATAATCCGGACACATTCGCCATGATCCATCCTTCTTGTGTACCAATACTACAGGAGCAGAGAAGGAACTTTGACTAGGTTGAATTATACCCGCCTCTAACATTTCTGCAATCATACGTTCAATTTCGCTCTTTTGGATGTAAGGATATCTATAAGGCCTGATGTTTGGAGGAACACTTCCTGGAATCAAATGAATAGCATGATCATGATCACGAATAGGTGGGAGTCCTTTGGGAGTTTCAAACACATTGGAATGATTGTCCAAGACTTGTTGGAGATCTGCAGAAATAGATGATTTTGATGTTGGAACTTCTAGTGAGCATAATTGTGCAATTATGCCTTTTTTTTCTTTGTTTAGAAGCTTTGTCATGACATTAGAGCTCATTATCTTTCCCAGCTTCCCTGCAATACCCCGTAATTCAACTTCCTTTCCTTCTAAAAAAAATTTCAAGAAAAGTTCTTGAAAATTAAAAGCTACCGTCCCCAAAGATTGTAACCATTGTACTCCTAGTACAACATCAACACCTCCCATAGGAATGGAAAGCATTTGACTAGTCAATACATATTCCCCCATGGTTAGCTTGATATTATGGCATTTTCCAAAGAACTTTATAGTTCCTCTATTTGCAACCATCACTTGACATTCTAGTGCTGGGTATAGGAAACAATTTAATTCCTTGGCTACCTTACAATGAATAAAATTATGGGTGCTTCCTGAATCAATCAACAGTATTACCTTTTTCTTCTTGATATATCCTTCTATCTTAAGAGTTTGAGGAGTGGTAACTCCTGCCAGTGCATTACACGATATGGTCAAATTCATTTCTTCCTCTTCTAGGGCTGGTTCCTGGTGTATATCCTCTTCTTGTTCATTTTCTTCTTCCCCTTCACAATCTATGTAAAATAATTTCTTCTCAGCACACTTATGACCTTTAGTGTATTTGCTATCACAACTGTAGCAAAGCCCTTTTGCTCTTTTTTCTTCCAATTGTTGCGGTGTCAACCTTGTAGGTTGTGGAAATCTAGATGTAGCCACACTTCCTTCTTTATAGAATTGAGTAGTAGACTTCCTTGTTGCCATAATTTTACATTCAACTTTTCTTGCCAACCTGAATGCCTTCTCTAATGAATCAGGTTCCAGAACACGAACTTCATGTTGAATGTTATCCTCTAAACTGCCTAAGAAGAGATCAATCCTGTGGTCCTCTGAAATATCAGTTACCCTTATACTCAATTTTTGGAAGTCCTCAATGTGCTGCCCCACTAAACCCTTTTGTTTGAGATTTATCAATTGGGTAAAGAAGGTGTTGCTCTTTGTATCCTCATAATGTGCTATAATTTCCTCCGTAAAAATTGACCAAGTGACAATTTTTTTACGGGAGCAAAGCCATCGATACCATAGAAATGTATTTTTTTCTAAATGTAAAGTTGCAATGTGTACCTTTCCTGTGTTTTGCATGTTATGGAGGTCAAAATATTTCTCCATCTGTAGTATCCATGTTACAGGATCCTTTCCATCAAACTTCCTCATATCGATTTTTGGAATATGGTGGTTCTTTCCGCCAACATTAGAGTTTATGAAATCACTATTGACATTTGTTTTGTTCTCATCATGAGGTTCTTCTACTATCATTTCACCATTAGGAAAAATTTCTTATATCAACTTTGTCAAACCTTCAATGTTTGCTTTTAGATCATTCTTCATGTTTTCCATGTTGTCTTTCATGTCATCCATCTTAGCTTCCATGCAAGCTTCCATGCCATCCATCTTAGCTTCCACGCCTTTCTTCAAAACTTCCATTTCATTTTTTGTTGCTCTTTGCGAGAGTGAAATTTGTTGCACTTGCTCTTGTAATTTTGATAGATCATGTTGCAATTCTGCATCTTCATGAGTCATAGTAGAGCCTTCTGAAGGCTTAATGGGTGTTGAATTATTTTTATGGGGCATATTTTAGAACCTAATACGATATCTATTCTACAATATGCTCTTGGAATCAATTCAAATTGATTATTCAAACAAGACTTATGCAATTCACAAAAAAAAAAATATATACACACCTTTTTCTTGCTTTTGAGGAGCTCGATATTGAAATTGGATTATATCTGTAATTGCAGCACTTCAATATTTGAATTTCGGTACCAATGTAGCCCTATGAATTATCTTTCGAATGCCACAAGTCTGACCTGATTTGGATTCTCCAAGACAAAGTTGTGTCCAATCTCCCAAAATAACCTAATTATGGACTGGTTCAGTATAACGAACTTGTACAACTTTCCACGTGTCACTGTTTTGTCCTTCGACTCTGGAATTCATAGAAAAAAAACTACAGTCTGTGTACTAGCGACCAAATTTTACGACACTCCAATCCAATGCTTAAAGAGAGAGTTATGAATATTTTCCCACGATCACCTCTTTGAGATGAAATTCAGGAGCCTGAAAAAGCACTACCTTCCACAGATCATATCTCTAAAAATATTACGAACCAAGATCTGAAATTGTTTGAAGATGTTCCTCAGGATTGTGGATTCGTAACCTAGGAATTTCAGCTTCTGAAACTTCATAGAAAAAAGGTTATAGCAAAAATTCCACGATGACCTGTTTGGAGCAGCGAAACCCTAGAATCCAAAGCTCTGATACCAAATGTTGTGTAACCAGCTCCAAAAATAGAAGAAAAGAGATACAAACGCATTATAAATAAGCTACTTCGAGGGGGAAACCTCCAATACATTACATAAATGGACAATTCTTGGATGATACAATTTACAAAACCTCCTTTCTATATATAGGAGTCCATATGGTCATAATGTAATCCTAGTGGGCCACAATGTAATCCTAGCCAACCTAACAATAATAATTTAAGGGCACAATAATAACAAAATGGGGGTTACAGGGGTACAATAATAACAATAAGGGGGTTACACTAATAACAATAAGGGACTATACTAGTAATATAGGGACCTAACATTGAATAATCTCATATCTAATATTGCTATGAAAATTGAAATACACCATGTTAGTTGGATTTTCCACATTAAAGTTCCACTTTTACACAAAAACAGATGAAAATAGCACTAGGAGTTGGTTTTTAATGTGGAAACCCCATACTAACATGGGTATTTTTATTTTCCTAACAATTTTAGCTAGGTGATTATTATTGGTGTCATAGAGTAAACTTGCAGTACACATGTGCTCCTTTATTAGTGTATGCAAATGAAAGTAATGTATTATAAGGTTGTTCAATAATATTTTGTATTTCATGCCTTCCATAATTTATTTATTTCTTTATTTTTTTTTCATAAGCTGTGGAATCTTGTGTCCCTGAAATTCCAAGTAAAGGAGTGAACAGAAAATGAAAAACAAGTGATACAAACAATGTCTACTTCAATTGGTATGGTTGTTTTATATTTTATATATACTCTCTTATAATTTTTCTTTTCCTAATAATTTTAGCTAGGTGATTACTTTTGGTGTCATATAGTAAACTTGCATAACACATGTACTCCTTTATTATTGTGTATGTAAATGAGAATTGTGTATTATAAGGTTTAATAATATTTGGTATTTCATGCCTTCCATAATTTTTTTTCATAAGCTGTGGAATCTCGTGTCCCTGACATTCCAAGTGAAGGAGTGAAGAAAAAACGAAAAACAAGTGATATACAAAAAATGTCCCCTTCAATTGGTATGGTTGTTTTATATTTAATGTATACTCTCTTATAAATGGTTAGATTAGGTGATATTGTAAATTTTAAAATAACATTACATGACAATGTTTGAAATTTTAATTTCATTTTGATTTATGCAAATAATTTTTTTATTTTTGTATGTAGAATTGGTTGGCACCAAAGCAAGTGAAATGTTATAGTCATCGTTTAAGGAAAAAGAAAAAAGCAACTCAAATGGCAGAATCAATAACACCTTCAACTTCTACCTTTGAAATTATTAAAAAATACAACACATCTAATAAATATGAGTTTGTGCACAATTGGTATGTCCAGATAGAAACTCCCATGAATATGTATCCTGATATGTAACTATTTGGATCCATAGATGGAAAATAACCTGATATATTAGAAATAATTATTAATTGCTATGCTTACAATGAAAATGACATTGACTTTCAAGTAGAGGTGATTAAAGAAAATGAAGTAAAATCAATTTCCTGTCAAGTGGAGTATATAAATATTTGATTGAAGCTTCAAGTAACGATTCATCAAATATGATACTACAACGAAGACCAAAATATTATATGGATGATTAAAGATGATTCATTGTTTATATAGTTGTTTAATTCTTTTATTCATTGTCTCAATTTATCACATTTTTTATGTTTATTATAGTGACAAGCAAGGAGAACAAAGACATTGATCAAATGCATGTGAAACAAAGCTATAATCAAGGAAATGATATCATATTAGGTAGTTAACATGAAATTTTTTGTTTATTCTTTTGTTTGTTTTTTTATTCAATTAATCATTGTCACAATTTATTACATATTCATTGTACATTATAGAGACAAATAATGAGAACAAATACAATAATTAGAAGATTGAGAATCAAAGTTATAATCAAGAACAAAATATAATATCAGGTACTTATAATTTTCCCACTTGTTTTCCTTATTATTTAATGCTTTTTATTCATTTCACAATTCAAACTATTTTATATGTTTAATGTAGAGACAAATAAAGAGAAAAAACGATGATGAGGTGCAAAGTTACAATTATGAAGATAATGCCATATTAGGCACTTATTACTTGTATTTTTTTTTCTTATTATTCTTCAAATCCTAATGCTTCTAATACCATAACCTTATATATGTTTACTATAGGAACAAATAAAAATAACAAAACTAACAATCAAAATAATGTTAAAAGTGTGCGTGTGTGTATTTTGTCGGTTACATTGCTAATTCTTTTCTTTAATTGCAAATTTTGTATTGAACATATATTATATTACATAATTTGATCATATTTAATTGAAGGTTTAATAATTTTACCTCCAGGCTTTGTGAAGATGATAAAAGAGAAGATTTATTTTAAAAAGAGAAGATTGTTTCATCTATAAATAGTCGAAAAAATGGTAAGTGTATTGTTTCGATATTTTTTTTGTAATTTTTGTAACAAAAATAAAATGGTTTGACTAGACTATTTTTTATTGTATTGCAGCCCAAAAAACTGAAAAGAAATTAGTTATTCTTGAATTAAGGGACATTTTTTTATCATAGCATTGATGATGAAGCAACAAAAAAAAGGAAAAATTGAGAAAATGGGAACTGATGCAAATTACACAACAGAGAAAAAGTTATTTTGGATTCATCCACATGCAAAAACAATTTTTGAAATGTGTGTTCAAAAATGAATATTTTGAAATTGCAATTTCGGCGACAACTTCAAGACAAAAATACAACAAGAGTTCTAAAAATTTTGGTTTCAGAGAAATTACAAGATAAACTTGTGTTTATGTGGACTACTTCAGAGTGTAAACCAAAAAAGGGACATAAGGCCATTGAAAATCCAACAAAAATTATACACACTAAATCATGGGAAAATGTGTGGGAAATTCATACCGAATATGATGCAACCAATACTATTATAGTGGATTGTTCACTTGAGAGAATGAAATGAAATCCAAAAGAAAATGTGATTCTTGCCCCTCAATCCATTGGAACACCTCAAGAGGATAATTGGTTGATCGATGAGCTATGGAGAATGTTGATTAAATGCAACAAGGCAACAAAGGCGCAAGCTATTTTAAAGGATGTTCAATCACATCTAATAGTACCTTAAGATGATTGGTGTTTATTTCATGTCATAATATGAATGACATCATGAATTATTACTATATTTTGTAGCTCTTTTATATTTAAGTTTACTTCTATTTCACAATACTAATAAAATAATTGTTGATCTGGTTTGTCATAAGTAGAATAAAATAATTTTATGTTCTTTATTTTTGTAAGATATTATTGTATGGATAACAATTATTGATTTGAATGGTTGTTTAATGTTTTCGTATCAAAATTTCCCATGCTATAGTAATTTTTACAATGGATTAGATTGTATGTAAAATTAGTAGATAATTGGTCTATTTGTTTGAATTGGATCATTACAATTATTTTTTTCAATTGTGGTTTAAGTTATCATTATGCCTCTTAGAAATTAGTAATGCAAATGATGGTTCACTGCATTCTTATAAACTTTTTTTATTTCATATAAGTTGAAAAACCATATTAGGATATATGTAGCACCGACAATAGACATAGAATATTTACTAAAAGAAGCACCGAAAGAAACTAAAGTAGAGACTATAGAAATTAGCAAATAATTAAGTAGGTTTGAAATTTAAAAATTGTATTATATAACATGTGGAAACTAATATATAATTAGTTTGTTTAATTGCAACCATTGTAATTATATCTTTCAATTAAAATTAAACAAATCAATATAAGTCTTAAAATCAATGATTTAAATGGTGGGTCAATGTGATCCTATAAGGCTTGCTTATTCCATACAAATTAAATAAAGGTATTAGGTTGTATGTATAAAGAAAATATATCATTAGTTTGTTCATTTTACTGGGGCCATTGTAATTA
The DNA here is from genome assembly GCA_034641835.2 of Pinus albicaulis. Taxonomy (NCBI): domain Eukaryota; kingdom Viridiplantae; phylum Streptophyta; class Pinopsida; order Pinales; family Pinaceae; genus Pinus; species Pinus albicaulis. The sequence goes on along the minus strand of CM076571.1, from coordinate 777,189,707 downwards.
TAATTTTTGATTATTGTTAATTCATAATAAATGCTAACATCATTTTTGAAATGTTAGGTTTTTATATCATCAAGCAATAAAGTGTTGAAGTGGAGAGATGTTAATATCATACATGTGGTTGTAGTGCAGCTGCAGATGCAATGGGCATCACTATAAGTCAAAAGATGTTGTTGATATTTCAAAATGGAAGGAGTTTTCTTCCAATCGTACACCAAATATGAACAAAATTGTTATATTCAAAGAGAACCAGATTGGGAGTTCGGCGATAGGTCCTATTTTTTAAGGCCTTTTCACTCAGAACTTTTAAAATATTGCTTAAAAAATTATGATATTGCAATATGGACATTAAATGTCACTAAAAAGTACATCTAAAAAGTACTTGAAATATCAAATATTGATATAGAGGACTTTTAATTCGCATGGAACAAGTGTCATTTTCATTTGCAAACAAAATTAGAAGCGAGGAGGACAATACAAATTTATGAGAAAAATTTGACTGATGTGTGGTCCCAATATGGAGAAAATTATGAAGAATCAAATGTATTGCTAATAGATACAACAAAGCATACTTCTTAATTCATCGGATATCGATCAAACCACATCTTGATAAAATCCTATACAGGAATAGAGCAAGATACTTGGCTTATGCAGGTTTAATTCCCCTTTCTTAAGACACTTCATCGTATGAAAGAGAAACTTGAATACATTCAAATGTTCAATAGAACATGTACTTCATTGTAGTGGATGAAGATAATTTTCTCTATAAATTTGTTCACAAGTACATTCCAATTTTTTAATGCAATTTGAACATTGTTTTTTCTGAATCAATTTTTATGATTTTATATTTTTTGGAATATTATATGGGAATTTTTTTGTTTTTGTCAAATGAAAATAATAAGAACTTTCTATAAAATATAATAAAAAAAAATTTATAATGGGAAATGTCAATTATATTATTATATATTTCTATTATTATCTATAATGATTTTTGCAATGATTTTGTTGTATCGATTCTTTTTTTCTTATATGTGTGTGTATGTGTGTTCTTAAATGAATTATTTGCAATTGAAATCATCTTACACACACCATCAAGGCATGGTTGTATTTTTGTTGACTTCTATTTAGTTATTTGCATAATACTTATATATATATGTGAAATATAAGTTTTGAAATAGAGCTCATTGCAAACAAAAGTGCAATTCTTATTGAATAAATTATAATAATTTACTTGATAAATGCTACATGCACTATTGGCTATTCGGGTTAATGATAAATGTGTCATAGGTAAATTATTTGAACTTTTTGAAGCATAAGATATGTGATTTCTCAATCCATATTTTACATAAATTTATATACTTCAATCAATTAATGGATTTAATTAAAATCATATCATATTGAAAATTAACAACTCTCAAAAGTTAGTTTTTGACCTTTTACCTATAAAAAACCATTAATATGAGTGCATAAATGTGATATTTAATTTTTGAGATAAAAATCTATTATAAATAATTTTTCATTTCTAAAAAAAAAACATATAATTAATGATAATGATTTCTAAGTGGACTATGAAGGTTTGTTTGGACGTTATCATAGATAAATTATGTCTTAGAACTTTATTTGAAGATTTTTTTTTTTTAAATAACTGAAATCATATCATATGAGCCATAAATATATTATTGTTTTTTACTTAGTTATATCCATTAATATGAGTGTATAAATGTGATATATAGTAACCATATACTATAAGTTTTTTTTTTGAAAAATAAATATAATAATCTCTTGATAATAAGTATTAAGTGGACTATTTAAGCTACTGGGTGATGGGTCAGGTGAATACTTCAATGTCCTTAAATTGTAAGGCATTCGATTTTTAATCCATAATTTATTTATTATTTTTTAAATCAACTATTTGAGTATGTAATCATCTCATCCCATTTAAGTTAATAATGAATCCATTTATTGACTTTTATTTTTCTACCACGTAGTTTGATATGAGTATTAATTTCATATTGTATTTTTTTGAAATAAATTTCCATGTGAAACAAAACACTGTTCTTAATAAAACATGAAAAAATTAATAAAAAATGTGTTAAGTGGGCCATCTAGATTAATTAAAGAGATAGATCATAGATGGTTGTATTTAAACTTTTTGCAGCATAAGACATTTATTTTCCCATCCATGTTAACATTTTTTCATTTTCAATTCTTAAATAATTTACTTGTGATTTAAACAATCTCATATAATCCACCATTACTCGAATTTATTGTATTTTATTTGGTTATATGCATTAATGGAAGTTTATAAATGTGATGTATTTTTGAAATGTAGCTCCTAATGTAACTAAATAATTAAATTTTATAAAAAAATTAGAATTAATGGTTAATAAGTTATAAGTGGTCTAATATAAAACCATTTATCAACTTTTATTTTCTTATCATGAAGTTTAATATAAGTGTATAAATGCGACATCGTTTTTTTGAAATAAAACTCCATGTAAAATGAAATGTTTTTCCTAACAAAACATGAAATAATTAATTGATAATGAATAGTAAGTAGATTCCTCAAGTTCTCTTAATATATAGATCATAAAGAAATGCATTTCAACATTTTACAACATACACCTTTTGATTTTCCCATCCCTATTAACATTTTGTAAATTTCAATTCCTAAATAAATAATTTCTAATTGAAATAATAAAAACAAACTAGACATAAAGCATGACATATTAAATTCTATTTATTTATATGCATTGATACAAGGTTATAAATGTATTATATTTTTGGAATAAATCTCTTAATGTAATAAAAGATACATTTTTTAGAAAAAATAATAATTTAAAATCAATCAATGATGAGCTCTAAGTGGTTTATTCTCTTTTCAATCGATAACTTTTTTCTAAATATGCATTTTTAAATCAATTAATTTTATATACAACCATGCCACATAATTCTATAAGTCAAGAAACAATTGATTGATTTTTATTTACCTATCACGTGGTTTAATATGAATGTATAAATGTGACATTGTTATTTCTAAAAGAAAACTCTATGTAAAAAAATGTTTTCTATTAAAACATGGATTAATTAATTAATTAATAATGAGCATTAAGAAGACTATTCAGGCTCATTCAAGAGTTGCATCATAAATGAACATATTTAAACTTTTTTGCACCATATGACATGATTTTCCCATCAAGGTTAACATTTTATAAAATTTAACTATTAAATAAACTATCTGTAATTCAAATAATCTCATAGAAGCTAACAAGGCCTGAAGCTATTTATTGTATTCCATTGAGTTATTTGTATTGATACAATTTTATAAATGTAATATATTTCTGAAATAAGTCTCTTAATGTAAGTAAAGGTACATCTTTTACAAAACTAATTAGAATTTATTGATAATGGGTTTTAAGTGGTTTAATTAGACCACATGGAAAATCATGTGTAATAGATAAATGAATTTTAATACATATTTAGTATTCCAAATTAATATTTTAATGGTAATTTATTAGTGGCTACATTAAGTATTTAATAATTAAACAGCATGAGGACTTATATAAATTTCAACTAAAATCCATAAGTTGCGTTTCACATTTATTTATTCCCCATTAACAATTCTTATCATTTTCTCCTCTTGGTGAAAGTAATGGTCAATCATGGTCTTTCATAAAATAGGTTGGAACTATTACATTAGGATGATTATTAGTTTTTGATAATGTTCACAAGGAGAGATAAATATCTAGACTGCCATCAAGTGTACTATTTTTTGAAAACCCTTGCTTCCACTAGTTACTTGTCTATGTATATTGGTTCTCAACGACCACTGATTCTTGTTTACTTCAATTTGTGATAGTGTCCATCATAATGGAATGACCCGAATACCCATTTAAGAACTCTCATTCGATGTACTTGGCTTTAATTGGAGATAGATCAATGATACCCAACCCTCTTGAAATACCTAGTTCAATAGTGCCTAGATTTTATAGTGGATGCTAGATGCTATAAAGAAGAATTATCACCTCCTCATTCGTGTTACTTAAAGGCATGAAGGGGTAGAAAATTTAGCACAATTTTTTTTACTATGTTTCTAGTAGACTAGTTTCAAAGCAATGCAAGGGAGGCACCTACTTTCCACTTACACTAAGATCCTCACATCACCATTATTCAATCAACAACTCTCTCGCAAGTTGTGGGAAAGGGGGTTAGAGTCGTCTAACACAAAAATAAAACATTGATGACTCTAGTATGTTATCCGTAACTATAATATCTTTCTTGGATGTTAGACATACTAATATGATTTGCCTTCAATAAATTGTTTCTAAGAATTTTATTTCACACTCATATTGTGCATTGATACTATTGTACCTAACAACCCCATGTTTGACCTATTCATGGTCTCTAATTGGTTTGACATTCCTAATTTTTTTTTTTATTATCTTAAATTAAGTTAATACGGTGATTTAAAAAACAATGAATGTTGTTGAAGGTCTTGTAATAAAATACTTCCAAATTTAATGAAATATGTGTTAAAGAAAACATAACTCATTTCTTGGAGCATACGGAGTCCATTTTGCACGAAATGAAGTGCACTGGATTTAGAAAGATGAGCACTACAAAATAATTTAGGTTTAGAGCCATTCTGAGAACTTTGATTTTTGAGCATAAAACTGAGCCCTTGATCATGTAATCTAACACGTTTCGAGGACAAGAATGAACACCAGGGACATTATTTCACACAAGGGGTAGGAGATGTAACACCCTCAATTACTGTAAATATTTTTTTTATTCACTTTCATTTACTTTCACTGTATGAGACTTTACTAATTAAAGGCATAGTGGGAAAAGCCTAAGTGGAACTCTAATATTTAAAATTATTGATTTATTACTTTTTTAATAAAAATATTGTAGTGAGTCTTGGAAACTCACAGAAAGTTCCAAAATGAACTCTTGAACTTGCAGACATTAGTGACAGTTATGATTCTCTTATTCCCTAGAGATCAAATATCTTAGTGGGAAAACAAGGGGTTGGCTGGAAAAACATTGGGTCACCTTGAGAGAGAAGAAGGAACCTGAAAAATATTCCTGGACAGTGGGCAAGATGTTGCCAGAGGATTATTTTCTTGAGATGGACTTGAGCCAGTGGAAATCTCTAGTAAGATAGGAGTCTGTAAGTTCTAGGCTTGACTAGGTCTTGATGCCTGGGAATTGACCTCAATAAGTCAATGTTAAATTTATTGTTCTGGAAGGAAGGAGATCGGGGGGAGAAATAGACGTAATCGTTGTTCCCATTGGAAGGGAGGTGAGGAATTTCTTGGTTGAGTTTCTTAGACAAGTTCAAACTAATATAGATAAGTATAATTAAGACTTTCCAGAACTTATAAATTTTGTGAATTTTGTGTAACAATGGAATCTTTCGAGATGATTTTAATTTCTAATGCTAAAATGGTGAATCTTTTTACTTAAAAAAAGTTTTATGATTGTGCTTAAGTACAAGTTAAATAGAAATAAGGGGTTGTACTTTTATCCATTCAAATTTGTACTGCCTTGCCTACTTAATGAATAAATAAATATTTGGACTTATGGTAGGTTTGGGAATCGTAGAACTATAGAAGGTTCAAGGAAGGGGGAAAAATTGTGTCTCTATAATCAGTAGACAATAAAAAAGTGAAATATAACTCTCTTGGAATCACAACAGGCTTTAATACCTTATAGAAAGAAATCAAACAAGTCAGGGTTTGGGTTCTAGTTAATCTCTTAACTAACAAACTCGTGCTCGTTAAGAGCGGTCTAGACCTTGCAAATTGTTGTTCAAGTACCCTATGGGAAGGAGAAAGGTCCCAAGAAGTTCAAGTCCCATCTTCCTATTGGGCACTAAAAGAAAAGAAAGATAATCACAACATTGGCAGTGTGCAAGGGACATGCTAGTGTTAAAGAAACTAACTTCAAGAAAAAAAATATGAACTATTGGCAAAGGAAAGAAGTACCAATGCAACCAGAAAATTTAAGCCTATGCACACATTCAAGAAGCTATATAATAGGAAGTATATAAACTAGAAATTAATAAATATGCTTGAATTTACAGAGTATCATAATCAAAATCCATACTCAGACATAACTAGAAGCTAAAATGATAATCTTTTGTAATACTCAAACAACCCATTTCAATAAAACGAAAATAATAGAGAACAAATTGATTATACATGTATAGAAATTGATAAACTAGAATCTTTAACAGAAATAAGTGAACACCGAAAAATTAAATAGAATCCCTTGAAGTAATAATTTGTTAGGTCCTTATATTACTAGTGCAGCCCCCTTATTGTTATTGTTGTAACCTTGTAGACCCCATATCGTTATTATTGTGCCCCATAAAAGTCACTATTGTTATTATTGTGCCCCATAAAAGTCACTATTGTTATTATTGTGCCCTTATATTATTATTGTTAGGTTGACTAGGATTATATTGTGACCCCATGGACTCCTATATATAGAAAGGAGGTTTTGTCATTTGCATTATCCAAGAATTTTTCATTTATGTAATGTAAAGGAGGTTTCCCCCTCGAATTGGCTGATTTATAAGGTGTTGATCTCTCTTTTATTCTATTTTTGGTGTTCATTTCATAACATTTGGTGTTAGATCTTTGGATTCTAGGGTTTCACTGCTTCAAATAGGTCATCATGGAATTTTTTTTCTATATTTTTTTTTCTACAAAGGTTCGGAAGCTAAAAAAAACCCATTTGAGAAGAAATCCCATGGAACGTCATGTAAAAATTTCAGATCTTGGTTCACAATATTTGCGGAGATATGATCTGTGGAAGTTAGGGTTTTTGTAGGCTCCCGAATTTCATCTCAAAGAGGTGGCCTTGGGAAAATCATCATAACTCTCTCTCTAAGCATGAGATTCAAATTATGTACAAAATGGCTGAAAGTAAATAGAATTTGGTTTCCTGTGTATCAATTTCAGAGCCGAAGGAGGAAACAATGACACATGACACGTCGTAAAAGTTCTCTCTACTAAACTAGTCCATAATTAAGTCATTGTGGGATATTGGACATAAATTTTCCTTGAAGAATCCAAATCAGGTCAGACCTATTCCATTAGAAAGAGGAATCAAAGGGCTAATATAGGACGAAACTTGATATTTTGAAGATCCTAAATAACAGAGACAAATCAGGTTAAATATAGACCTCCTAAAAAGCAAGAAAAAGGTGTGTATTTTTTAAACAATTTTTCATAAATGTTTTTGAAAATTTTATTTAAAGTGATTCCAAGGGCATATTGAAGCATAGATATTAGTATTGTGTTATATAATGCCTCCCAAAAATAATTCTACACACATTAAGCCCTCAGAAATATCTACTATGACGCATGAAGAGGAAGAATTGCAATATGATATATCAAAATTACGGTACTAAGTGCAAAAAATTTCGATCTTACAAAGAGAAACCAAAGATGACATAGATGGTTTAAAATCAGACATGGAGGATAAGTTGGATTTTTTGAAGGATAAAATGAAAGCTAACATGGATGATAAAGTAGTCGAAGATCACATTGAGCATCAACAACAAGTTCTCCAACTCTCAAAGGATAACCTAAATTTGGTGCAGAATATAATGAAACAACAGGAAGATCAACATCGCATTGAAAGAAGTTCTGAAGTGGTCACAGAAAAAGAACTCGAAAACTATGAAATTGATCAATTTCATAGTATCTCATCAAGTGGAAGAACTTAACAACTGAAGATTCCACATGGGAGGATGAAAATTTTATGTAGAAGAAATAAGAAATAATCAAGCATTGAGGACAACACTTGTTTTAAGGAGAAGGACATGTTAGGTCCCTATAATAATAGTCTAGCCCCTTATTATTGTTAATGTAGCCCCCTTCTTGTTATTATTGTACCCATGTAGTCCCCATTTTGTTATTATTGTGCCCCATAGAAGCCCACTATTATTATTATTGTTCCCTTACATTGTTATTGTTATGTCGCCTAAGATTATATTGTCACCCCTTGGACTCCTATATATAGAAAGGGGGTTTTTTCATTTGTATCATCCAGGAATTTTTCATTTATGTAATTTAAAGGAGTTTTCCCCCTCGATGATCCGTATTTATGCAGGAACACAACAGAATATAGAAATAACCATAAACATAGAGATGCAATGGAAATAATGCTTCATTTCATAAATATCAAATAATAGAAATATGCTTACAAACATAATGTAAATAAACTAGCTAGGGTGCTGGTAGCGAATCTCTGAGAAGAGATGTGGAAGCTACATACATCTGAACTGTGTTACAATGAGGCTCAATGGCCTATTTATTATTGAGAAACAATGGAGAACTCTAAACGTCTAAAAACCTAACCCTAGGAAATGAAGCGCCAAAACTATGGGCCTCGTTTGGGTAAATTGGTGTTTCAACTTCCCAGGGATGTAACTTCGGCATACGATCTCTGTTTGACATGTATGATACATCGTTAAAAATATCTATTCGAGGAATACAACTGTTTCTACGGATATCAATTCCAAATCGAAATCATATTTTCTAGACAAACGATGCCCAAAAAATGTTGTTTAGGGCCTCAAAACGGCTCCGGAAGTTCAGGACCCAAAAAACTACTAAAAATAGTAAGTTGTGCTACAACTTAAAAACTAAAAGAACTAATGGTGGGGGTTCAAATGGAATATTTGGGTGGCCACCAATGTCCACTTGGATTATTAAGGCCCCAAAACGGCCTCGGGAGAGCAATACCCGAAAACCTGCTAAAAATAGTAAGTTGTGTTGAAAGTGAAAAGCTGCAAGAATTGATGGTGCGGGTCCAAATGGAATAGGTGGGTGGCCACCAATATCCACCTGGATCACTCGAAGTGGCTGATTTCTAAGGCGTTGATCTCTCTTTTATTCTATTTTTGGAGTTGGTTTCATAATATTTTTGGAGCCGATTTCATAACATAATTATGCTGCTTCAAACCCTCAAGTATAATTGAACTATATGGTGTCGCCGGAGTAGAATGTGAAAAATAATTAAATGGTAAGAATATCGGGAAGCTTCCTTTAAATTCAACAAGTCATAACACCAAAATGGGCCTTACTGTAAATACTTGAAGAGTAAAAACCCTTGCTACATACTGCAATGCTAACTAACTTCTAGTATATATATATATATATATATATATATATATATATATATATATATATAAGTCTATCCAGGGTTTCCTTAAAATATGTTGGAAAACCCATAAAATGCTTCACAATAAACGTTTAAACTTGCTCTCGAAAATAAGAATATTTTTTGGAACCCTCACATGAAAAGGGTAAGTGCAAGCAGAACCTAGAAATAGAAGTACTGGTATGAGCCCACGCTATTCTAGCCATAAACCCCAACCAAGCCAAACTTGAAAAGAAATAAAGGCACAAAATCAAACTTGTAAATCACAAGTGAAGGTAGTTAGTTACATTCCTATCGAACTATGTTGAAATTCTGAATGCAATCAGACAGAGGAAATTCAATTCCCCAATCATAGAGAATACAAAAAAATATGTGGAAATTAGAAAGTCACATATACATAGGCAGCGTAAAAACACAGGAGAGGAACAAACTTCAGTTTTTCTATTCAACTCTCTTTCTCTCTCTAACATAATGAAAATTACATAGCTTATATCAAATTGGCCAAAGCCTGTAAAAACCTAATTCTAATTAATGCTGCTTCAACGATGACTGAACGTTCAACAACATTTTATCCTTGGGCCGTCAATAGACCCATTTCTTCATTAATCGGCATACAGGCCATATTTTTTCTTATACACAAAAACATGCAAAAACCTATTCAAAAACACAAACTAGCGGACTTCAAATTTTATGTAATGCAGTTCTGGTCCACATCGCATCCTTGCAGATCAAAGAAAATAAATTTTAACTCTCCCGCTATCCATTAAAATTTGTGGGTTGTGATGTGTGATGTGACGTGGCACATATCGCGCCGCAACCAAAATAACTTAGCCTGTAGTAGTTCAGCGGTAAACTTAAAACTTAGCGAATGCGATATGCAACAACGATATCACATCGAAAATCAAATAAAATAACTTGTAGCTGCGGAAAAAGGTAAATGGTAAAAATTGCGTCGTGAAAAATGCGCTGCCCTCCTGAGCTTGACACATGCCCCCTCTTGCGATTACATCAAAAATAAAATAAAATAAATTATAGGTGGCATAAAAGTAAAACTTAAAACTTGCGAAGTGTGCTCTGTGGGTGGCTTAAACGGTGGGTCCCGCCGATATCGCATTCGTGGAGAAATAACATAACATGCGGTGAGGATTATGGGTTAAGACTTAAGATTTGAAAAGTGCATTGAGGTTGTGAGTCCCGCTGATATCGCATCGGGGAAAACTTAACTTAACATGCGGATGTGCGGAATGTAAGGTTAAAATCTTGCGAATGCGAAATTGTGCGCGGTAAAATGTGGTAAGTTGCGATGAAAGAAATACAAAGGAAATGGTCATTTTCAATATGGTTGAATGTACGGTAGGTCCCGCCAATATCGTATCGGTGGGGAATTAACTTATACGGCGAATGGCTTGAAGTTAAAGCATAAAAGTTGCGAAATGCGCTTGCGGGAAAAAATAAAAGGCAAGTCAAAACACGGTGGTTGAAGAGATAAACACAGAGTATGACTTGTACTCTATTTTGCTGTGGTTGCGTGAAAATGCCTCCGACTCCTTGGATCTGCTGCTGTCCTTACTACTATAAGGAAATTATGAATTTGTGCGCTATGAAACTCCTTATTCATGGCGGTGGTTGGGAGTAAAATTCCAACACTCCCCCCTTAATCACAATTGCCGCCATCGGTCATTCCCAGAATTTTTCTGAGATACTCAAAACTCTTATGTGCTAATGGCTTTGTGATAATATCAACAAACTATTCCTCTGTCCTGTAATGCCGCAAAACAATCTCACCATTATTAACCAATTATCTTATAAAATGATATTTTACGTCAATATGCTTTATTTTCTTATGCAAAACGGAATTATTTGATAATGCTATTGCTGAACTATTATCACAATAAATTTTGGTTCCTTTGTCTTTCTCACGAAATAAATCTCTCAGCATCCTTCTCATTTATACTGCTTGGCATGCTGCTATTGTTGCTGTCACATATTCTGCTTTTCCTGTTGATAAAGAAACTATTGATTACTTCTTGCAAGCCCATGAAATGGCTCCCGATCCCAACTGAAACACATACCAAAATGTGTTCTTCCTATCATATACACTTCCAGGCCAATCACTGCCAGTGTAACCAAACAATTTAAAATTATCAATTGAGGAGTATAGAACACCATATTTCTTTTTTCCATCCACACAATTCTAAGTGGAAATATCTAAGGGTGCCTTTTCCCTTATACTCTTCCCTGCTGGGAATGCTTCTCTGTGTTTTTTTCCCTAGATGTAGCCTTCACATAGGCTTTCTATTTTTTCTATGAGTGGTAATCCTTTGACCATTCCTTTTCTATGCAAGAGGTTCAAAACTCCAAAATTGAGATGTCCAAATCTCAAATGCCATAACAAGTTTTCGTCTTTCACTTCTTATTGAAAGACCTCTTGTGTGACTACTGCTACCACACCTCCTTCCTTCAAGTCTATTATGAGCTTGAGAGGAAACATCCTATTCTTTGTCATATGCACTTCTGTAGTGACTCTTTAACTTGGAGGTATGTCCATAATTGTGCACACATCATTATTAAAAAATACATTGTAGCCCTTATTCATGAGCTGTCCAATGCTTAGAAGGTTACATTTCAAGCTAGGTACATAATATACATCTGGCACAAATTTATTTTCTCCCTTCCTTGTCAATATTGAAACTCTTCCTTTTCCCTTGACAAGGACTCTACTATCAATCCTTGTTATCACTTGAGATTTAACATTCTCATCCACATTCGCAAAAATTTCTATGTTTCTATTCATGTGGTTGCTACAAATTGAGTCTAAGAACCATACATCTTCATGTTTTTCTTGTGCTACATTACATGTTAAAAGCACATTACTCTAGTGTTTCCATGAATCTGGAAATTAAACTTACAACATAAATAATATTAGGCCTAGTTGCAGACAAATACACGAGGCTGCCAACTATGCTCTTGTACAATGTTAGATCGAAATTATTGCTACAATATTCTTTGCTTAACTTTAACCCCGTGACAGTTGGAGTTACCGCTGCTTTGCTGTGCTACATGTTAAACCTCTTTAAAACTGCTACAACATATCTTTCTTGGGAAATAAAAATTCCCTTTTCATTTTTCTTTACTTCTATGCCCAAGAAGTATCTCAATAAACCCAAATCAATCATTTCAAATTCACTCTTCATGACTGATTTAAAATCAGCAATGAGAGAAACTTCATTGCCTGTGAAAATTAAATCATCTACATATAAAACAAAAATAAGTATCTTACCATCATTTTCTTTGATGTAGAGTGTGAGTTCACCATCAAATTTTCAAACCCATTTTATTTCATGTAAGCATCAATTCTACCATACCATGCTCTTGGTGCTTGTTTCAGCCCATAAAAATCTTTCTTCAACTTGCATACTTTGTGCTCTTGCCATTCAATCTCATAGTCTGTAGGTTGTTCAACATATAACTCCTCTTTCGACACTCCATTCAAGAATGTTGATTTCACATCCATTTGGTAGAATTTCCACTTTTGTTGTGCTGCTATGGACAACATTGTCCGCACTGTCTCCATCCTTGCAACAGGTGCAAAGGTTTCTTCATAGTCTCTTCCTTGTTGCTGCTTGTAGCCTTTCACAACAAGTCTTGCTTTGTGCCTTTCAATATTGCCTTCAACATTTATTTTGGTCTTATAGACCCATTTTTTTCCAATGACTTCCTTACCTTGTGGGAGGTTCACTAACTCCCATGTATCATTCTTTTCTATTGCACCATTCTCTTCATTCATTGCTTCAATCCATTTTTCTTATTTCACTGCATCTTCAAAATGGATTGGGTCATCAACTAGACAAAAGAAAGAAAATAAATAATTCAAACCATTATTATTATTAGCTTCTTGCTCATAAATTTCACTCAAATTTTAGAATGTTGGTCTTCTTGGTGTGCTTGGAGTTCCACTTGAACTCGAGAGAGTTTTTGATCCCTATGGTGTGCTTGGAGAAGTACTTCCTTGATTTCTCAAGGCTGTACTATTTCCTGCTTGTGGTGTGTTCTGCTGTGCTTGTGTGGGTGGAGGAGGAACCACTGTGGAGGAATTATTTTCTGATGTGCATTCCTCTTGCTCTTCGTGAGACACACGTCTTAACGTTCACTGTTTTCTCTAAGCTTCCATCCCAAGCTTCTTCTTCAATAAACTACACATCTCTACTAATTATAAATTTCTTGGTAGATGGATTATAGAGTTTGTAAGCCTTGGACTCATCACTGTATCCAACAAAGATACACTTCTCCCCCTTGCTGTCCAAATTATTTCTTAGTTGATATTAGACATGTGCATAATCCACACATCCAAATACTTTCATGTGAGTGAAAAACTTCTTTGTTCCACTCCATGCTTCTTCTAGAACTTTGTTCATAACAACTTTGGTTGGGCATCTATTCAAAATATATGCTGCACAATTGACAGCTTCAGCCCAATACTCATTTGGCAAATGTTTTTCTTTCAACATACTTCTGACCATGTCCATGATGGTCCTATTCTTCCTTTCTACAACATTGTTTTGCTATGGTGTGTACCTTGTGGTAAAATTCTTGTGTATGCCATTCTCCCTACAGAAATGTAGGAAATATTTGGAGATATATTCTCCACCTCTGTCAGTTCTCAACACTTTGATGTAGTGCCCACTCTACTTCTCAACAAGAGCTTTGAAGTGGTAGAATTGTTCAAACACTTCACTCTTATGTTTCAAGAAATACACCCATGTCTTTCTAGTGTAGTAATATATGAATATCAAAACATAATGGCTGCGAGCTAAAGATGGTGTTTGCATTGGTCCACACAAATCTGAGTGGGCAATCTCTAAGGGTGCCTTTACCCTTATACTCTTCCCTATTGGGAATGCTTCTCTGTGTTGTTTTCGTAAGATGAAGCCTTCACATAGGATCTTTGGTTTCTCTATGAGTGGTAATCCTTTTACCATTCATTTTCTATGCAAGATGTTCAAACCTCCAAAATTCAGATGTCCAAATCTCAAATGCCATAACCAATTTTCGTCTTTCACTTCTTATTGAAAGACCTCTTGTGTGATTGCTGCTACTACACCTCCTTCCTTCAAGTCTATTTTGAGCTTGGGAGGAAACATCCTATTCTTTGTCATATGCACTTCTGCAATGACTCTTTTACTTGGAGGTATGTCCATGATTGTACACACTTCACTCTTAAAAAATACATTATAGCTCTTATTCATGAGCTGCCTAATGCTTAGAAGGTTACATTTCAAGATAGGTACATAATATACATCTGGCACAAATTTCTTTTCTCCCTTCCTTGTCAATATTCATACTCTTCCTTTTCCCTTGACAAAAACTCTACTATTAGTCTGTGTTATCACTTCAGATTTAACATTCTCATCCATATTGGAAAACATTGCTATGTTTCCTGTCATGTGGTTGCTACAACCCGAGTCAAAGAACCATACATATTCATGTTTTTCTTGTGATAAATTACATGTTAAAAGCACATTACTCTGGTTCTTATCTTCTTTTGCAAAATTTTCATTTTGCCTATTATTCATGTCATTTTGTTTCTTTCTACATTCATTGGCATAATGCCCATACATTTTAAAATAATAACATTGGACTTGGGATTTGTCATACCTTTGTCCTTGTTCTTGTATCTGGCTTGAGAATTCACTTTGATTCTGGTTGCTGCCCCTTCCACTTGTGCTTGGAGGGCTATTTCTTCTAACTCTCTGTGGGCTTCTTCCTTTTCCTTGGTAGTTTGATCTTCCTCGGCCTCTACCTTGACCAAGAGAAATTTGTGTCTTGAAAGCATGCCCCAATGAGGATTTTTTTGTTCTGTTCAGTCTATGTTCATGTGACATCAGGGATGCATGAAACTCATCCACTGAAAATTGTGAGAGATCCTTTATCTCTTCTATTGCCACTACTATGGCATCAAATCTTGAGGGTAGACTTCTCAAGATTTTCTCCACTATTCTTCTTTCCTCAAGTGTCTCTCCAGGAGACATTATCTAGGTAACCAACCCAATAACATGTGTGAAGAATGAGTCTTCACCTTCTCCATGCCTTGATAGGTTGTTTTGAGAATATCCCATGCCTCCTTAGAATTTTTTGCTGTTGCAATCCTTGGAAAAATACTCTCGTGCATTTATTGAAAGATATAGAAGAGGGCTTTGGAGTCCTTCTTATTATCTCTCAATAAGTCTTTTTCTGCTGCTGTCAAAGCAGCCAATGCTGCTGCGTCTACTAGTTCTTGGAAACCTTGTTCCACCAGCTTCCATATACCTTGTGAAGCAAATAGGGTTGTCATTGTAATGGCCCAAAAATTATAATTCTTCCCATTAAATTTTGGTAATTGGGGATTTGTCAGGCTGGTGCCTGCTGTTTCCATCATGACTGTGTTAAACAAAACAATCTTCTTGATTGTGTAAAATAGAAGCTTTCTCACTGCAGTAGAAATATTCTTCTCAAACCAATATTAAAGCTTCTACAACAAAGAAAGAGAGCTTGTGCTTCTTTGATTGAAAGCCTAGAACTGCTCTGATACCATGTTGAAAATTATGAATGCAATCAGACAGAGGAAATGTGTTTCCCCAATCACATAGAATACAAAAAATATGCAGAAATTAGATAGTCACATATACATAGGCAGCGTAAAAACACAGGAGATGAACAAACTTCAGTTTTTCTATTCAACTCTCTTTCTCTCTCTAACATAATGAAAATTACATAGCTTATATCAATTGGCCGAAGCCTGTAAAAACCTAATTATAATCAATGCTGCTTCAATGTTGAACGGATGTTCAACAACATCTTGGCCTTGGGCCGTCAACATACCCATTTATTCATTAATTGGCATGTAGGCTGTATTCCTACTTATACACAAAAACCCGCAAAAACAAGTTCAAAAAGACAAACTGGCAGACTTCAAATTTTATGAAATGCATTTATGGTCCACATCGCATCCACGTAGATCGGCGAAAATAAATTTTAACTCTCGCGCTATCCATTAAAATTTGCAGGCTGCAATGTGTGATGTGACATGGCACATATCACGTCATAACCAAAATAGCTTATCCTGTGGCAGTTCAGTGGTAAACTTAAAACTTAGCGATTACAATATGCGATAGCGATATCGCATCGCAAATCAAATAACATAGCTTGCGGTTGCAGAGAAAGGTAAGTGGTAAAATTTGCGACGTGGGAAATGCACTGCCCTCTTGAGCTTGACACATACCCCCTCTTGCGATCACATCGCAAACAAAATAAAATAACTTGTGGATGGCATAAAAGGTAAAACTTAAAACTTGGGAAGTGTGCTCTGCGGGCGGCTTAAACAGTGGGTCCTGCTGATATCGCATTAGCAAAGAAATAACATAACTTGTGGTCAGACTTATGGGTTAAGACTTAATATTTTCGAAGTGCGGTGAGGTTGTGGGTCCCGCCGATATCGCATCGGTGGAAAATTAACTTAACATGTCGATGTGTGGAAGGTAAGGTTAAAATATTGCGATTGCGAAATTGTGGGCGGTAAAGTGTGTAAGTTGCGATGAAAGAAATACAAATGAAATCGTTGTTTGCAATATCGTTGGATGTACGGTAGGTCTCACCGATATTGCATTGGAGGGGAAATAACTTATATGGTGAATGGCTTGAAGTTAAAGCATAAAAGTTGTGAAATGTGCTTGCGGGCAGAAACAAAAATTAAGTCAAAACACGGTGGTTGAAGAGATAAACATAGAGTATGGCTTGTACTTCTTTTTTCTGTGGTTGTGTGAAAATGCCTCCAACTCCTTGGATCTGCTGTTGTCCTTCCTGCTAGAAAAAAATTATGAAGTTGTGGGTTGCGCCACTCCTTATTCATGGCGGTGGTTGGGAGTAAAATTCCAAAAAAATATACCTTGCAAAAGAAATAAATATGAGTACAGAAGTTCCAAAGCTCCTTACCTGTGGGAGAAACTAAGTTCCTAGTAGTCAGTCTTCGAAACCCTGAGATTTTGAAATCTTGTTACTAGCTGAAAAAAAAACAACTAAGGAAAAATTCAAAGAAATACCTTATTAACTTTTTAAGTTACTTCATGGGCTGAAACAATTCCATTCCTAGTTGACTGTGGAGAAACTAAAAAACTCTATCGTACCTGTAGAATCCATGAGAGGAAGAGAAAAATTACTATTGGCCCTGTGGAAAATTATAAACGCTGTTGTGGACAACTTGTAGAGTTGATAAGGAGAGGAGAATACCTATAATAGTTGACGAAGAAGCAAAACCATAGCATTATCAAAAAACAAGTTGCAGACTCCAGGAATTCAACAACAGAATGACAGAATGAACGACGAAAGTGAGAGCCAGGTAGTTACCCTAAAACAATGCTTAACAACTTGACCATTGGATTAGGCTGTGGAATATCCACGGTTATCATCATACCAAGTGTCTCATGGAAAACACTATCACAGAATGACAAAACAACGGAAGTGAAAACCGAGTAGTTACCCTAAGCCAAATTTTACCATCTTAACCTTTGGATTAGGTGGTGGCAAGTCCATAGTTATCGTCATTCCAAGTGTCTCAAGAGAAACGAAAAACACTGACGAATCCAATCCAAATATACTCAAGCTAGTCAAGAAGGTTCGATGAACACATATTATAATAATTTCAATCATTCACAACAAACCTTAGTTACGATAGGAATAAATAAACGTATGACAGTTAAGGTATGTATGATTCACAAACATACCTATGTTGTCCATTAACCAAGACATTGAGATATATTGGTTAGGAGTAGATAAACTATAGGTGTTACACCAACTCATTTATGTGATCGAGGGAAAATATTTTATTAAATAGATTGTTGTAATTCGGAATTTCCATGCATGATAACTTGTTAAATAAGCAAATGTTCATCGAGGTTGATGTGTTGTAAATGTTAAAGTTGAATTAATTTAAAAAATTATTTAAATTAGTTATAACGTGATATTTGATAAACCTTTTCACTGCTCGATACGAATAATAAGAAACAAAGTTTAGACGTTTATATGCATTTTGGTGGACAGGAACTTGACAAAATATGTTGTGGTAAAATTAGTTTGATAATTATCTTGAATAACCTAGCAACTTATAAAAAATAATAACAAACAAAATTGAGACATACATCGAGTTGAAAAAGTAAATACATATACACTGTTGAGGCGGAGGATTGATGATTCGTGTGAGAATAACACTCATTAATTAATCTCATAGACAACATGGAAAAGCACAAGAAAATTGGGACGTGTCTAGGAGTTTCAAAATCTGCAGTGAAATCAGCTCGTAGCATCCTCTATCACAACTGCGTCTAGTGATCAGCGTTGAGGTATCCTGTAATTATCCTCTGTTGGAATTTCTAAATAATTCCGGAACACATAGAGGAATAAAAATTCCTCAACTCAACACAGAGATTTAAATAAAAATCTGGACAGAGATGTGGAGAACATATATTTCATTAATAAAAACTAGACTGTTACAAAATGAAAACTTCCTCAGAACTTCTCTATTCTAGATTCACAACAACAATAAAAAAAAATCCTTCTGGCCATTATAAAACACAACGCTATCTCTTTTATGACTGCTACACACGCAGTGTTGTTCCAAAACTCTGCTCTCTGTCTTTTTTTTTTTACTGCTACACACACAATTTTCAACTCTCTGTCTTTTCTGCTTTCGGGCTTTTTTTTTAATACATAGTCAACTCTCTCTTTTTGTACTCACGACACATTACAATATATATATATATATATATATAAGAAAACTTTTAAAACAAAACATAAAACTTATGTTGCAGCTGTTATAAAACATAAACCAAAGTTAAAAACAAATGTATCGTGGTAAATAAAATTAACCCAACGTTAAATTAAATTAAAAAAAAAAAACTTTTTACGTATTCCATATTCCGTCAAGTCATAAGAATTTTCCAACGGTCTTATCCTTATCCCCCCGAAATTTTTTTGGTGGGTCCAGAGAGGAGAGTGATCTCACCTCCTTCGGTGGGTTGCTCTCCCTTTGCTGCTCATGGTTTGCTGCTCCCCAGAATGTGTTACTGGCTGTGTGTTAATTCAAATCAAATGGTTCGTTAGTGTCCAATGCGGTAAGTGAAGTATTTAAGTGGCGGACAAGACCATTGTTTCGTGGAGTGCAAGTCTGAACAGATAGCTATTGCCACCATCCTTCAAGTTTCCCATCAGCAATTAATTTTTTCGTGTCTGCTCTATTTGTAGTTGGATTTAAATTCCAACACTCCTTAATTTCAATTGCTAGGTTTTCTTCCATACCCAAACACTTTCTCAAATAATTAAAAATTTTCTGCCCCAATGGTTTTGTCAGTATATCAGCAAACTGCTCCTTTGTTCTACAATGTTATAAAACAATTTCTCCATTGTTCACTAATTCTCTGATGTAGTGATACTTGGCATCAATGTGTTTTGTTCTCTTATGAAACACTAAATTCTTTGATAAAGCTATAGCTGAGATGTTATCACAATAACTTAATATGCCCTTTACCTGTTCCTGACATAAACTTCTCAACATTATCCTCATCCAAACTGCTTGACATGTTGCTATTGTAGTTGCCACATATTCTTCTTATGCTATAGATAACGCCACAATTGGATGTTTCTTAGAAGCCCATGAAATGGCTCTTGAACCCGTATGAAAAACATAACCATATGTACTTCTTTTTTCATCTATACTTCTAGCCCAATCATTGTCAATATATCCAATCAATTCAGAATTTTCTGAAGTAGTATATAAAATTCCATACCTCCTTGTTCCTTTCACATACCTTAGAATTAGTTTTTCTTCTTGCCAATGTGCTTCCTTTGGCCTTTCCATAAATCTAGAAATTAAAATAACAACATGCATAACATCAGGCCAGTTGCAGTCAAATACATAAGGCTGCCAACTATGCTCTTGTACAAACTAGGATCAAAATCCTTGCTGCTATCATCTTTGTTGAGTTTCAATCCCATCACTATAGGAGTAATTGCTGCGTTGAAGTCCTGCATGTTAAATCTTTCCAAAACTTCATTTACATATTTAGCTTGAAATATAAATATTTTATTTTCATTTTTCTCTCCTTCTATTCCTAAGAAGTATTTCAGCAATCCCATATTAGTCATTTCAAATTCATCTTTCATGACTGTTTTAAAATTTTCAATGAGGTAATCATCATTACCTGGAAATATCACATCATCAACATATAAGACAACAATCAACATCTTACCATATTTCTCCTTGATGTATAATGTGGGTTCTCCTTCACATTTTTCAAACCCATTCTCTAGTAGATAGGAATCTATCCTACTATACCATGCTCTTGGTGCTTGTTTTAGCCCATAAAGAGCTTTCCTCAATCTGCAAAATTTGTGCTCTTGGCCTAATTTCTCATAGCCCAGAGGTTGTTCAACATAAACCTATTCCATCAAAAATCCATTTAGGAAAGCTGATTTTACATCCATTTGGTAAAAATTCCACTTGTGTTGTGCTGCTATGGCCAACACTGTTGTCACTGTTTCCATTCTTGCAACCGGTGCAAAAGTTTCTTCATAGTCTCTTCCATGTTGCTGCTTGTATCCTTTGACAACAAGTCTGGCCTTGTGCCTTTCAATCTTACCTTCAGCATTTCTCTTGGTTTTATAAACCCATTTTAATCCAATGACTTCCTTACCTTTTGGGACATCAACCAATTCCCATGTTTTATTTTTCTCTATTGCAATCATTTCTTCATCTATAACATCTATCAATTTTTTATATTTTATAGCTTCTTTAAAATTAATAGGATCATCAAAATGACAATATAATGAAAATAAAGAATTCATACCTTCATTTTCTACCTCTTTCTCATAAATATCATTCAAATTTCTAAATTTGGTTCCTCTTTCATTTGGTGTACTTGAGCTTGAACAAGCACTCAAATCTGCTCCTTGTGGTGTGCTTGAAGAAGCACTATCATTACTTCTCAAGGGTGTCCTCATTCCTGCTTGTGCCATCCCTTGCTATCCTTGTGTTGGTGGAGGTGGTGTTGCTAATGACAGATGTATTTTAGCCATCTCATCCTCATTATCATCATGAGAAAAACAACTCTTCACATTGACTGTTTTCTCAATGCTTCCATCCCAAGTTTCTTCCTCAATGAATTGTACATCTCTGCTTATAATAAAATTCTTAGCAGATGGGTTATACAACCTGTAATCCTTGGATTCTTGACTGTATCCAATAAATATGCACTTCTTCCCCTTACTATCCAACTTCTTCCTAAGCTGATCCAGAATGTGCGCATAAGCCACACATCCGAATACTCTCATCTGGGTGACATGCTGCTTTATGCCGCTCCACACTTCTTCAGGAACTCTATTCATAACATATTTGGTTGGGCATCTATTTAAAATATACTCTGCACAATGTACAACTTCAACCCAATATTCATTTGGAAAATGTTTTTCCTTCAGCATACTTCTTACCATGTCCATGATGGTTCAATTTTTCCTTTTAGAAACTCCATTTTGCTGCGGTGTATACCTTGGTGTAAATTGTTTATTTATCCCATTTTCTCTGCAAAAACACATAAATTATTTTGAGATATATTCTCCTCCTCTTTTTGTTCTGAGGACTTTAATACACTGCCCACTTTGATTCTCTACAAGAGCTATTAAATGGCAGAATTTCTCAAACACTTCACTTTTAAATTTCAGAAAATAAACCCATGTTTTTCTTATGAAATCATCAATAAAAGTCAGCATATAGTGGTTTCCTGCTAGTGATGGTGTTTGCATTGTTCCACATAAATCTGAATGGAAAATTTCTAAGCGTGCATTTTCCCTTATGCTCTTTCTTGATGGAAAGCTTTCTCTATTTTGTTTTCCCAAGATGCAGCCTTCACATAAGCTGTCAGGTTTCTCAATCAATGGTAAGCCCTTTACCATTCAATTTCTATGCAACAAATTCAGACCTCCAAAGTTGAGATGTCCAAATCTCAAATGCCATAACCAATTTTCATCTTTAGCTTCTCTTTGGAATGTCTGTTGTGTCACTGCTGCCATTTCAGCTCCTTTCTTCAAATCTGCTCTCATTTTGAGAGGAAACATTCTGTTCCTTGTCATCTTCACTTGTGAAATGCATTGCTTGCTTGGTGGTTTATCCATGATGGTGCATACATTATCTTCAAAGAAAACATTGTACCCCTTTTGAATGAGTTATCCAATGCTCAAGAGGTTACACTTCATACCAGGCACTTAATATACATCTGATATGGATGTTCCTTCTCCTTTCTTTGTTAGAACATTTACTCTACCTTTTCCCATGACAGAGACCTTATTGTCTGTCTCCAATGTAACTTGAGACTTTAGATTTTCATCTAACATGGAAAACATGGCAATGTTTCCAGTCATATGGTTACTGCATCCTAAATCTAAAAACCATATATCCTCATTCTTTTCTTCTGCCATATTACATGCTAAAAAAACTTATCTTGGCTGATATTTTATTTTGTAAAATTAGCACTGGGTCTATTACCCATGTCACTCTGTTTCTTCCTACATTCATTGGGATAATGCCCATACTTATTATAGTAATGAAATTGGACTTGGGATTTGTCATACCTTTGTCCATGTGCTTGATTTTGTCCACCTTGCTGGCTATGCTGCCTTGGCCTTGGTTCTGATTTTGATTGTTGCCCCTTCCATTTGTATTTGCAGGGCTATTACTTCCTCCTCGATTCTGGCTTCTGCCTCTACCTTTTCCTTTGTAGTTTCCTTTTCCTTGACCTATTCCTCTTCCAAAGGAAATTTGGGTTTTGAAGGCATGCTCCAAAGATGAGTCTACTGTTCTGCTCAATCTTTGTTCATGTGTTATCAATGATGCATGAAGCTCATCTATGAAAAATTTGAGAGATCCTTGGTCTCTTCTATTGCCACTACTATGGCATCAAATCTTGAGGGTAGAATTCTTAAGATTTTCTCCAGTATTCTTCTTTCTTCAAGTGTCTCTCCATGAGACCTTATCTGGGTAACCAACCCAATCACATGTGTGAAGAATGAGTCCATGTTATCAGAATCTTTCATACAGAGAGTTCCAAAGTCTCTCTTCAGCAATTGTAGCTTTGTTCTCTTCACCTTCTCCATACCTTGGTAGGGTGTCTGAAGGGTATCCCATGCATCCTTAGACCTATTAGCTGCTACTATCCTTGGAAACAAACTCTCATGCACTACTCGATAGAGATAGAAGAGGGATTTTGAGTCCTTCTTCCTATTTCTCTTCAGCGAATCATTCTTTGGCGGTGTTAAGGAATTAAAGGCTTACTCATCTGCTAGTTCTTCAAAACCATCTTCAACAAACTCCCATAAATCTTAAGAGGCAAACAGGGCTCTCATGGTGATTGCCCAATAATCATAGTTCTTCCCATTGAACTGTGGGATTTGAGTATTTTCAATAGTCATGCTTGTGCTGGCTCCTGCCATGACTTAGCACACTAAACTATGCTCTAAAAACTTGACTGTGTTTTTAAACAAACTGTCTCTCTGTTGAGAAATAAACTGTCTTGAAAAAGACTCTGCCTCTAACATACTTCCTTCTGTAGTTCTCTGGACTGCACTTTTTTTTAAAATAAACACAAAACAAACTCTGTTTTTGTCTTTGATGAACCTTCACTCTGCTGGTCGAATGGTGCAACAACACCTTCTTCCTTCAACTTCTTTGAAAAACTTCAAAGAGCCTGGACTAGCTCCAATACCATGTTGAAATTTTTGAATAATTCTGGAACATACAGAGGAATACAAATTCCTCAACTCAACACAGAGATTTCAAAAAAAATGCTGATAGAGATGTGCATAACATATATTTCATTGCAGACCTGGTTCGACTTACCCCTATCAACTCGGGTTCCCTGATCTGGAACGCAGCAAAGCAACACCACGCGCTCATACAGCAGCATAGCTTTTGGGAGGTGCGCAATGGCCAATCAGCGCAATTCTGGATAGACTCCTGGCAACAGGAATCCATCCTCCTGGAAAAGTTTCCTCTCACCAACCTTAGAGACCCCAGACTTGTTCTAGACAGGAAAATTAATGAACATTGGATGGACACTGACAGCAATGGGTACCGGATATGGAAACCCTCCCACCTCATAATAGCTCAAGCACAGAATACTATGATAGAAGACCTCGACCAGGAACTGCAACGAAGAAAAATCAGAAGCTCTCTTGACCCTGACATTCTCAGATGGGGTCACACCACTAAGGGAATGTTCACCACCAAAGAAGCCTACTCCTTGCTGCATCCTTCCCCTCTTCCTCGGGACCCCCTCTGGCAGATGATTTGGAATCCCCATACCTGGCCTAAAATTTCTACTTTCCTCTGGCTCTTAAGTCATAGGCGCATTCTTACCTGGGACAACCTTGTCAAACGAGGCTTCATTGGGCCCTCTCGATGCCCCAACTGTGCTCTTAATGCTGAAACCATCCATCATCTCATGCTGCTCTGCCCGTTAGCCAACTCCTTTTGGAACAAATGCAGCTTCCGGTGCCAGAAGCGCACACCCTCTTGTGATATCACTTCTCTACTTCGCAATTGGCCCAAATGCCCTTATTCTTCTGCTCTCCTCAATGCCCTCTGGAAGCTCCTCCCTGGTTTGATCTTTTGGACCTTATGGAAGGAACGTAATAGGCGTATCTTCAAAAATCAAACCTTCTCCATAGACTCTTTATGGCACTCCTTTCTTGGTAACCTTCAAGAATCTTTAGCCCTTCATTCTTGGCAAGAAGAAGATTTCCCCAAGCAGCAGCAAGAAATCCTTATCTGGAAAAATTGGAATCTTAATCTTGGGATAACTCTGAAGACTCGAAACAAGGTGGCCTCAAACACACCTTCGAATTGGATTCCTCCTCCCCCAGGGGTGTTCAAATTAAACTTTGACGGAGCTTCCAAGGGGAATCCTGGGCAAGCAGGTTTCAGAGGTATCATCAGAAACTTCAATGGAGAAATTCAGCACCTCTACTTTGGCTCTATCGGTTGGGACACCAACAATTCAGCAGAGTTTGAAGGCCTCTGGCAAGGCTTGAGACTAACGCTTCAGCACAATCTTTTCCCTATCATCATTGAAGGGGACTCTCAAATCCTTATCCATATTGCCAATCAGCTTCTTTGGGGGGCCGATCCTAATAAGGTAACTCACAGCTGGCGTTTGGCTGCTCGTATTGATAAGATAAGTGACTGGCTCCACCACAATAGAGTTGTTTCCTTCACTCACGTCAAGAGGGAAGGCAACAAGGTCGCCGATCTTTTGGCCAATTTTGGCACTGAAAGCAATAGTGTGCTCACTCATGGCTCTCTCTCTATCATCCATGATGCAGACATACAACAAAATTGCACCTCCCTGGTGCACAAGGATTTCTCCCCGCTGGATGCGGCTGCGGTGGAGAATTAATGTGCCAAGGGCACCTGCGCAGCTCCCAACGCTACCTGCATGCCAAGCCCACATGGCCCCGCGCACCTCATCTGCAGGCGTTATTAATACGCCTCTAGTCGATCATTGTTGCAGTTATTACTCCCTCGCTCTTTGGTATATGGCGCTGGTGTGGTTGATTATTTTCACTATGGAGGATGAGCAGCACGAAGGGCGCCATGGTAGACCTCTGATCCCCTTGAGCAGTGTCTGTCCACCTGGCTTTGCCAATTCAAGTCTCAAAACGCAGACCGGGCGCCGCTGTTGCATTTTGGCTTGCCTGGAGACGTTACCGGGCGTCCACTTCTCCTACAGCCCTTTTTGCAGTGCTTCGGCTTCTTCTGGAGCTCCAAATGCGCTCATTGCAGGTACTTTGCTTCCTTTCAGCTTCAATTTGCATTATCGGGATAGCTGTTCCTCTGGTACTTGGACTTCCGGCTCTTTTGCTCATACGCCTGGTCTGTGTCACCCTGGTGGTCTCCCCTCCGTCTTCCAAGTTCCCGACCCCTTCTTAAGCCGACCTCGCTTGCGCCACCTTTTGCTAGCCATGCCGCGCCTCATGCAGCGAATGCGTTGTCGGCGCGGCGTTAGTCATGGCCAAACCTCTGTCATTCCTCCTGTGCCCCTTTCTGAGCTAAGCTCCTCCTCGGAAGGCGATGATCTCACTCCCCCACCTACCTCGTGCGGCGGTGGAGGCACAGGCAGAGGCAAAGGGCGTCGTGCTGAGAATTCTAGTCTTGCTGGCAGAGGTCGTGGTCGTGTGCGTGTTTCTGGTGATGTCCCTTGTCAGCCCACTCCCGCCACTCCTTCTGGGCCTCCCTGTCATTCCTTCCCTCCTGACCCTCCCGCTCATCCCAGTTAGCCCCTCCCTTCTGACATTTCTGTCCCTCCCTATCAGCCCAACCCTCGGGGCAGAAGGTTACGGGGGTCCACCATCAGACAAACCACTCAGAATGCAGAGCTCCGCTTCCACTGCACCTCCTTCGACTCCATCATCACCGCCTTCATCACAGTCTCCCTGCGTGAAGAAATCCCGCTCTCTGCTCCCCCTCCCCTCCTTCTGACCTTCGCCCCATTCCCTCTCTTCACACTGGGCTGTGCTCTGAAGATGAGAACAAAGAAATGAAGACTGACTGTCACGCAGGAAAGGAGGACAGTAGCGAGGAGAATGAATATGCATGCAGAGTTGAAGAGGAACCAATGTCTTCCGAGCATGAGGGTTAAATCCTCTGGCTCATTTACTACTGGTTTTTTTGAGTTTTACTGTTCTAATTGCTCACCTGCTGGGCAGAATGGCGCTTCTAGCTTTTTTGTTGCTGTTTACATGTTTTGTATAAACTTATGGCCGGTTTCCCTACCATGGGCGGCCCAGTTCCTTATGCTTAATGGGTCGGTTTCCCACCACGGGCGACCCAGAATTCTCAAGAACAGTTCTGTTAATCAACCCCGGCTAGCTGGCTTTCACAGCAGCAGTTGTGGCAGTTTTGTATCAATATTTTTATAAATTAATAGATTTAGTATTAATTAGAAAAAAAAACATATATTTCATTAATAAAAACTGGACTATTACAAAATGAAAACTTCCTTAGAACTTCTTTGTTCTGGATTCACAACAAAAGTAAAAAAATCCTTCTGGCTGTTACAAAACACAACTCTATCTCTTTGCCGACTGCTACACACATAGTGCTGTTCCAAAACTCTGCTCTCTGT
The DNA here is from genome assembly GCA_034641835.2 of Pinus albicaulis. Classification (NCBI taxonomy): domain Eukaryota; kingdom Viridiplantae; phylum Streptophyta; class Pinopsida; order Pinales; family Pinaceae; genus Pinus; species Pinus albicaulis. The sequence goes on along the minus strand of CM076571.1, from coordinate 777,162,330 downwards.
CTTCTTCTTTTTTAACTGCTACACACACATTTTTCAGCTTTCTATCTTTTCTGCCTTTAGGATTTCTTTTTAATACATAATCAACTCTCTCTTTTTTTACTCATGACACAGTACAATATATATATATATATATATATATATATATATATATATCAAACTCTATATAACCAATCTTTTAAAACAAAACATAAAACTTATGCTAGAGATATTATAAAACATAAACCAAAGTTAAAAACAAATGTACTGTGGTAAATAAAATTAACCAAATGTTAAATTAAATGAAAACAAAAAAAAAACATTTTACGTATTCCATATTCCATCGGGTCATAAGACTTTGCCAATGGTCTTCTCCTTATCCCCCCCGAAATTTCTTTGGTGGGTCTAGAGAGGAGAGTGATGTCACCTCCTATGGTGGGTTGCTCTCCCTTTGCTGCTCATGGTTTGCTGCTCCCCGGAATGTGTTGCTGGCTGTATGTTAATTTAAATGAAATGATCTGTCAGTGTTCAATGCGATAGGTAAATTATTTAAGTGGCGGACAAGACCATTGTTTCATGGAGTGTAAGTTTGAATAGATAGCTTCTGCCGCCTTCCTTCAAGTTTCCCATCAGCAATTAATTTTTCTATCTCTGCTCTATGTGTAGTTGGAATTAAATTCCAACATCCTATGCAATGGCGCACATCAAAAATAAAAACAGTAGAATTAATACGACTAATTATAATCATCAAATCACATGAACCTGTCAACCATTTCGTTCATTGAAATGCCATGCCTAATAAAATATTACACTTCCCGCAATTATAGAATATGCCCATGACTGTGGTGTGTCCTATATAAAAAATTCTAAATTCCTCGACCTAGAAGAGCTTGTTATTTCCAAGGAAATCATTTAATTTTTATGGAATTCATAATTTTTACTAAGCCATCTTAATTACTGGTTTGGAAAGTTTTGGACCAATTTATTTTTTTATGGTATCAAAACATTACTGGTTTGGAAAGTTTTGGACAAATTTATTTTTTTATAGTATCAGAACCTAGAAACAAGTGTAAAAGGAATCACCACACCTCTATAGAATTCATAATTTCTATTTTAGTGATGAAATCCATGAAATCCATAATTTCCACCCTAAAAATCTTAATTACCTATTTGAAAATTGAAATTTTAATATAACAACAAAACTCTTCAGTGAACTATTGAACCATTTAACCAACTAAAAGCTAAATGCCATTAAAAAAAATTCATAATATCGAGTTGTAGCATGAGGGAAGCTTACCTGGTACATAGATTAATGAAAAGGTTGCCTAAACTATCTGCCATTGTGCATATCACCAGAAGCACCTGAAGGTGAAGAGAGAGAGCACCTCCTCTTCTCCACTCCAGATATGTGAGATGGATCATTGCAGATTTAACATTAGACTCTAGAGGGAGTGTGCTCTCTCTTTTGGTTCAGGCCAGGCTTCCATTCTCTAATAGTTATAAGAAATTTATATTGGCCTTGCAATTCAATGTGAGGAAATAGTAAACAGACTTCAGTATCAAAATAAGGCCTAGGCTATATAGATGGACAGATGCACTATATTTTGATGGATTTAGACAATATCATTGCACAAGTGCACCATTCCACTATCTTGACATTTCATTAGTGGTTATTAGTTTTTATAATCACACTAGTTTTTTTTTGGTATTTTACACACATATTTTTGAAAACACATAGAAATCTATGGCTATGATCTTTAGCTAGCCACATATAGGCCCATACCCATACTGTACATAGTGCTCTTCTTTTGTCTTTTGTTTTTTATCCTACTTTGGTCTTGTAGACAGACTGTTATTTTTTGAGGACATCTTTTCCAACCAGGGGCCATGCAGTGTCATAATTTGTTGTGTGGCTCCTGCACTTCAGGAAATGTTTTTGGTTTTTTTGGATGTGTTAGAATTTGCAAGAATAAGATGTATGGGTATGAAGATATGGGTATGAATATAGTAGATTGATGATGATATGCTTCATATATATTCACTAACACATTATATAAATCATTTTTTTTTCACACTGAATTTTTTTTATAAAATTTCAGTTCACTCCTCTGGAATAGTTTATTACTATGGAATAGTTTAGGATGAAACGAAAAGGTTTATCCCACACCCCATTTCACTTCCTGCCTTATTTTTTGATGGTGCTTGTCATGATGGAATTATGGGATGTAGGGCATGGATCAAGGTCTCACAAAGGGAACGATTTCATATAGTCTGGAATGGTGGATGAGGAACAAACACCTTGGCTGAGTTAATGGCTTTATGGTGTGGATTGATTGTTGTTCATAATCTGAAACTACAAAAAATATCCATATATGGTGACTCTAAAATGATCATTGACACCTTTCTGGGTAACTGCCCCAATTCCTCTATATCCTCCCATGGATGGTTCAAACGTTTTGGAAAAATTGTAGTAGCCACCACTTCATCACATTTACCATGAACTGAATACAAGGGTTGATTCACTTTCAAAGCAAGGTCTGAAGAGGGCTTTCGGCTCTCTGCTAGTTTCTCATTTTGTAAACAATGCCACAATTTGGAAAAAGGAGTTTCCAATTCCTTGATACAAGGGACTATGCCACCGTTTTTGCAAGCGAACCTGTTTATTTCAAGCTTTCTTGTATTTTCTACACTATACAACGAGCCTTTTCCTATCAAGCGAGCCAGACTGTGTTTTTGCAAGCGAGCGAGACTCTAACAAGCATGCCACATCCTTACAGCAAGCGAGCGGGACTCATAAAATGAGGACAGATGTATATAACATGCGTTTTGGTATTTTGTTATATCATGATAATGCTATGTCAATTAACTTACAATCAGAGTAGTGGAGCATTTCCGGTACTGTTATGCACTCTTTATTGATGTTTTTCCGATGCCTCATATGCTGGATCCTCCTATTTTGCTACATTATAGAATCATATATCTGAACCCTTTGATATTGCTATGGTTTTTTGCACTGCTAGAAGGGCATATACTATGATAGCCAGAGCTATATTTTCACTCTGTTCATAGAGAATATTATTACTTTACATATTTTCTAAGTATTGTTTTTGGATGAGATTGTCTATTTGCATCTCGCTCCACCGCATGATATAGTCTTATCTCACAGCCATTTTTGGCAGTTATGTACTCACATATGTAACTGTCTTATTCATATAATACAGCTTGTTTTTTACTTCTGAAAAAAAAAAGTTTAGGTTGAAATGAAATCCCCGGTTGTGCTTTAAATGCAATGACCAGTAATGTTTTAATTCAAACATTTGGGCCAATTGGAGTTTCTGTCCTTGACTGAATTCAATATCATAAGATGAAGTTTTTGGACTATAGTGTCATACACAAAGACTTACTGAGAACTTGCAGCTGCACGGATTAACAATTAAAAAATTCGGACTTGAACCCTACTTTACACGTACTTTGGAGAGGATACCAACAAAATGGGTTGACGGTGGCTCTAAAATTATTTCCCCCAACAACATATAACATTTGCCGTCAACTAAATCAATCATCATCCATTGCATCATAAACTTAAGTAAATCAATCATCATCCATTGCATCATAAACTTAACAATCAACTTTATGAATTTCAAAAGCTTACGTGGAAAGATCCTCGTCACAATAACATTGCGCTTTTAAAAAGTATTATTTAATAATTTTAATTGTTTATGAGAAATATGTTCTTGTTATAGTAAGTTAATTCGTAAAGAGGTTAAAAAGTTATCTACAATCGTATCTTATCTATTTCATCCATGGTATTGAGTTTGCATATATTTAGGAATTTATACTTTTAATTTTGATAATGAGAAGGTGGATATAAAATTAATTTTTTTTATTAATAAGAGAGTTTTAAATTACTTATTAAATTTTTAAAATAACAAAGTGTTTAGAAATTATAAAATTTTGTATTCTTATGGAAACAAGGTATTAAAGACATGCCATTTTAATATGTATTGACTTCTTTTTTTAGTTTTATAATAATGATGGGTTAACTTATTTTAATGGATGTCAATAATAATTGTTATTTTTAATTATAATTTATTTTAAAGTAAAAATAATAAATAAATTTATATTAATTATAGTGACCACTAATTATTATCGTTTGATAAATAACATTCTATCTTTATTACAATTAAATTATAATACATTTTACTATCTTAAAAACTAAAATTAGAAATAAAACATATTCATACAATGAACTTAACTAATTATTTCAAATTCAAATTTTCAATGGGTTAAAATGTAAAATAAAATAAATTTCTATAAATATTTTTAGTAAATTAAAGTGTAAAAACATGAATTTCTATAAATATTTTTATCTTTATAGTTTATTGAAAAGTGTTTTTTTTTAAAATAAATAAAGTGAAGTTTGGAGATTGTTTATTTAAAACTAAATTTATAATGGTTAAATGATAATGGTTAATGTATTAAAGATTGAGTTGGAGGTTAATGACTAATAAACTGAAAAGTTAGTTACTTTTTTATAAAATATCAAGACATTATTGATTTTTTTTTTTTTAACATCAAGACATTATTGACTATAAGTATAAGTCTAGAGTTACCTTTATTTACTTCATTAAAAGCTAACAATTCATTTAAAAAGGATTAGTCAATGAGAGAGTTAAGAGTTAACATTTCATGACATAGTAGAATATTAGATTATTTGTTAGAGAGTAAGAAAACCTTTGCTAACTCATCAATAGAGTTATTGAATTCACTTTAATTTAAAATTTATTAACTATTTTAAAATTAAAAAAAAAAATAAAATACAATATATAAATCAGTTTGAAATTAAAATAAATATTCATATCTATTTCAGAATTGATAAAATATATCTATGTGAAAAAATATTTCACAAACTTATATTCCAAAACCTAAGTTTTATAAATTATATAATTTAGTTTCCTATAATGTATAAATTTTATTTAACTAACGGTTCTAATTTTGTATAATATTTTATATTAGATTAGTAAAAACATATTTATAATTTTATTTAAATATTTTTTTAATATATTAAATATAATTTATTCGATAATGAAGTGAATACAAATTTATTTCTAATTAAAACCAAATCACCCAAATTGTCGGATAAAACAGATCTAAGAGTATTTTTCATTTACCGAAAAGGGTGATAAGACATTTACAATCCATATACATTGTAGGTAATTAAAGTTGCGTTTCTTTGAGTTCTCCAAAGGCATCATTAGAGAACTTTTGAGGTCTAAAATAGGCCTCTGAAGAAAAATGTACAACCAAAATACACTTTATTAGAACCAATAGGATTCAAGATGATGATGTCAACCATGGGGGATGATTCACCATTTTGGTGTAAAAAAATAAAAAGATTAAAAAATAATAAAATAATAAACTATTTTTTCAACTTATCTCCCTAAGGTTTTACTCAAATTTCGTGTATAAGTACTCGTTGGATGCAAAATTTAATTCTTGATCTAAGGAGTACCCATGTTGCATACTTTCGATGGACCCTCCTACAAAAAAAAAATTAGAAATACATGAAAAATGTTATTGCAATCACCTTTTTCATGTATTTCTCATTTTTCATGTAGCAATGTCTATTGAAATATGTAACATGGGTACTCCTTGGATGATGGATCAAATTATGCATCCAATGAGTGCTCACTCTCGAAATTTGAGTAAACCCATAGGGAGATAAGTTGAGATTATGAGTCGAAAAAAGAAGTTTTTCCCTTTTTCCCTCTAAATTTTGATGATGTAATCTAATATTATTTTATTATTTCTACTATTATTTTATAATTTCCTTAGGAGGCCCATTTTAGGCCTCAAAATTCCCCCAATGTTACCAAAATTAGTCCAATATTTACATATTTACATCTACCTGTGTTAAAGTGGTAAAACTTGTCCACTAATTATTTTTCAATAACTTCCTCATCGTTTCTAAAATATAATAGAAATCCAAATCAATTATTTACATGCATTTTTAGTGAGGATTAATGGTTAGTGGGATAATATATAACCACATAAAGTTCAACAATTAACCACACAATGTACAATGAGAAAATCAAAACATTGATACATATTAAGGAGTAATGAAATCTGTGTTGACATCCTCCCTCCATCCCAATTGAGTTTCTTGGTTACCATTATCTTTAGGTAGGTAAATTTAAAATGAAAAAAAAGAAGATATGAAAGATAATATTTAGAAAAACAACTTGTATATTTCATTTCCAGATGTTGAAATTTATATATGAATGGAATGTACAGTGACCTCCATTTATTAGTATTTATTTCATATCTACATCACTGAACAACATTTCATTGTTTACTATAGAATAGTATTTGTCATAATATGAATAGTTATCGTGATTATTATTCTAAAACCTCCCCTTAATCATGGCCTATATGTTAACTTTCCTGTTGGTCTGATTCTCAGTGAGGCTTACAACATAATTAATATTCTCTACAACACAACTTACTTCTACAAATTTCAAATTTAGACTTTACAAGAGGCTTGGTGAATATGTCAGCCACATTTTCATCTCTGTTACAATATGTTAATTCAATGTCTTTTGATTGCGCCTTTTCTCTTACAAAGTGATGTTGTGTTTCTATATGTTTTGGCCTCACATGATATACTAGATTGTTTACCATTTTGATAGTGCTTTGATTGTCACATTTGAGTATTGTAGGTTCTTTTTGTGTTTCTCCAACATCCTTAAGTATCCTTCTGAGGCATATTGCTTCACAAGTAGCACTGTTTAATGTTTTATACTAAGCGTCAGTGAATGAAAAGGAAAAAATTGGTTGTTTCTTATTGCTCTATGATATCACTCCTGAAATTATATTGAACACGTATATAGTAGTAGATTTCTTGTCATCTGGATTTCTAGCCTAGTCAAAATTATAATAACCTACCAACACAACATCAAATTAATCGGTATAAATACCAAAATTAAGTATTTCTTTTAGATATAGAAGGACTTGTCTTGCTTCTTTCAAGTGGCTTTCACAATTTTTAACCATGAACTGACTAAGTATGTTGACAAAATATGTTATATCTGACCTAGTAGTGGTGAATAGTTTAGAGTTCCCACCAGTTCACGATACAACATTCCATTCATCTCTTTGGTTCCATCATCACTGTACAATTTAGCATTGTGTTCTAAAGGAGTAAATACTACCTTACATTCAATCATATTGAACCTTTCAAGCATTTCCCTTGTATATTTTCTTTCTATGATTAGTGTCTTACGAGATTCCCTCCAAAATTCAAGACCTAACCTATAATGAAATTCATTGAGATCTATCATCTCAAATACTTGTGACAAATAAATTTTAATTTCTTCAATCAACTTGGATGCATTTAATGTTATGATAAGATCATCAAAATATATAGATATCAATGCAACATTCTCATCTTCATCCTTCTTGATGTACAAGTTGGGATTATTTTTTCCTCTCATAAAACATTACTCATAAGAGAAAGACTCAATTTTAACATACCAAGATCTTGGTTATTGACTCAAACCATATAATGATTTCTTTGACCTGCAGAGAAGATGCTCATGTATCTCTTTTACAAACCCTTCAGGCTGAACCAAATAAACTTCTTATTTTAACTCAACATTCGAAGAGGTAGATTTGTAATCTAACTGATATATTTTCCAATTATGTTTTGTAGCTAATGCAATCATGATTATAATTGTATTCAACTTAGCTACATGTGCAAAAGTATCTATATAATCAATTCCCCCTTTTTTTGAATAACCTTTTGCAACCAATCTAGATTTATACTTATCAATACTTCCATCCACATTAAACTTGGATTTACACAACCATTTTCATCCCACAAGAACATTTTTTTAAGGAAATTTTGTTAATTCCCATGTGTTATTATTCATTATAGAGTTATATTCTTCATTCATTATGTTATGCAGAATATATGAATGCAGAAAAAGGTATCCTCCCTACACTTGAGGGCCTAGTATAGAACAACAAAAAGTCAAAGAAGTTAATTTTTTCCTTAAAGACAATATACAATGGGATGAAGCCTACCTAGAATACTTCATATGTTTCAATCCTCTCTTCTCTTGTCTGCTCCAATCCTAACTCTGATCGCTATAATTAGAACCTTCTCAATCAAACAACAAAAGTAAACGATCTATGTCATACATGTAGCATCATCTAATCACTTTATTAAATGGATCAACATGGCATAGAAATACAACAAAATTATACCATCACATATAAAAAAAAAAAAAAAAATTTGCATTAATAGAAATGGGGAGAGTTAGAACCAAATATAGATGTTGATATTGTACAATAGCTCCTCCAATTTGAATTCTCCTTCCTTGCCACATAGTGTACCTCTATGTCACCCTAATGCATGGAATAATGAATCTCATAGCAGTAACATGAGGATGGAATCTATATCCAAAAGCCAACAACTAGCTTGTGGATGGTCACAAATATATAGAAGTGCATGGTAAGTTAAGAGTTCTTATACATTTACCAATCTAGGATTGAGATCCATTCTTGACGGGAGGATGAGCTTAATGGATAAGGGATGAAAAATCCAATGTAGGATAAGATAGGATTCAAGAATTTCATCCAAGTTAAATAGTTATAATAATTCCTAGAAGCTTTTGGAAGAGGAAGCTTCGAGATTCTTTATATTTTTCTTGAATTTCTAGAATCAATGCTGGTGATAAAGGAAGGTCCAAAGAGGGCCAACATGCTGGTGAACACTGGTATTTTAGGAGTCTGGGTGCATTGGACCTAAAAATCACCGAAATGAAGAAATTTCAGGAATAAATTCACGGTTTTGAGAGAGTCATGCTTAGGGATTTATGTAGGGAGGATGAAAAAGTGTTTAAATGATGTGTCAATGATCCTGTTTGAAGGCCTATTGACCATATATGACAAAATAGCCTGTAAAATATTCCCCTCTAAAGCGTAAAGTCAAAAATGACAATTGATTACTAAAGTGCTTTACCTTGTGACAAGTTAGGATCAATAAAAACAATCAGTATCATCTTTTGTTACAATACATTTATGTCATGACATCTTTGCTGAGGGAGGAATACTCATACTCATCACATAAGCTAACATTACATGTACAATGATCAAAATGTAGGTTTTAACCCTGAACAGAAATATCTACACACGATTCTTATAACAGAAAATAAACAATAGCAAGAGCATAAAACATAAAACAGATAAACACAGAGATTTTCCCCTGGATCCCAAATTGGGACGACCAGCTTGATTTTTCATTATATTCCTTTAGTGTTACAACACATATATATACATGCCGAAGCATACATAAACCCCAATCCATTAACCCTGGATTAGAACATAACCGTAGTTCCCTTGACCGGATCTACAAAAAAATACCAGGGGCCGAAAACCATCGAACCCCAAAACCATGTGCAAAACCATGCACAAAACCATGGGCGGATCCGCCTATGAGTGGGTCCGCACAAAAAACAAATTTTGGCCGGGGCGCTGCCCCGGACCCCAACGGTGGGGACTGCTTCGCCCCTCGTGACCCCCCAGCTACGCCCGACGCAACATACATCGCATGGGGCTAATCGTGGAAAGAATATAACACATACCCAACATTCTCCCACTTGTTGTTTTCTTTCCACAGGGGGCCACAGGAGAGCTTAGTCATTGGTCCAATTCTTCAACACCCATTGTTTCTCTACACCAAGAGAACTTCTGAGTGCTCACAGACTTCATCAATGCATCTGCAACATTCTTCAAAGTGTCCACCTTTACCAGCAACACCCTTTAGCCTCAACCATATCTCTAACAAAGTGATATTGAACATCAATGTGCTTTGTCTTTGAATGATAAGCAGGGTTCTTAGCCAAGAAAATTGCACTTTGGCTATCACAGTCTATCCTTATAGCTTGCTGTACCAACCCCATACTTGAACACAATCTCTACAACCAAACTACTTCCTTGCTTGCATGAGTCTATGTATTCTTCCTCTGTAGTTGAAAGAGCCACTACAGACTATCTTTTACTCATCCAACTGACTGCGCCTCCAAATAGGCTAAACACATACCCACTTGTAGATCTTCTTTGGTCCGGATCTCCAGCCCAGTCTGCATCAACAAAACCACGAATGTCCAACATTCTTTCCAATCCTGGTCTTCCCTGGTAGCACAAGCCATAATCACTAGTGCCACGTAAATATCTGAAAACCCGCTTCACTACTGTCCAATTCTCCTTCCCTGGGTTTGACATAAACCTGCTCAATACTCCCACTGCATGTGCAATGTCTGGTCTAGTACAGACCATTGCATACATCAGGCTACCCACTGCACTTGCATATGGAACACGGGACATATACTCCTCTTCTTCTTGTGTCTTGGGACACTGTTCAGTAGACAACTTTACACCTATAGGAATAGGAACATTCACCGGTTTACTATCCTGCATATTGAACCTCTGCAATATAGTCTCGACATACTTCCTCTGGTTTAACCAGAGCTTCCTCTTTGCCTGATCTCTCTTAATTTCCATGCCCAAAATATAGTTTGCAGCACCAAGATCCTTCATGTCGAATTTGGAGAACGGTTGGGTCTTCAAATCTTGGATAATTTCTTTGTCATTTCCAATCAACAACATATCATCCACATACAAGACCAAATAAATAACACGGTCACCAATTAATTTAAAATAAACATAGTGATCCTCCTTGCTTCTGGTGAAGCCAAGTCCTCGTATATAGGTATCAAATTTCTGATACCACATCCTTGGTGACTGTTTTAACCCATACAGAGACTTCTTCAACCTGCATACCAGTTCTTTCTTACCCTTCACCATAAAGCCTTCAGGTTGCTTCATGTAGATCTCTTCTTCTATATCCCCGTCAAGAAATGCTGTCTTCACATCCATCTGTTCTATCTCAAAATCAAATGCAGCAGCAACAGATAAAAGTAATCTAATAGAAGTAACTTTGGCAACAGGAGAAAAAATATCACCAAAATCAATTCCCGGCACCTGGGAATAACCTTTCGCTACCAATCGAGATTTGTATTTCTCCACCTTGCCTTCTACATTCATCTTCTTCTTAAACACCCATTTGCTCCGAATGGGCTTCCTTCCATTCGGCAACTCCACCAGATCCCATGCATTGTTTTTGTGCAAGGATGCCATTTCATCAACCATGGCCTCCTTCCAGAGTTTTCCATCCTCTGAATCTACTGCCTCCCTGACAGTTCTGGGTTCATCATCAGTTATAGTTAAGGCAAAGCCTGAACAGAAAGCAGATGGACTATACCTTTCTGGTTGCCTTCTTTCCCGAACTGATCTTCTCAAAGCTGGAGTTTGTGGCTCTTCATCTTCTGAGTCTTCTTCTGTTGTAGATTCTGATTCATCCTCCTTTAGCTCAAACTCTATCTTTTCAGGTTCCTTTGATAGGACTTCATGTTTAACAACATCTTTCACTTCTCTAAACACCACATCTCGGCTGTACACAACCTTCCTTGTTTCTGGGTTTCAAAGCTTGTAACCCTTTAAACCATCCTTATACCCAATAAAGATGCACCTTTCAGATTTATTATCCAACTTGGTCCTTTTCTCCTTTGGAACATGTACATATACATCACATCCAAATACCCTTAGATGTGAAAGAGAGGGTTTCTTACCATTCCATACCTCATGTGGAGTCTTATCCTCCAACACTGATGAAGGTGATCTGTTAACCAGATAGCATGCAGTCTCCACTGCCTCTGCCCATAATTCTTGTCCTAACCTAGTACCACTGAGCATGCTTCTTACCTTTTCCATCAGTGTTCTGTTCATTCTTTCTGAAACTCCATTTTGCTGAGGTGTGTATGGAGCAGTCTTCTGCCATGCTATACCACACTTCTTACAGAACTCTTCAAATTCCTTCTTGCAGAACTCCCCACCATTATCTGTCCTCAGCGCCTTTATCTTCTTCTCTGTCTGGTTTTCCACCGGAGCCTTAAATTCTTTAAATTTGTCAAAGACTTCAGATTTCTTCCTCAAGAAATATATCCATGTATTCCTTGAGAAGTCATCTATGAATGAAACATAGTACACAGACTTTCCCAGTGATGGAACTGACACGGGCCCAAACACATCACTGTGCACAAGTTCTAATATCTTGTTTGCCCTCTTAGCACCAGAAGGAAAACTCACCCGATTCTGCTTCCCATATACACAATGTTCACAGAAATCGAAATCCAGAGAACAATTAGACATACCTTCTGCCATACCATCTCTATGCAGTATCCGAAGGCCCTTCTCTCCAATATGTCCAAGCCTTTGATGCCATAACATGGTCTTTTCTCCAGAGACAGCTAGGCTTTCCGCTCCACTTTCAGGAACCATTGAACTATTACACCCATCAATAACAGTGCTACCTTGTAGCTTGTATAGAGTTCCAGTCCGAACTCCCCGCATTAGTACCAGTGCTCCCCGAACCATCTTGCAGGAATCTTTCTCGAACACTGTTTTCACACCTGCATCATCCATCTTGCTTACAGAAATCAAATTTCTAGCCAATGCGGGAATATGCAGAACACCAGGAAGTGTTCTAATCCTTCCACCTTGCAGCTTCAGCTTGACCTTTCCACGTCCGATGATTCTGGCCCTCCTATCATCCCCTAGGAAGACATCACCACCATCATATTTCTCATACTCGCAGAACCACTCCCTATGGGGAGTGAAGTGAAAGGATGCACCTGAGTCAATCAACCATGACTCATTATCTACATGTGTATTTGAAGAAGAAGCCAAATACACATCCCCACCTTCATCCGAGGTGGTTTTTGCCTCTGCAGAAGGAGCATCATCAGATCCCTTTCCTTTCTCGGGAGCTTTAGATCTGCAGTCCTTTTTGTAGTGCCCTTCCTTTCCGCATTTCCAGCACACCTTTACAAACTTTCCAGGAGATTTAGATCTCCCTCTAGATTTAGATCTCCCACTCGAAACCTTATTCTTGTTTCTATTCTGGGACCTTCCTCGTACAGATAAGGCATCTCCATTTTGACCCTCCATATTTCTCCGTCTCATTTCCTCCGACAGCAAGGCTGAGACAATGTCATCAAAATTCAAGGTAGTTGTATTGCTACCTATTGCAATAACCCGACTGTCCCACGAGTCTGGTAGAGAACACAACAAACTGATGCACTTATCTTCATCTGAGATTTTAATATCAACAGATGACAGCTGACTTACCACAGTATTGAAGGCGTTCAGATGCTCTGTCACTGAGTCTCCATCCTTCATCCTCAGGTTATACAGCTTTTTCCGCGGGAACAACTTATTCACCAGAGACTTAGATTGGTACAAAGTCCCAAGTTTTTCCCACAAATTCTTCGTCGTAGCTTCCCCAGATACATTCAACAATACTGAATCTGAGACACACAGCCGTATTGTGCTCTTAGCCTTCCGATCCAGTTTCTTCCAGTCTTCATCTGACATTGCCGTTGGTTTAGTACCTGGATCTACCGCGATCCACTGATCTTTATCCACCAGCAGATCCTCCATTTTGAGCTTCCACAACTCAAAACTCTGACCATTAAATTTCTCGATCTCTATCTTTCCGCCGCTCACCATATTCTTTCACCGCAAGAATCGATCCCGCAGATCTCCCACTGCACAGGGTCTACCACAGGCCCGAGCAAAAAACCCTCAACAACAAAGGCATCCCCTTGAAGCCGAAACAGCTCCGATACCAAATGTATGTTTTAACCCTGAACAGAAATATCTACACACGATTCTTATAACAGAAAATAAACAATAGCAAGAGCATAAAACATAAAACAGATAAACACAGAGATTTTCCCCTGGATCCCAAATCGGGACGACCAGCTTGATTTTTCATTATATTCCTTTTAGTGTTACAACACACATATATACATGCCGGAGCATACATAAACCCCAATCCATTAACCCTGGATTAGAACATAACCGTAGTTCCCTTGACCGGATCTACAAAAATACCAGGGGCCGAAAACCATCGAACCCCAAAACCATGTGCAAAACCATGCACAAAACCATGGGCGGATCCGCCTATGAGTGGGTCCGCACAAAAAACAAATTTTGGCTAGGACGCTGCCCCGGACCCCAACGGTGGGGACTGCTTCGCCCCTCGTGACCCCCCAGCTACGCCCGACACAACATACATCGCGTGGGGCTAATCGTGGAAAGAATATAACACATACCCAACACAAAAGACATGTCCATTAATGAAAAATTTTGGACCCATGACTAGATGAATGTCTATGTGATCATAGCCATCATACATTATGATATTGTATTAATCCTGAAATTGTGGCTCGGATGAATGAAACTAGATTCAGAGTCTTCTATCTCATTCACACGGTCGTCCAATGTATCAGTCTAACCATGTGAATCAATGAGCTAAGGTCGGACATGGTAGACACCATTTGATTACCGACCAATGATGTAAGTCATTAAAAACATGAGAGAAAACATAGATGATGTTAATGGATCTCAAGGTACTTCAGTACAATCCATATGGTGAGAATAAATGAGTTGAATTCAAACACGACAAAGAATTTTTTCATTCAAAGGAAAATTATGTAAACGTATCACCGAGAGGAAGGAAAATTTCCATTTATGTATGCAAGCGCCAAGGTACTGAAGGGTTGTTCCTAATTTAACTTCCTAGATAATGCATTGATGTCGACAAGAAGTGACCTATCGTAGGAGGGGCTTCAAGTATCCCCCATAAATGACAGAAAATAGGTCTCATGATTTGAGACAAAAGAATGATGATATGAAATTGGATCAGGAATGACAGACATGGAATGAAGGCTTAATAGTATTATAGCAGATACTGACTGAATGAATTCTCTTTAACATATCAGCGACACTGAATGGATTTGGTAGCATTGATCCAAAACCAAAAGCGGAGACTTTGAAATATCATGATGAAAAAAAAAAGCATATTTCCCAACCCAACAGCCACAAAGTTGAAGTGGAAGCGTGTCATATTCAAGAGAGACTCACTTCCATTAAAAAATGGAGTACCTTGTTTTTCGAATTTACCCAACCATTGCTGGTCAGTACCTCTTTATTTTTTAACAAGCTTGAGGAGGATAACATGTGCTTGACTTGTAATTTCATCCTTCAGATGAATACCTTCAAGTATCTTTAATGAACCCTGAGAAGGACTGGTTTGGTATCGTCATTTTTGACAATTCCATCATTGTTTGATTTTTTTACGAGTCCAACGAAGGTACAGTTCAACATATTTTTCATGTTTAGAGAGTTTGAGAAAGAGGCGAAAAATAAAAATCCATATGTACCTTTTCATAGATAGTCCCTTGAGTCCGAAAAGGTAGAAAAAAACTACCCAAGAGAACCTCTTAGCCATGATCGAATAAGGTATTCCTTTTCCATAAATATTCTATCTTAGTTTTGGAAAAGGATTAAACTTATACTGAGTACACATTTTTTCATTTACTTTAATGAGTTAGAAAAGACAAGTTCTTGACAATATTTACAAGTTTAGGGAGCCTGAAAAGAGCCGAAAGAGGACCCCACTTGGAGGAAAAAGTGGTAAAAAGGTATCAATTGGTTTTGATCATGATGGAACTTCTCAAAAAAAAAAAAGGTTAAGAGGCTATCTAATAAGAGCACTCGTTGCAATGGTTCCCTAGGCAAGGGTAAAATCTCAGTGAAAGTGTATGATGGGCCAAGAAGATTCTGATGATGGAATGACAAAACCGAGGCTCGTTTGGAAAAAAAAACTGATAAAAACAGAAATCATGAGGAGTAAAGTGGGAATGGTTTCATTTGTACAAAATCTTGAAACATGGGAAATAATGCTTGAAATTGGTTTCATTTTTACAGAATATTGAAACAAAGGAAAAATATGTTTGATATAAGTTTTCATTCCCCTAGCATAATGACTCAATTTTAGGTACATGCCCACCAAGCTTCATTTTATTGACCTAAGTAGAATATTTGTTACTAACACGTGGATGGAATGAAGGTTCATTTATGGGATCAAGTGAAAGATTTGATCAGGAATTTATGGGATCTAATTAAAGAATCGAACTGGAAGGGGATCTGTTTCATCTTTTAATGAGCTTGACACAGGAAAATAACTATGATCAAGATTGTTTCATGTTTATGGCAAATTGAAACGTAGAGGAAACTATGCTCATAGGAACTTATTTCATTTTTTAACAAAGTTGGCATAGTAAAAGAACTATGCTCATAAGGGCTTGTTTCATTTTTTAATGAGTTTGACATAAGAAAAAGAACCCTTATCGAGAATCAAATCATGGAGTCCAAGAGACCATGGCTTCTAAAAGTTTCTCATGATATGGAGGAAAAACACTCTGGAAGGAATACATATCAAAGGATCAAATGGAAAGATCAAGCTCCAATTTCCCTATTAAATTATTCTCCATATCACCTATTGGATCTAGGTCGAAATAAGTTGAGTAGATAGTGAAAGCCTCATCTTCGTGAATGGGATAGGTTTCCACATAACTAACATGTGGTGAGGAAGACACCACTTGCACAATTGGAATTCTTAGTGAAATAGGATGATTTATAGTCAAATCAGGACCAACAAATGAAAGTTGATCGATAGTCACAATCCTTCCATCATGTAGGAAGCCCATCACTTGAAAGAGTGTGGACAAAAAAACATTTATAGTATAAAAATAGTCTCGTCCCAGGATAAAATAGAAGTCCAAAGAGCCTATGACAACCATAACATAAATAAATATAGTTTTCCCTCCCATGGTAGCAGGAAACTGAGGAAGCATCCATAAGGGTTGAATGGTCCTTCTATTAATAGCTAACAGATTTAGAGTGATAGACAAAAGTCGTGGGGAACCTAAATATTGTCATACGGTGGATGATAGAATACTAACAAAATATCCCTCATCTATAATAGTGTGATGGATATTATTATCATAAGCCTTTACATGATCTTAAAAGGAATTGAAAAAGGAAGACGAGGTTCTGTCAATTGAATCCAATCAAAGGAAATGGTTGGTTTTCTTAGAGGGAGTTTCGTTGGAATGAGATAAATCCCCCCTTTTTTTGGTATAACTAGTAGAAAAAAGAAGAACCTAAGCGATGTGATCCTCACTATATACGGGAAAAGTATGATTGACTGAAGGTGTAATTGGGTCAAAAATTTTCTCAAGTAATCGTTGGTCGGATGATAGACTAATAAGATTCATGTTCAGAGAGAGGTGGATTGATTGGATTTGGATTTTGATCAATAACTTCATCAACTAGTGGAGGATTGGGAGAAATATTTCAGTAACCAAACAGAAGGCGAGGCTGAGAAGCTGAAATTTTTTCCAATACTTTTGAGGCTTCATCAATTTAAGGACAAAGGTGAATAGGATAATTCCCCTCACATAACTTAAATGGAAATTTTACCTTAGCCTTTTTCCCATGGACCTTACTATCACTAGGTAATGGTTTATCACCAACATGATCTCCAAAGGTTGATGACAAAGGCTAATGTGAGCCCATAGACCACACTTCTAATATCTTGGGAATACCACGACAATATTTAAGAAGGTGGCCATATTTACATAAATTGTAATGGAATTTTACTTTACAGGGTTGATTGTAAATTTTCTCCCTATTATTTGAATGGGTAGTGATGGTTTCTTGGTTCTCCCATACTTATTTTTCTTCTTCTTCTTCTTCCTTTTGTTATTATTCTTAACTTATTGGAAACTAGAATCAAGAATTTCACCAGGCAAGGAGGAAGAAAGGGATGAAGAAACAACATGTGAAGAAGGAAAAGGGTCAACTTTAGGATCAAATTTAAGTTGATGTTGTTCAGGTGGAGGAGAACTTGGTTTAGGAGAAGTTTGTATATTTGGAACCAAAGGGGTCAAAAACAACCAAAATGGAAAACTGACGGTAAATCTGGGAAGGGACAATGTTTCCATATAAGGAGAAGCAATATTTCCAAATATAAGGAAAAGGACCAAGATGCTTGTAATAGGGGTTTCCTTTACTGGTGGACTCGGGAATTGTTGCCATTAGTCTCAACCTAAGAGCTACTAAGGAGTTGTTCCATGGTGAGGATGTTGTTCCATAGTCAATTAATTGATTTTAGAAATTAACAAAAAAAAAGAAGGGTAACTAGGAAAAAAGTTTTACCAAGTAACTATGAACTACAATATACCACTTGGATAACTAAATATTTATGTAAGGGAAATAAATCTCCCCGAATGATATGTTCGGTGTATCATAGTTTACAAGGTGGCCTACTCGGTTTCCTATGGTGAGGATAGAAACCTATGGTGGACTTCCAAATTACACTTGAGAGTACATGGCATGGAAGTCCATAACAATGCTATGTAATGCATAATCATACAATGAGGGTATTCCCATATACTTTTCATGTATGGAACACCGTCCAATGTACACAAAGGTACGTGGGAAATGATCAGATACTGTTGCATACGTGAAATGAGATATCACCCCGAGAATGAAACACTAACAAAAAATGGAAGCTCCTATGTTTAAAGGACACATCTCTAACCTATGCCTCTAGATGTTTCATTAAGTTTCAAATGCTTCTTGTACTAATTGAGGTGAATTTTAGATTTTGTCTTGAATTATATTTCAGTTTCAAGGCTCAAAATGCGATGTCACCTAAACACAACTATGATGCAACTAATATGACTAAAATAACTCTTTTCATCTTCTTTGAACAATGAAAGGCCTAACTAAGTAGGGGAAGAAGAAATAAATCAACAGTGCAACAAAAAATCTCTTCAACTTCACTATTCCAATCAAAATCAAAGTCCTATATGCAATGTATGATGCATAATATTTTTCTTTTGGATTCCACTTTTTTTTTAGATGAAAAATAAGATAATTTCCTAAACATTGATAAAATAAACTATTCATAACGATGAATAAAACACCAATTCTTTAAATCACTCAATTATCAAACAATTATGTTTTCCAATGTACTAATGACAAGAACAAAGGAAACTCTAAAAAAATTCTTATCAAAATCACTCAAATCCAAAATTAAAGAAGATGAAAGCTTATGAGAGACTAAGAAAAAATTAGGGACACAAGGAGGACCAACTGGAACAAATTTAATTAGATAGAAAATCACAAAAAGGAAACTTTTGGCATCAAACAAGGGTCAGTGCAGGTGCTGAAAGGGATAGGGCGCACTACAATGCATTGTCTGTAGACCAGAGGGTGCGATGATAAAGGAAAACCAAGTTCCAAAAAGAAATTGCAATTAAGGCTTAATGAAAGGTCTTCCTAGGTCTATTCAGGACTCAGTAAGAAAATTAAGGTCTGAACAAGAGGTAGAGAAAGCACTAAAAACAAGAAAACCACCAAGGGAATACGTCGTTCCCAGTATGGTCGCCAATTTGTTATGTGGAATCTACAGCTGCAGACATAGGTATCTTCCCTAAACTTTATGGCCTAGTATATAACAACAAAAATATAAAGAAGCTAATGTTTTCCTTAAAATAGGCAATGGGATGAAGCATACCTGGAATCTGTCGTATGCTTCACTGCTCTCTTGACTTGTATACTCCAATCCTAGCTCTGATCACTATAATTAGAACCCACACAATCAAACAACACAAGCTAATGATTTGCGACATCTATGTAGCATCATCTTATTAATTTATTCAATAGATCAACATAACATCGAAATACATGAAATCATAACATCACTTATAGGAAAAAAAAAACTATTTTCTTAATGCTCCTTGCTCTTGAACCTGTGCCTGTTCTTGTTACTATTCAACACTTGTATCTATTTTTACATAATCATTAGTATCATGCCTACACCAGTATTATTCATTTTATCAACTTCATGTGCATTCTCATGAAACACTATGTCCCTACATGCAAGAAATCTATTATAAATGGGATCAAACAACTTGTATATTTTTTAATCATCACAATAATAAATAAATGTGCACTTAATTGACTTTGGATCAAGTTTTTTTCTTACATAATTTGGAATATGAGCAAATTCTTTGCATCAAAAACCTCTTAAATGACTCACTTTTGATTTATACCCATAAAATGATTTGAAAGGCATTTTAAGCACTAAAATTTTGATTGGACTCGTATTTTTCAAATAAAAAATATTATTAATGGCTTCAACCCAAAAACTATTAGAAACATTTTTACCTTGAATCGTACTGAGTGCACATTCTGCTAGTTCTCTATTTTTCCTCTCAGGAACTCCATTTTTCTGAGGTGTATGTGGCATTGTAAAATTTTGTAGAATCACATTTCTTTTACAATATTGATTGAATTCTCTTGATTTATATTCTCCCCCCTGATTAGATTTGAGAATTGTGATGCACTTTCCAGTTTGTTTTTCCACCATATTTTTGAATTCTTTAAATTACTAAAAAAAGGACTCATTCTTCTTATGAAATAGACCCATGTATACCTAGATATATCATCAACAAAAATAAGAAAATACTATGCTCCACCAAGAGATCTAGTTTTCATAGGTCCACATACATAAGTATGAATCAATTCAAGTATTTTCGCGTGTATTTTCTCTTTATGTATAGGAAATTATTCTCTATGTTTCTTTCCAAGTACACATGCTTCACATTCAACATGATGATTATTCATAATAGGAATACCTTCAACCATTGTGTTCTTTTGAAGTATCATTAAACCATTTTGATTTAAATGCCCATATCTTTGATGCCATAACTCTACTATTGAAATTTTTGTAGATGCCAATGCTTGATAACTTTTCCTTGTCACATCCAACTTATATAACCCTCCAACTCTAGTACCTGTGGCAATAACCTTGTAGTGATCTGGAATGTCTTTAACAT
This sequence comes from Pinus albicaulis, assembly GCA_034641835.2. Taxonomy (NCBI): domain Eukaryota; kingdom Viridiplantae; phylum Streptophyta; class Pinopsida; order Pinales; family Pinaceae; genus Pinus; species Pinus albicaulis. Next base: position 777,141,472 of record CM076571.1, on the reverse strand, counting down.
CACACAGTGATTTCACAAATTCCACTTTCAAATCTTGGTCAGCAATATTATAAACAAAAAATAAATTCTTTTTGATACCAAGAATATACATAACATTATGAATTTGTCTCTCTTTTCCATTATGAAAATTCTTGCCTATTACTCCATAACCTTGAAATTTAAGTGATATGTTATCTGTAGATAAACATATGTTCCATTAATTTTCTCATAATATTAATCAAACCAATCCTTATTACAAGCCATACGAAGTGATTCACCAGAATCAATGAATCAAGAATTCACATAATCCATTCAACATTAGAAACAAAAAATCTAAGATTTTTAAATATATCGCTAATTAAGGTGTCTTTGTCCACAAAATTTCCATTATGCATTATGTTTCTTTGTCTATACTCATTATATTTATTTTATATTAGCGTGATTACAAGGTTTTCCACAATAATAATAATCATCATTTCTCTTATCATGAGTTGGGAATTTAGATTATGGCATACGTTTATGTTTTACTTGAAAATTTCCTTCTTTGTTCTTATCCCATAAATTGCCTCTGTATGGATGTTTACCCTTGGTTACCAATGCCAAATCTGAACTACTAGAGCCCAAATTAAATCTCTTCATCCTTTCCTCTTGTAGAGGAATTATTTTTTAAGAAGCTTCTCGGATTATCCATAGTATTGAGGAACATGTGTCGACGTTTCGAATCCCAACTCGGATCCATCATCAGGACTTTAGAATGAAGAATTTTAGAGAAGGGTTTCAGACATTTAATAGAGATCAATTTCTTGAAAAGAGTCGACCAAGGTTTTGTATTTCTGTGTTTCTATTATTTTTATTAATTATAATAATTACATTTCTAATTTAATAAATTTTATCATTATTATTAATTCTAATAAGTACATTTCTAATTGCATTTTCATTCTTATTTTGTTTATTTTATTTTATTTTACTAATTAGTTGGTTTAAATTTTTAAGTTTATTATTTATTATATTATAAAGTAACTAAATTGGTTAATTTAGTTTCTGAATAAGTTTTGGGTTGGTTTTAAAATATAATATATAAATTAATTATTTAGTTTTTAATTTATGAATATTGCTTATTTTTAATTTACTAACAAATCTATTTTGTTGGGAAAATTATAATAGGAATTATTGATTAATGATTAATTTTTTGATTAATTTTAAAAGATATAATTATATATAATTAATTATTTGTTTAATTAATTACATTTGTAATTAATTAATTATGATTTAATTAATTATTATTTATATAATTAATAATTTTTATAAGAATATAGTAGAAATTACTAATAATGATTATTTAATTAATTAATTTTTATTTTAACCAAAATAAAAATCAATTAATAGGAATAATTATTAGAATTTTAATTTTTTATACCAAATTAGAATTCAAAAGAGGAGGAACATACCTGAGATTCTTATACCTGAAAAACTATGTCTTGGCAGATGGTGTTTTGGAGGAGCAGATAATTAATTAAAACAATTAATTAATTATAAATATAATTAATTAAATAAATAAATAATTATATTTATAATTAATTATCTCTTTCTAAATTAATCAAAAAATTAATCATTAATCAATAATTCCTATTATAATTTTCCCAACAAAATAGTTTGGTTAGTAAATTAAAAATAAGCAATATTCATAAATTAAAAACTAAATAATTAATTTATATATTATATTTTAAAACCTACCCAAAAATTATTCAGAAACTAAATTAACCAATTTAGTTACTTTATAATATAATAAACAATAAACTTAAAAATTAAAATCAACTAATTAGTAAAATAAAATAAAATAAACAAAATAAGAATGAAAATGCAATTAATAGAAAATCGAAGGTAGCACCTAAGCTTACAAAAAAGAAAAGAAAAAGAAAATGCAATTAGAAATGTAATTATTAAAATTAATAATAATAATAAAATTTATTAAATTATAAATGTAATTATTATAATTAATAAAAATAATAGAAATACAGAAATACAAAACCTTGGTCGGCTCTTTTCAAGAAATTGATCTCTATTAAAGGTCTGAAACCCTTCTCTAAAATTCTTCATTATAAAGTCATGATGATGGATCCCAGTTGGGATTTGAAACGTCGACACATGTTCCTCAATACTGTGGATAATCCAGGAAGCTTCTTAAAAAATGATCGCCACTACAGGAATTATTGTCAGTTCATCAAATGTAGGGGACGTTTCTCTAGCTGAGAGACTTGAAACAAAAATTTGATAATCTTTCACTAAGCCATTTAATGTGATGGTGACTAAGTCAGTACTAGACATCTTTTCACCAATATCTCCTAACTTATCACTTAAATATTTGACACTAGACATGGAATTTCTTATATTTTCATTTGCTTCCATTTTTAGAGATAAAAGTTTATTCTTAAAAAACAAGACTTGGTTTGTATTTGCTATTTCATACAAACCCTTGAGAAAATCCCACATTTCTTTGTATGTCTTGGAATCTCTGATGTGAGGAATAATGTTGTCCTTTACGAACATATGCAACAAAGCCTTTTCTTTCATCTCTAGTTTCTCCCAATCTCGAACATACGCTGCAACAAGGTTTGGGTTCATCCCCTCTCACAATATTGTCAACAACTTGATTTTCAATTCACATAATTTCATCCATCAAGTTTAGTAGATTATTTCAAATAAGTACTATCCAAAAAAAATCACATTTTTATAAGTCCCCAAAAATTGCACCAAATCTCAAATAAATACCAAATAATCTCATAAATACTTTCACAACACATGCACCACAAAAATCTTTACCATCAACTCTTTTTCACCATTCAATTTATACCAACAACCCCTTATATATATATATATATATATAACCACTTGAAAATGAAAAATATAAAATAAAAAAAACTTATGTTAAAAACCTATCTTCTTTCGGTTCCTTATATCTCTTTTTTCAACCACCAAACACAAAATAATATTGTTTCTTATCATTAACCTTATCCTCCTTTAACCCATACTCAATTTATTTTCCAAACAACCAAACTTAAACAGATTATTTTCACTGTTTGAAAAGAAAAATCTCTATACTATATATATATATATATATATATATATATAAAGTGTGTTGTTATTAAAAAATTTGAAGTGATATATATATATATATATATATATATATATATATAGACACACATATCACCTCAATTTTTTTTAATAACAACACACTTATACCTCAAATCTATAGTAAGCCCTTGCCAACATGCTTATTTTTTTTATGAGTGAAGGGATAGATGATCTCTGCTAGCTCTCTTCACTATCATTGCACATATTTGTAGCAGCTTCTTCAATTGATAATGAAGAAAGTTTCTGCAAAAATTCACCTTCCACGAGGCACCCACATAATAAAACAACAACACAACAAATTCACACAATATCTACCTCAGAGCTCACGTTCTCCGCACATTGATTCACCAATCTTCCCACGCAACTCTGATTCCATATTAAAGATAACACTTAACACACATAGATTTCATTTCCAAACGTTGCAATTTATACATGAAGGGATCCAAAGATTTTCCAGTGACCTCCACCGACTGGTATTTATTTCATACCTACATCGCCAACTCACTTTTCATAGTCGGCTAAAATAGTCATAAAAATAGTTGTCATGATTATTATTTTGAGATAAGAAATGTGGCTCCATCCCTTTTGCATTTCATTGTAACATCCATATACCCACATGTTCGTTGATAGAAAATATTTGTTAATTTAATGAAGTTATTTGTTCAAGAAGTCATTAGGGTTTGAGCAGTTGGGATCTTGGTAACAACTTACCAATACGTTTCGATGTTCTATTTGCCTATCCTTCCCAGTCGGAAGGTAGAAAAAAAAATTATATTGAAGCCATGCCCCAATTCAGAGAAAGGCAAACAATTATTACATTACTGTCTTTTTAACTATTTTAACAAGAATCAGTTGAAAAAACGAATTCTTGAATCGATTTGTGTTGCGTACTGAAGGGTGGGTGAGGGTGATTGTCATCTTCTCGGTCACAATGTGCAATTAAGTGTTGGTTTAATGATGGAATTTGAAGAGCATGGGGAACTCGAAGAAGAACCTCCACCGCTCCAATTTTCTTAGTCCACGGGTTTATATTCTCTTCTACCTGTGTGTTATTTTTCTTCGGCATGGTTGCCATGGTGGTGGTAGTTCTCACCTTGGACACGAATGAGATATGCTTTGTGTTCTCACCATTTCTCTACTTCGTATTGTGTCTCCCTTCTTCCATGAGCAAAGTGAAAATGGTTCTTCGACTGAAACAATGTAAGAACTCTGGTATTGTTTGATTTAATGATTGTTAAATGATTAGATTATTAAATTTAAAGTTTTCTCTTCCAAATGATAAATATCTCGAGTAGATATTTTATTCAATATCTAACTACTGAACTTGTATACCTTAAGGGTTTTTGTTTGGTTTAGCATGTATTAAGTATGATATTTTTGAAGTATTTACGTGCGAAGTGATAGTTTTCTTCAAAACATTATTACTTTTTACTTTTGTAATAACCCTCATTACGGTGATATTGTTTTTCTAAAAGGTTATGCATATAGAAACCTTATGCTATTTTTTTTTAAGTAAAGAATATATTTCTAGAAGGAAAATATATCTATTTGTAATAGTGGAAGATAAGCAATTTTATATATAATAACATTGCATATGCATCTTATCTAAGAAAGGATAGGACAAGAAATTCTATATATAATATTGCATATGGAACTTATCTAAAGGATAGGATGCTTGTTCTTTATTAAAAGGGATTTCATACATGTGTAGGAAATGATAAGAAATCCAATCTGTTTTAAGAAATGCAAGCTATTTTCTTGAAAATGAATATAGATTAAAGAGGGTAGCTCATTAAATATCTTCATGTGCGATGAAGAATAAAGGAGAATTTTTATCAGATTTATATTCACTAACCATGTCGTAAATAGTAATGAATTAATAAATCCATGGATAGTTTCATAAATGCATGGGTAGTTTTTCCATGGTCTTGATAGAGATTAAATATTTCATAAAACCATGGGTAGATTACCATGGTGTTTGAAAATATTAATTATTTAATAAACCATTGATAGATTACCATGTTGTTGGTAAAGTTAAGTTATTTAATAAATTCATGGTTAAAGGAACTAATCAGTTATATTCCTTCAATTGAACAAACTAAGTGATTACTTTTATATTATCATGATTATGATGTTAATTCCTTTTGGAAGAAGATCATGCATAAGCATGCAATATATGTATTAACTTTTATTGAAAAAGAATATACATATTTGTATGTAGAAAGATAGATTGTAGTATTAAACTACATTGAATATGATTGTTAGTATAATCTTGAAAAAGAAGACATGTATTTGTATGGTTAATTGCATAGTTTTACAGAAAAGAAAACATATGTTTACATGCTCACTTGTGTTGAGATTTTCTTTGGGAAGACTCGTGAAGGAGGTTATGTGCTTCACTGTGTAAGCACACCTTTAGGGAGACTCATTTGGAATCGATATGCATTTGCATGCATGGAACCAACATTTCTTATGTTAGCTTGCAATTCATGCACTAAAAGTAATAGCTCTAGGGTTAGCTATTTTGACTAAATTATGTAAATTGCATGCATGAATATCATAACTAATGTATCCGTTTAATTTAAATATATGCTGGGGAGATGTAGCTATTGTCTTGCAGGAACGTGTGCTTATGCGACAGAGACATTAGTTAATGTGATAACTTATAATTAGCATATATGAGGTATGTGTTGTTAAACGGAGAATATCAAGGTACTTTACTTGCATGTCATGAATATACATGAGTAGATGGAGAGGCTACTATAGTATAGATATATGAAATGATTTATTATACTTTATGAATCTTGACATCAATGTATGTTGAAGGTAACATTAGCAGGGTATGATGGTGATATGTATAAAGGAAATATTATGCTTAACCTGGTGGCAGGTAAATGATTATGGTTCATGCAGATGAGTACGAACTACCGGATGATCCAGTTTATGATGGACCACTGTAGGTACATCCATGCCATAAAGTTATGAAGATATGAAGACCAGAGGGTAAATGGTATCATATTTATTGTAATGGATTTAAAATAGATATTTTTATATTTCCTTGTAAGATTTATAAACGATGGTTAAGGGATGGTCTCCTTTATAAGCCATTGGGTGAGGGCTGATCACCCTCACGAGCGTTTAATAATAAAATTAAACGTTTGTTGGTTTTCACCCTACGGGGTTTCCAGGGTATATTCGTTTTCAATGATGTGATTGATTATTGTGTCAAGATGATGTTGTTGATTTCCTTTCTTGTTGTGATATTTATAATGTCAAGTATGTGATGACTACATGAATAATGAAATGAGTGGAAGGTTACATCATACAGTATTATGTTAATGTATTGTGATGGAGGTTGTTAATGGTTAAGGAACTTACTATTTTTATACTAAGGTTACACTATGAACTGGTAAACATGCTATGTAATGATGAGTAAGGAATATTCAATGGTGAATGGTTAGTTACCCATGAGTAACTTGTATAATTTTTTTTTTATATCCTTACATTTCCATGTGAAGTTAATGGTGTATGTTACAAGTGGTATCAGAGCTAAAGGTTGTAACACTGGCGCCTTTGGGATTTAGCGAAAAGAAATTGAGAGATCCAAGATGAAAAGCACATATGTGAAGGAAGGCATCGCATCTATAATCCAGGTTGAATAAAGAGTTTCAAGAGATAAGTATTATTATCTTTATTTTCTTGAAACAATAGTTATTGCATTTATGGAAAATAAAACCATGTTTTGCATGCCTATTATGTTATATGTCCTTGAAGAGGAATCATGAGTTTACCTACTCGATTATGTTAAGTACTCTGTTGGGAAATTGAGATTAGAATCTTTATGCATTGTATGCATATGAACAACATCCAATGTGTTAAGATTTATTATATTTGCATGATCCAAAGGCAAAAGCTAAAGTGGTGGGTCTTCTGTAAAAGTTTAAGTAAAATGAATGCATATTGTTTCATTTTCCATTAAAGGAATTTCTGAACAGATATAGTAATTTGTCTTGTACGATTGTGTGCGTGTGTGGAAAATGTCATAATAATGTGGGAGTTATTTGACATGAATTGATAATTACCTACTCACACTAATGTAGAGATGTTAGAAGAGGGCATGTTGTGACATTGTATTCACATCTCATATATGCACATGAATAGGTGTTAAAGGATCACTGAAAGATTGATTATTTATTGATTAAGGCTTTATCTAATCATGCTATAAAATCTTGCCAATGCTGCTAAAAGAAAAAATTGTTGTAGAAGAGAAATGTGAATTTCGTGATGGGGATGAGTACTGTAGTAGAGAGAGAAGTTCTTCAAATTAAATAAAGATAAGTATTTTATTTTATTTTAAGAAGTCTATGCATATGCATGTTGATTTCCTTTAAAAATGAATTGTTATATACATGGCATTGCATGAGATTAGCTTCTATTTAAGAGAATTCTTAAAAAAGGTACATGCTATTATAACATACTTTTTCTACATAAGAATATGCATATGAGATTAATATGTGTATTATTCTTTATTTCTTTAGAAAATAAAGTATAAAAAGCATGAAAGAAAAATAGTTACTTTTCATTTGAGCTTGAAAAGAAGCAATTGCTTTTGCATGCAATAAAATTTCTAAAGTTTCCATGCACTAATTTAAAGAGATGAATGTGTATAGTGATGGTGTGTGAAACTAATGCATGGATGAAAAAGATGGGGAAAGTCCTTATATAAGATGAAAGAGTGTTAAAATTAAATTGAATGAAGCCTCTTAATGGGTTAAGTTTGGAGACTTAACTATGATGACTAGTTGACTGACTAGTGTTTGCATGAGTTGCCATGGATGCATTAAAATTATTAATAGCGTTGATTAGTTATGAATGAATAACTAATGAAAGTTACGTGCACAAATCGATTTTGACTAAAGCTATTTGAAAGTTGTGAACAATTGATTATGATAATTACTTCGTGTGTCAGTCTGTTAGAACAGAACATTATGGGAATTGGAAATGTTTGCATTCACACCCTAATCGTTATTGACACATACACATTAATGAATATTTGTATATACTTTTTCGCATGAAAACATTGTATGCATAACAAAATTTTATGCAGGAACTTAAAATTATTGCGTAAGATAATATGTGCTTGAAAAATGCATATTTACGATTAGCATTGTTTCTTATAGTAAGAATGGGTAGCTTAATGGAAACAGAAAATCTGTGAAAATAAAGCATCGTAAACATTGAAATGTGAATTGCAACAATAAATGTTAAAGTATCATGTTTTAATGATTTTGGAAATAATAATGTACAACACATGTATGTTACTTCCAGGGGGGAAGTTGTGACAACTTCATTAAGTTTACTAGTATTAACTCGTTAAAGACAATTTGTTTAATTTTCTTTTATCTGGCAAGAAAAACTTAAATCATCATTGTTGATAAAGAAAATTATTTAATTTGCTGAAATTAATTAATGAACAGAAAATCTTTTTAAGCTTATGGTAAAAATGTTTCCAAGAATAGGAGGTGGCTGGGGACAGCTGGAAAGACAGTTACCTACTCCTCTGAGGATAAAGCTGTATCCTAGAGGAGGAGTAGGCGTTCTGTGAAATTGGTAAAGGGGGAGTATTTTCTAGAGCTGGTTGGGAAAAGTTGAAAATAGCTTACAACAACCCTTGTAAAACCAGAATTTCTGAGTGTGACTGGATTGGACATCCAGAGGTCATAGCAGAAAAATCCATTGTTAACCTGTGGCACCATCCAGATTATGGAGCTAGGGACAAGTGGAGGACGTAATAGCCTCCCTTGATGGTTGGGAGGACCACAGCTTGAAAGACTGAATTTCTAGATAAGTATAAATAATTTTTAGTGTGCTATGCTATTTTGAATTAATATGGAAAGATTGATTTCTTGGATGTGAAAATGACTCGAATTGGTTATAGAAACCAAATCCCATGGGTTGGGAGGAGCATTTAGTTTACCATTGTGGTTCTCATAACTGAACAAGTTAAGTAAAAGTTATGTTTTATCCTAAAACAAATTTTTTATATGATTGAGTAAATATTTTATGTAGATATTAAGAGAAAAGGAGCTTAGCGCTCGGAAAAATGAATTACTGAATGTATAAGTTCATTTATATTATTACTAATTTGTTTGAATGCCTTAGAAAATGCTAGGATATGCCTATGGTGCATGTATTGACCATTGGTATGATCAGAGAGTTAGGTGCTCTCTGAGTACTTTTTGAAGTATTGTGTGGATGTCGTTAGCAGGAGCTAAGACAGTGTGCATGTGATGCATTGATGAGAGGGTTGGTTCTCTCGGAGTACTTATGGAAGTACTTTGATTAAAACATCTCTTTATATTGCAATAATGTTTGATAGTTGCAAGTGTTTTCATTTGATTGAAACTATGTGACTAATGTGAATGAATTGTTAGTCATACATTCCAGGCTCTTTCTAGGAAGTGTTGATGGGTGCTCAACCATTCTCAGAGAGTTTGCGTAAAAGCCATCATTTCTTCCAATAGTAATTGGTAAATAATGGTAAGTTCATATAGAAAATTTTCTATATTTTTATGAATTGAATAAGGGATAAGAAGTTAGAAATGGAAATGAAATATTCTTTGCACTATACATGGTAATGAATATGGATAAAAACATTATTTTTTCAATTAATGGCATATAAGGAAATGAAAGTGTTTCATTGTGAGAGGAGGGACCCCTTTTGGTTTTTTATATTATTATACCATGAATTAAAGTCCTAGTACGGGTTCAACCCTGAGGATGGTGTTCTCTTAAGGGGGGGGGTATGTAACATCCATATACCCACGTGTTCGTTGATAGAAAATATTTGTTAATTTAATGAAGTTAGTTGTTCAAGAAGTCGTTAGGATTTGAGCAGTTGGGATCTTCGCAACAACTTACCAATACGTTTTGATGTTCTATTCGCCTATCCTTCAGAGTCGGATGGTAGCAAAAACGTTTATATTAAAGCCATGTCCCAATTCGTAGAAAGGTAAATAATTATTACATTACTGTCTTTTTAACTATTTTAACAAGATTTAGTTGAAAAAACGAATTCTTGAATTGATTTGTGTTGCGTACTGAAGGTTGGGTGAGGGTGATTGTCATCTTCTCGGTCACAATGTGAAACTAAGTGTTGGTTTAATGATGGAAATTGAAGAGCATGAGGAGCTCAAAGAAGAACCTCCACCGCTCTAATTTTCTTAGTCCACAGGTTTATATTCTCTTCCACCTGCGTGTTATTTTTCTTCGGCATGGCTGCCATGGTGGTGGTTGTTCTCACCTTGGACATGAATGAGAGATGCTCTGCGTTCTCACCATTTCTCCGCTTCGTATTGCGTCTCCCTTCTGCCACGAGTGAAGGGAAAATGGTTCTTTGACTGAAACAATGTAAGAACTATGGTATTGTTTGGTTTAATGATTGTTAAATGATTATTAAATTTAGATTTTTCTCTTCCAAATGATAAATATCTCGAGTAGATATTTTATTTAATATATAAGTACTGAACTTGTATACCTTAAGGGTTTTTCTTTGGTTTAGCATGGATTAAGTGAGATATATTTACATGTGAAGTGATAGTTTTCTTCAAAAAATTATTACTTTTTACTTTTGTAATACCCCTCATTACGGTCATATTTTTTGTCTAAAAGTTTATGCATATAGAAACCTTATGCTATTTTTTTTTTAGTAAAGAATATATTTTTAGAAAGAAAATATATCTATTTGTAATAGCGGAAGATAAGAAATTTTATATATAATAATATTGCATATGCATATTATCTAAGAAAGGATAGGACAAGCATTTCTATATATAATATTGCATATGGAACTTATCTAAAGGATAAGATGCTTGTTCTTTCTTAAAAGGGATTTCATACATGTGTAGGAAATGATAAGAAATCCAATCTATTTTAAGAAATGCAAGCTATTTTCTTGAAAATGAATATAGATTAAAGAGGGTAGCTCTTGAAATATCTTCATGTGTGATGAAAAAGAAAAGAGAAGTTTTCTCAGATTTATATTCATTAACCATGTTGTAAATAGTAATGAATTAATAAATCCATGGATAGTTTCATAAATCCATGGGTAGTTTTTCCATGGTGTTGATAGAGATTAAATATTTCATAAAACCATGGGTAGATTACCATGGTGTTTGCAAATATTAATTATTTAATAAATCCATGGATAGATTACCATGGTGTTGGTAAAGTTAAGTTATTTAATAAATTCATGGTTAAAGTAACTAATCAGTTATATTCCTTTAGATGAACAAACTAAGTGATTACTTTTATATTATCATGATTATGATGTTAATTCCTTTTGGAAGAAGATCATTCATAAGCATGCAATATATGTATTAACTTTTATTGAAAAAGAATATACATATTTGTATGTAGAAAGATAGCTTATATTATTAAACAACATTGAATATGATTGTTAGTATAATTTTGAAAAAGAAGACATGTATTTGTATGCTTAATTGCATAGTTTTACAGAAAAGAAAACATATGTTTACATGCTCGCTTGTGTTGAGATTTTCTTCGGGAAGACTCGTGAAGGAGGTTATGTGCTTCATTGTGTAAGCACACCTTTAGAGAGACTCATTTGGAATCAACATGCATTTGCATGCATGGAAGCAACATTTATTATCTTAGCTTGCAATTCATGCACTAAAAGTAATAGCTCTAGGGTTAACTATTTTGACTAAATTATGTAAATTTCATGCACGAATATCGTAACTAATGTATCTGTTTAATTTAAATATATGCTGGGGAGATGTAGCTATTGTCTTGCAGGAATGTGTGCTTATGCGACGGAGACATTAGTTAATGTGATGACTTATAATTAGCACATATGAGGTATGTGTTGTTAAATGGAGAATATCAAGGTAATTTACTTGCATGTCATGAATATACATGAGTAGATGGAGAGGCTACTATAGTATAGATATATGTAATGATTTATTATATTTTATTAATCTTGACATCAATGTATGTTGAAGGTAACATTAGCACGACATGATAGTGATATGTATAAAGGAAATATTATGCTTAACCTCGTGGCAGGTAAATGATTATGGTTCATTCAAATGAGTACGAACTACCGGATGATCCAGTGTATGATGGACCACTGTATGTACAACCATGCCATCAAGATATGAAGATATGAAGACGAGAGGGTAAATGGTATCATATTTATTGTAATGGCTTTAAGCTAGATATTTGTATATTTCCTTGTAAGATTTATAAACGATGGTTAAGGGATGGTCTCCTTTATAAGCTATTTAGTGAGGACTGATCACCCTCAGGAGCGTTTAATAATAAAATTAAATGTTTGTTGGTTTTCACCCTACGGGATTTCCAGAGTATATTCATGTTCAATGATGTGATTGATATTTGTGTCAAGATGATGTTGTTGATTTCCTTTCTTTTTGTGACATTTATAATGTCAAGTATGTGATGACTACATGAATAATGAAATGAGTGGAAGGTTACATCATATAGTATTATGTTAATGTATTGTAATGGAGGTTTTTAATGGTTAAAGAGCTTAGTATTCTTATACTAAGGTTACACTATGAACTGGTAAACATGTTATGTAATGATGAGTAAGAAATATTTAATGGTGAATGGTTAGTTACCCATGAGTAAATTGTATAATTTTTTTTTTATCTCACATTTCCATGTGAAGTTAACGGTGTATGTTACAATCATGGTCATGGATAGGTAAATTTAAAATGAAAAAAGGAGAAGAAATGTCACTACATCCCATTTGCATTTCATGGTCAATACCATCTCTATAGGTAAATTTAATAGTTTCTCTCTTCACTATATATATATATATATATATATATATATATATATATAGTTAATTATAAATTTCCAACAAATGGCTTACAATTAAACATATTGGTTTTTTTTTTTAAATTCTTGCATGTCTAACTTCATATTTCAAACATGTTTAAAATTACACTTTTATAATTTACTATGTTAGTTGCTAATTGCCAAATGAGAATGGATATGTTTTATAATGAAAAGTATTTGGCATTTACATCAAAGTGCTTATCAGCCAATAGTATGAATATCAAATATTGACACAAAGGAAAAATGCATGTTATGTTGTATTTACTATTTTTTTTTTTTTTTAAGAATTGTCTGTGATCTTCCAAACTTAATCTGCACAAAGAAAAAAAAAACATATTACAAAATAGACATAAATCTACCTATTTACCTAATTATGCTATATCTTTTTGACTTTACTGCTATGCTATATATTTTTTTGACTTATGTTACATATTAAGAAACTTTGAATATTTACATCCTCTCTCTGTTTAATTTAAACTGGAATTGAAAATTTAGGTCCTGTATTAAACTAATTGTATGTATATGGACAAGATAAACATTAAAATTAAGTTTTACATTAAAAAAATGGATTTTAAAAAAGATAAGAATGAGGTTTTGCATTAAGCGGGCAGTCTGAGCATTCAGGAATTCGAGTGAATTAGTTTGAATGGGAAAGAACTAGATGGATCTCTGAAGTAGCGAAACCTTACAAAGCATCACGATAAAGAATAAAGGATTGAGACCTGAACCAACTGCTGAGGATAAGCAGGAATTTGTAGAGTTTTTGTGGGCTGATCAAACTGATAGGCATTACGTTTGAACAGGAGTGTGGTGTTACGCCAACGGAGCTGGAATGACTGAGGAATGGAGGTAGTTGGGGGGCTGAGAATCCTCTTCATGAGAGTTTCATTTGCTTGAGATCTCAAACGGAGGTCATCTATTAGATAGAATGCTATAGTTTCCTGAGCTCAACTGGACTTTAAAATTAGGTATAACATTGAAAAAAATAAGTTTTACATTAGAATTTAAAGATTACATATTTTGTTTATCAAATATATATTTAGTAGCGAGTTAATATTTTCACTAACATGTTTAGTTATATCATATTTGTTGATTGGGAATGTTTAATTATGTTTTTAATTTGGTTGCAGAGATAGAAATATGTTTTATGAAAATTCCCGTGTATAGTTTGGAATAGCTTTTAAATATAGATAAATATTATTATTTTTCTTTAATTTAAATTAGATTTTTCAAATTCAGCTTTAATGTCAATGTTTATATTAAATTAATAATTATTAAAAATAAAAAATTAATAATTTTATTAATATATATATAAGTTTGACATAAGTATATCTTAATATGTTTAATAAATCATTTTATGGGTTGGAATTGAGGATCATCCTCTATTCAAGGTCTAGTGGACATTAGTCTTATTAGTATTAATTATTAGAATCATTCACATAATAATATTAACATTAACAATATTTACATTCTAATTATTAATACAATTAATAATACAAAAATATTATTTTAATAATATTAACGTAAAAAATAGTAAAATTATTCACAATATTATTATTAACATTATTAATATATTATTAACAATATTAATACAATAATTATTGATGTATTAATATTTTTTTGAAAAAAAATGATATATATCCATAAGAGAAGTATATATATCTCTGTCTATAATCTCACAGACTTTTCTTCCTAGCAAATACAACAACAACTCTAATGATTCCTGCTTACATCTCACTGAGAGTCTATACAAAATTTAATATTTAGTAAAATTTGAAGGCACGTCTTCCCTTTTATCAACAATTTATTGGCTGCATATTTCAAAAAACTGTATTAAGAAAAATGAGTGTGGAAAGAGAGGCTAGATGGAGAGGTTTGATTCAATTGATTACACCTTTACTTAATCATAGAATTCATAAATACCAATTGAAACATTGAGGAGGGAGACTCAAGATTCCTCTAATAGGATGATTGCTTTGATATTTAGTTCCCTGGGGACGTGGAAGAAACGGGTTCATTTGAAGGAGTCCGAAACAAGACGAATGTCACAAAGAGCGTGCTTAGGGTTGATTTTGTTCATTGAATCCCTTTTATTGGCCCAATCAATGACAATTTTGGAGTTTCCCCTGACCTAAAGACTAGTCAAACCTATTTTTCAACCTAGTTTAAAAAAAAACAAAAGCATAGTGAACTTAAGTTTGTTGTTTGTCCCCCTACTATGGGCATACCTACATTACATGAAATGGAAGTGTCTAAAATAGATAACAAAACCTACCCCACAGTAAGGTCGGTGGCCTTGTATGGCACCATTGGAATATACCCATGGAGAGTCATAATGATTCACAAGTATTTAACATGTACCTTCAAAATGTAATTTTCTATATCTCAATTTTTTTAGAAAATTCTAGATTTTGTAGATGTTTATAAAGTACTAAACTATCTAAAAGGCCAAGAAACAAAATGTAAAAAAAAGAAAGAAGAAAAGAAAAAGAAAAATAATTTCCTAGAGAATCCTTCTAAATAAGCTTCTTTGAAGAATGGATCATCTTTATAAATATCTTTCAATTCATCCATCCATAAAACATTTACCTAGAATTCAACTAGAACTAGATTGATTCTACTGAAAACACCTACTACTTTATTTGACTACCTTTTTCTATGCTTGATAACAAACATAAAATTTTATAGAAAGTCAATCAATTTAACTTCTTGACTAAATTTTCTCTGGTTGTTGATATATTGTAAAGCATGATTGTTGGTTTAAAGGATAAATTCTTTTAACACAAGACAATGTCTTTGTTATCATGAAAAAATGGTACACCCATTTGTACACAACAACAGACACTCAGTGTTAGTAAGAAGCATGTAAATATTGCACATTTATAGCTCAAAACATTACAAAAGGAAAAAATTAAAAGGTTCTCCTAAATTCCATTTAAAAAATAAACTCTTATGGGTGCTCTAAAGACAGTTTGACGCAGCCAGATGGATTTTTGTTCGATAACCTTGAGGGTCATAGCAAGCAAAATCAACACCTTGAGAGACACATGGCTTGAATTAGACGCAATCTCTTGACATGACAAAGCTGACCATTTGATCCTTGATGATCAAGAAGCCTTAATTGAAGGAGGATGGTAACTCCCATTTCATTTATGAGCCAGGATATCTCATTTATGAGCCAAAGTAGGTAGAGATTGTTCAAAATATCTATATATGCAAGAGGATGGAGAGCTAAAAAAAGAGAAGAAGTTGTATATTGTTATGATGCCAAAATTTCTCCAAGAAATTAAGCATTCCAATGGTAATAAGATTCCACCATTGAGAGAGATTCTTCTTTACTTCCTTGAGAGAGAAAGAGCTTACAAATGAGATTGTGAAAGGGAAATAATTTTCGAGAGTTATTGAGCACAATTGCTCCAAAAAAATCTCGTCAAGTGTCTTTAAAGTCTATTTGTAACTCTTCCACTACCAACAATCAATAAAGAGAGCCCCTTTCCCATTACCTTTTTTATTTTGTTTTCTTCATTTTCTTGTTTTAATTTGTCTAGTTTAGTTTTTCCTCATGCATTGTTTCCATATAATTCAATGGTATGTTTATTCCATGTTTAATGACTAATATCACTCATTTTTTGTGTATATTCTTGTAGGATTTAACCAACTATAAGATAAGAGAATTTGGGATACTTGTTCTACCAAATTCAACACACAAATTGATGACTTCATTGGTTTTCCTTTTTTTGATCAAATTGGTTGTTTGCAAGCCTTGGGTCATGTTATCACTTTAAAAAAAAAATTCAAAACATCATTCTGACAAGATTACTTAGGTTCATGTGTCAAAATAGGGTCTTAAGAGTTATTTCTTGAGTTTGACTAAGGTAAGTATTAAATTTTTATAGTTTGAGCCTACCCTAGTGTTTAAATAAACTCATTTTTAAGGTCTTTCATGTTAAGTCTTTCATCATTTTAGGATTCATTCATTTCCAAAATCTTTTATATAAAAACCACCCAATTAGCCAAGAAACCGTAGTTTCGTAGCACATCACGTTGAAAAATTTCACTTTGCGCTATGAAAGTGCTGATAGTTTTGTAGCGCAAACAACAAAAAATACATTACAGGTGCTACGAAAGCGTGGTTTTGTAACTGTCTTGTCAGTTGAGTTGTCAGATGTTAGAAACCGTTGGGAAAGGGTAAGATAGAGGCTTGTTGAGTCATGTAATGATGAAATCGAAGTACACACCCACGTTTGTAGTCATCATGGTTAGTATAGGTTATGAGTGGGCCATCAATTTTCAGTTATGAAAGGACACTTGAAATTAAAATTCTTTCCTAATTAGTCATTCTCATTCCTTTTGCTTTCATTCGTAATGTCTGAGCTCTCAGTATCGATTCAAAATTGTGGATGGTTCTTACAAAGGTCTATTATGTTCATATCAATCGAGGCTGAGAGGTTCTCTGAAGAATATGGCAGTGGAAAGAAAAATGCATAGAGGAGGATAGTGCTTAAGGCATGAACCTGAAGACATGAAGGCAATAACTGAAGATCCAGCAGTGATGGAAGCATTCATAAGAGCAAGTTGCCTACGGTTTTGTGAGAAATTGCAGGGCTATCACACACAGGTATCCAAGGAATTTTCTATCAATTTCAATGGAACAGATACTAAAGTGGGGATGCTAAGTTTTTCTATCACACCAGAGGTCATTGTTGTTGTTACATAGATTCCAAGAGGTCAAGAAACTTGGTTCAAAGGATTCAAATTTAATATGGAGTAGTGTAAAGAGTTCATGAAGCCTGAGCACATTGAGATGGATCTCCAAAATGCTATCCCAAGAAGCTGCATCAAAGATAATTGTTCAAAACTACTGCTCAACATTTTAAAATATTTTACTTGTGAAGGAAGATATCAGAAGGTTTATTCATACCATTTCAAATTACTTCTACACTTCACTGGTAAGATTTCACTTGACTTACCTTTTTATCTGCATATAAGTCTTGAAAAGATGGTTGATAAGGTGCAAGAAAAGTCTAAGGGGAGTGAGACATCATTATTTCATCATGGCTTAATGAAATTATTAATTTTAAATGAACTGCAAAAGATAGGCAGAGATTGGTTCTCATTCTTGTTTGTTAATGGTTTTGAGTTGGAAGCCCTAATTCCTGCAAGAGACCCTAAAGCTAAAGGAGTTCCATCGTCACCAGCAATAGAACCAAGTCAACCTATGGTTTCAAAACCAAAAGAAACTGCAAGAGTAAAGCCAAGAAAGAAAACTGAGAAAAGGCCAGAGCAAATGCAAATTCTTGATACACCAACTCTCCCACCTGCAAAATAGAGATCAAATGTTTTCAAAGATGCAAAACAGGGACAAGCTGTCAACAAAAAAGGGACCAAAAGAATAACTAGAAGCCAAGCAGTGGTTTTGAAAGGAAAGACAGTTGCGATAGAAGATCGTTCAATAACAAAGGGGAATCTAGAGGATATTCTTCATTCCATTGACATAGAGGAAACACCTATTTTCCAAGCTGAATTTATTGGGGAAGATAAGCAGAAGTTGAAAAAGGCTAAGTGTGCAACGAGATTAGAGTTTGAGGGGGAAGATGCAAGTTTCATTTTTCAAGCAAGAAATCCTATGACAAGGCATGCTAGGAAATTAATGGAAGGTAGAAAAAAAGTTCAAAAACCCACTGAGACAACTAAATCACCTAAAGAGATTATTGATATCTCATCACCCATAGTGAAGGATACAATCAGCAAATTAAAAATGGAAACAGAGAAAGTGATAAAGAAAACAATTTTTCAATGCCTTGAGGAAAATTTAAAGCTGGAAAATTAGGAAATTGCTGTCATGAAAAAGAAAGATAGAAAACACAGTGTCTAGAAAATAAAGTTTAAAAGGATAAAGGTAGTGTGGGAAGGACAAGTTGATTCTGTTTCTGAAAATTTATACAATAGAGAGCAACTTTTGAAGTGGACAATTTCAACAATAAAAGAAGCTAAGTTTGTCAGAATAATAAACACCCATCTGAGAGATACTAATAAAAGACTTAAAGACCAGGTGAAGGATTTACAAGAGTAGCTAGAGTTAATTCATGATGAGCTACAAAGAAAAGGCATTAAAATGATAGTCATAGAATAACCAATAGGCCAACCAATTGTACATGAAGAAGAAATGCCTCAAAGAAGCTAAAATGAGTTTGGTTTATGGTTTGTATGGCTTGTAGATGATGAGGACAGGTTATATTTTTAGTTTTTGGGTAACCACAATTTTCATTTGACAAATTTTAATAAAAATCTGCATACTCAGCAGTTTCGTAGTGCCTCCAGTCTTAAAAAGCATAAAAGCGCTACGAAACTACTGTAGCTGCCTTTTTTGCCTCTTTTGAGTAGTATTTAAGGTGTTAAAGGCTGATTTAAGAGCTGAAACTACTATGAAAGGTTTGTTGAAGGGTGATTAAAATGATGCGAGAGGAAAGAGTCAAGTTTTTGGAGGATAAAGGCTTGTAATGGCAGTGCTACTAAAAGCGCTATGAAACTGTTGTATTTTCATAGCGCAATACATTATATCATTTTGAGCAGTTTTTGAAGCAGTTTTAGACAGTTGGAGGATAGGAAAGAGTTATGGTACATGTTAAGCCAACTTTCAATAGCCAAAGACTACGAAATGAAGATTAAATGATGTTCAAAATTGTTCAAAGAAGGAAAAAGATCCTATGCCTTAAAAATAAGGTATTGTTTCCTATTTTTGTAGAGGTCAGCTAAGAGGTCATGAAGAACTGAATGCCATTATCAAAATTTGACTATGTGATGATACACCTATCGATGATTTAATTTCAAATAGATAAGGTTGTTATAGATAATAATAAGGAGTTTGAGTCCTTTTTGAAATAGGATTGTCAAATACGATAGGTGTCTTTTTGTGATAAATTTCATGTTTTATGGTTATGCAAGGTATCAGTGGACAAAAATTAAATGCATCTAGCCTAGAAGCAGATCATCTGAAGATGTAAGAAGTCTATTAAAGGCTATTGGGTCGAATTGGTCAAGGGTTGGACATTTTTGGCAAAACTGAGCTTGTTGTGAATTCACTGTTTTAAGCTAATATAGAGATCTTATACTTGACCAACTTGAGATTGTGAAGGATTTTCAGTGTTTTACTATTCTATTTGTATTTCTTATATATCTCATTTGCAGTGGTTTTCATCTATATTACTCAGAATTTATATATAAGATGATCTGACTTCCTTTATAAGTGAACTGACTGTGTTTTTACATGTTTCATGTGTGTGTGCCTTATCACTAAAAAATCTGATATGCCTCAACTTCCATGTTAATTAGACTCACTGAATTACTGAATTTCTTTGACTCCATAAGCCCATTGTATACATGATGATGTTATTTTCAACCTACATCTATCATTATCAGTTTATTTCCTAGAGTTAGCCATCTATATTTTTATACATATCATTAACCCTTGAGAGAGCCCTCTCAGACTAAGGAGGCTAAGCCTCAGTCAAAAGATTAGGTTTTAAATAGTTACATGATATTGTCTGATCAAGTAGCCTATCAGGTCCAATTTTGTGATAACAGGTCACTCGATTTTTTCCATTTGGTTTTATTCAATTAGTTTTTGTTCAACTTTGTAGGTCTCCATTGGACCTACTTGTGGAATAAAAGGATCTCTTTTTAAATTTTAATGCCACCCTCAAATATTTTGAAAATATAGTCACGTAGGTCTCTTGAATATGCAGACTGTAAAATGCGAGACGCACAAAGAATTTTTTATCATTATAATTTCCTTTTCTTGATTGCTTGGTAGCCTTTAGCAATCCGCCTACACTCCTGCAATTTTTTACAGATTATATATACATTAATCTTACTTTTATAACCACATAATTAGAGTAATTGTGCTCATCTTTTACACTAAAATGTTGTAAGTTGGGACTAGGTGTAGTGTGATTAAGAATGAGAGTAGGCTCTCCCTCTCTTGCACCCTTATGGAAAACCTATAGGGGGATCCAAAAAGGTTTTAAAATACTACCTAGCATCTCCCTTTTAATTGGAAATTCACACATTACTTAAATAGGAAATACATAACCGACCCTTATCCTCACATATTGACTTGTTTTGAAAACAATTTAATTTTTGGGACTAGGAGTTGGTGTTTGTAAGAATTAGAGTAGGCTCTCCCTCCCTCGCACCATTTTGGAAAACTTGTAAGGGGATCTATAAAGTTTCTCAAAGCACCAAAATTTCCATCTCCCTACATGATCACATAGCATAATTAATAAAAGTATGCAAATCATTATATACACACATTTTTCTTTTCTCAACGAACAACGTAACATAATATAGCTAGGGGGATTGTAACAGATTATCACACATCCACATTGTTGCAATTCAAACACTTTGTATGTTCTCCATTCACCTTGCACACACTATCATATCACACGCTAAATTATTGTAAAATTTATGCAAAGGATATGCTCTTTTATAATATTTGTACTTAGTTTATTTTGAATTTATATTTTCGAACACCTTAAGCAAAGCAAGACCCTTTAAAAAGCACCATAAATTTAACAAACTAAATTCCCCACACGAGTCACAAGATAATTTATACCTCAGAATAAGACCATGGGGGTAGACATCCCATAAGCCATTGTGGTTGTTTTTCATTAAAAAACATAGGAGTTTTATTTTTAGGGAAGTTTTGAAATACTACATAATCCAGTGCCATAACCAGTGATGAGAAGAAACCTGTGAAGGGGTAAGGCCTAGAAGACAAATTATCATTGCCCCCTTCTTGTGTCTCGACACTTGGTACAATATCTCAGTCGAAAGTTAAAAACTGGAAGCTAGAATTCTCTCATCTCCACTGGATGTTGGTAGCTTAGTGGCTAAATATTAGGGCATATTTCCCTATAGGTGGTGGGTGTGGGAGAACTTGCACCTAGAGGTGATTTCAAACAGGTTGTTGGAAGCGTCACCAATACTTTTGAGACATGGCTCCATTGACCCTCGTTGTAAACCTCTTCCATAACTTGTTTTGGTTTTTGGATTCTAGAAGAAATGCTAGTACTTTTTGGAACATGGCCCCAGTACCCTTGTAAGAGATTTCACAAGGCCTAGTTACTAATTGAGTGAAAGGATGCTAGGTGTTTTAGGATTTTTTTTATCATAGAGTAACCTCACAAACATTTTTTTTGATTGTTTCACATAATAAAGAGGTTAAAGGGAGAACTAAACATTTATTTTTTCGCTTTGTCTAATGTATGTGAATCATCTAGTTTTCTAAAGAAATCCCTCCTCATAACATCTTCACAAATGTTTTAGGTCACTATATGGGACCTAAGGGTTTCTTGCTGCTTTATGTGCCTGTAAAACCTCCACCCCTTATGAAGAGACTACCTAGTCTCTCACCATTTTTTTGTAGATAACAACATCCAACTAACTTGTTTGGCACATCCATCCTCGGTGCTACTTTGTTGGAAACTAGTTCCTTTCAAGGTACCACTAACACTGTAGTATACCTAGGGGGGATAATATAGGGCACAGAGGGAGGTACCCAAGGGAATAATATGATGTAATAATGTAAGAATGATAAATAAATGGGCCATAGTTAATAAATAAAGTGTTTAAGCCACATGTAGCTAGGGATTAAAGTGATAAGACAATTGTATTGGATGTATGGTATTGAGAGACCCATGGTAACTGCCCATGGTATTGCATGTATGACACCTATATAGAGGCTAGAGACTCTCCATTGAGAGATGTGAAGGATTATGGTATTAACAAGCATATGGCTTGTGTAGTGATCTCCTTCCTTAAGGAGTGAGTGTATGGTGTTGCCGTACCTCAAGGGTTTGATATTAATGAATATATGAAGTTTTATATTCTATGGTGTTATTTCTTGGGAATATTTTCCAAGATGCATATTTCTAAGTCGTTTATCTATCTTTTCTTCTTAAAAAAAATAAAAAATTCTACACCCATTTAGCCCTCCAAAAAATCTACAATAATGCATGAAGAGGAAGAATTGCAACACAATATATCAATATTATGGGACCAAGTGCAAAAAATTTCACTCTCACAAAGAGAAACCAAAGATGAACTAAGAGGTCACATGGATGGTTTAAAAGTAGACATGGAAGCTAATATGGATGTCATGGAAGCTAAGATGGATGGAATGGAAGCTAAGATCGATGGTATAGAAGAAAAACTTTAAGGTCTGAAGGAAGATTTGACAAAGTTGCTACAAAAAATGATTCCTAATGGTGTAAAGGTAGTAGATGAAACTTATGATGAGAACAAAAGAAATGTTAATCATGATTTTATAGACACTAATGTTGGATTTTAGACCCACTATATTCCAAATATCGATAGGAGGAATTTTGATGGAAAGGATCCAATAACATGGAGACTACATATGGAGCAAGTCATAGCTTAAAAAATATTTCCAAAACTTGACGAGGAAGGAAAAATAATATTCAAACCTAAAGCAGTCACAAAAAAAAGAACTCTATAGCTACGAAATCGATCAATTTCAGAGTATCTCATCAAGTTGAATAAGTTACCAACTGAAGATTCCACATGGGAGGATGAAAATTTTATACAGAAGCATCCAAAAGTAATAAAGTGTTGAGGACAACACTGTTTTGAGGGAGAGGGGCATGTTAGGTCCCTATAATACTAGTGTATCCCCTTATTATTATTTTTGTGGCCATGTAGTCCCCATATTGTTATTATTGTGCTCCATAGAAGCCCACTATTGTTATTGTTGTGCCCTTACATTGTTAGTGTTATGTAAGCTAGGATTATATTGTGACCCCTTGGACTCATTTATATAGAAAAAAGGTTTTTACATTTGTCTCATCCAAGAATTGTTCATTTATGTAATGTAAAGGAGATTTCCCCCTTGAAGAGGTAAATTTCTAAGTCGTTGATCGACAATTTCTTCTATTTTGTGATTTGGTTTCATAACACTCCACTTTGTGTCATCATGTCACCAGTGTCGAAAAAATATGTTCTTCATCAAACATGCCTAGAACATCTTTGAAGAAGTAATATAAGACTTGATTTAAAAAAATTGTGGAAAGCTTGTAAAAAACTGTGTTTTAGAAGCCTAGTGTGCTCTACACTTCTACTGGCCTGCACTTGTCACCTTTTTCAAAACATGTGTCTAGTGCTGGAAGCAGGCCTTTTGTCAAGAAAACATGCACTAGTCCTCTTCAGGCAGTTCTTCTAAAAATGGAGGAGAATCTTCCCTCACTATAAGTCTCGAGAATGATGACATCGTTTCAGGTAGTTGATGGTAGGAGTGAGGCCTCCCATTCATGGCCATGGATCATATTTCCATGGATATTTCCCTTAATATGTGGAACTCCTCCCACCTTCTATGGATCCTCAAATCCCTCTCATTCCCTATAAATGAAACCCCCTCCCTCGACTAAGGGTTGGTTGCCATTCTATGAGCTGAAGCATGCCCAATTGTTGCCCATCTATGAAGGAGGAAGTTTTTTGAAGAGTTGAGGCTAGGACTTGGAGTCTCACCTGAAGGAGACATCCAAAATCAAGGCTTCTAGTTTCATTGATCCCTTTATCATTCTATTTATAATACATTGTGTGTTTCCTTTCCATAAAAGTGTCTATCATAGAAAAATTATTGTAGTTCTTCTTGATCTGCTACATAGCTTATATTACAGATTATTATGCTTTGTATCTATTTGTTGTCTCCACTTATTCTTCCTTGCAGGAATTTGTCTTCATCGATGGAGAGGATATCATGAGTGTGGAAATGAAAGAAGTAAGGTTAACATAAAAAGTAAGCATTACCATCAGAAAGAGGTAGGACATCTATCCTCCTTCATGTTTTCTATCATAAGTTAGTGTTGTAGGTCAATTTGAGAATCATCCCCCATGACCTAAGAGAATTAAAATTCATTCATGGCTTCTATTATGAGATTTCCAAGGTTTGAAGTATATGTCATATCACTTATTGACTCAAAAACGTAGCCTCTAAAGGGACTAACTGTGTTGCATATGTAGCTTCCTCCATTGAAGGGTGCACTGCAATGCACTATCCGACATTCAAGAGTGCATTGGTCACCTGGAAGCGGAATTCTCATTGTTCCGGGAATCTCCACATAGCCAATGCCTTCTAGAAGGGTCCATATGTGTCAAAATTTGAATCCAAGTGTCCATCTAACACCTTTGAACCTGGGAACATGTCTTGCCTATTATTAGAAATTCATTCATTGAGAAACTACCATCAGTTTCCTTATAAATTGAGCACATATCCTAGTGCTAGGGAAGGAAGAATTTTGGTAAAGAAATGATGTTGTATTATCATTTTAGAGAGTCAAGGTACTGATATGATACTGGTGTGATGTTGGATGTGATGAGGTTGGGATGAAGCTGGAGCTAGTGGCATCAAATCGATCATTGGTTGTAACCTCCCCCTTCTACTCTTTAATAAAGATTGTTGTTCATTTTCCCATATATGTATCTGTTTATGTTTCTATTTATCATGCAATGGATTCTTGAATAATATATATGTTTCACATCTAATCGATTTGAGTGATTAAAATAATTAGGCATTTTTATATTGAAATTTGTTTTTTGTTCTCTGTTTATTCTTGTCGGAATCAATCTGGAGATCTGGGTTGGATTGAAGGCGACAACAAAAGGGACAGAAGGAGAAGGAGAAGCACTTGGATTGAAAGTAGGTTCTTCTATCATTCTGTGTTTTCTTATTTTATAGAAAGTGTTATCAAAGTCTTTCATCTATTTTTCTAAGTGCCTAGCACCACACTTAGGGAATTTGATTTATCCGTAGATCATAATTCTTCATAACAAATTGATGACTCCGCTAGGGAGTTTCCTATCATTCCTGGTGTTTTTTACTTTGCTAATCCTCATCAGTAGCATCTAATTTTAGTTATTATACTTTTTAATGAAATAATTCGATCACAAGTGTGTTATGTAGCTTGCAGTTTCAATCACTGCTGCACCCAACGCACTGTTCGTCAAGACACAATGCACTCTCTCCCACCCAATGGTGCACTAAAATGCACTGTCTCCCCTTAGAGACTGCGTTTCCCCCTAAGCCAACCAATTCCATTCAGATTTTTTATTTCTATCATTCTCAACCATTTTTTTGATGTATTCTCAATTATCTGATACCTCTTAGAGACCAGTGAAATTACTAGATTCTTCCTCCTTTGAAAAGTAAATTTGTTCAATGTATCTTTAGTGTTTTTCTTTATAATTGACAAATCAAATTCAAAGAGTTTTATTTATGCATTATATCCATTTGTTTTCGTAAAGGAAATTGTCATTAAATTCTTCGTTTCATGTAGGAAAAATTGTAGTTCCATTCTTCATTTTTCCTAAAAGAGAAATTGATGTTAAATTCCTCATTTCTCAAAGAACAAAACATTTGTTTTCGTTGATTTAATGCATATAGTTTCCTTTCTTGCATTCACATTAAGGGAGATGAAAAGAAAAACATGCATGTGCATATAGTGAATTGTGTGTGTTTCATAGGAACAAGTTAGGAAAGTTGCATTTTAGTTTGTGCTCTTCGTTGTTTGCTCTAAAAATGATTTCTTTTTCCCTTAGTAGCTAGGATTTTCATTGAAAAAGCTAAAATTGAAAGGTTTGCTTATCATTGTAGTTTTAATTTTTAGGAATTTACATCACATCATGTGGTGAATCTCAAAGATAAACTTTATAAACAATATCAACTTAAAATTTACATCAATATACCTAAGAGAGCATTGGAACCATAAAGATAACATTTAGAAGGTCTAGGCTAGAGACGTGTTCTGGCATCGTTAACATAACAGTTGTCATTAAATTTTCTGCGATACATTCCGAGTCTGACACCTCAATACACGTACATAAGTATTTCATAGCTCGTCCACTTACCTTCGGGTATATTGCGCAGTGTTATAGTACGAAAAGTATACGGGGTGCTCTCACTGTGTGGTTTCACATTAGACAACGCTAATATGGACTTGGGCCTCCACTTACCTTCAAGTATATTTGAGAGGACAAATTTAGGTTGCTATCCACCTATATAGTGAATCGAGTTGGCCGCCTTGTAACTTGTGATACACCGAACACAACATTTAGGGAGATTGCCTGCCCGCACTGTTCACAATTACTTGGTAATTTTTTTCCCTAGAATTACCCTTTTAATTTGTTTATTTGTTTTTGGTAATAAAATAAATCATTCATTGTGGAAGAATAACACCCTTTCCCCCTTCGTTCGCGTAGAATAACATTGAAACCACCTTTACCACCGGAAGCCATTTCTGGTCGGCGAAGGCGACCTCGCTCTACCGAAACTAGTACCATCAGTACCTTTTGTGCGACATCATCCTCACATATACTAGAGTCGGCACAAGTTGTTTCTACAAATCTTGGTTCATCTACTATTGTCAAAATGGAGTCCTCACAGATACCCGTGGTCACAATCCATCCAATCAGTGAGACCATACCTCCTAAACCCGACCTTTTTCAACTGGAAGTTGATCCCAATCCTATCACCTTTTTTCCAAAACATATGAATCTTGAAGTCAAACGACTGAAAGTTGTCCCTATATCGGTTGCCTCACAATCTACTGTAGCCATTGAGTCTCCCATATCACGCAGTCAACCTCCTAAAATATACTTTGGGCCGGAAGATGAAATCCTTCCACCTGGTTTAATTTCGATTGAATAAATAATACAAGATGAAACATCTTTAACTCCAAATCATTTTGGGGTGGAGCTTTACCTATATGAGTCTTTTCCTCAATCACTTTCCTCTACTTTTTTTGATCCTGTTTCTATTTGAGTTCTCGTAGATCCAATAGGGTATAAATTTTATCGAATAACCATTCATGAGCCAACATCTTCGGCAGGACCATATATTCAAGTTGCGAAAACACCTTCTCTTGCTACCCCGTAAATGTCCACAACTTCACCAGAGTCACATTTATATGGTGTCCCTTCCATCCCACGTGGTTACCAATATTTTTCTAGAACCTTCTCTAGTGCATCCTCAAACACATGGACTTCACCAATGTCATCGTATTGTATTCTAACTAGTAAATCTATAGTGAGTATTGAACAGATTGATCCTTTATATACATCATCAGGGAAATATCAAGTTGGTCCATCTAGGTATATTCCATCCAGTACAATTTCCATTTGACTCCCTGCATTTGGAGAATAATATTTTCCATCTTATTATACTCATCATGTTGGGGAGAAACATATGGTCATCCATATTGACAGTACTTTGTCTTTATTTGGTCATCCTAATGTTAGAATGAATTTTTTTCAGTGGCAACCCACTCTACCCATCCAACCACAAACAATTGTACACTCGTATCAACCAATTCATCCTATTGCACCCACATCAACTCCACTTGTTAATACATCCTTGCCCCTATTATAGACTCAAACTATTGTACCTCAACCATCTTAGGCAAGTCCCTCAACCCAATACCCTCAAGTATTGGGCCCTCAGACTCCAACACCTTTGGCTGGTTTACAACAACCACCTATATCCAAAATTATTTATTCACAAGCTGAATTACCATATTATGGGATGTGGCAGCCGTAACCAGGTTATACCTATCTGCAACTAAATCCAAGCTATCCTGGTTTGGGTTATAGTGTTGGTGGACAAACCCCTTGGAATACATAAGCGCAAATGCCACAACCTTCATTTCAACAAGTAGCGTACCCAGGTTTTGGTCAACATAATCCTCAAGCGTTTGCTTTTATAAACAACCCATATCTAGGTTACCAGAAATAGATTCCTTATGCTGGTGCTCAAAGGCCTATTTCCCAAGAAATTCCATCATACGCTGGATATGCTCAACCCAACCTAAATCAACAGTTTCCCTTTGTTGCAACTTTAGAGTTACCAGATTTAAATCGACTCACCAATGATCCAATTAACTATGATCCTTGGTGGCTAGTGATACCTCATAGATTACCCTCAGATATTTCTAAATTCTATGGAAACGTTGGGGAATAACCGTCGACACATGTTATAACTTATCATTTGTGGTGTTCATCAAGCTCCTTAAATGATGACTCTGTTAGACTACGTTTTCTCCAACACCCACTCACTAGTCCGACTACACTATGAGGATATTTATTTTACTGTGTCAACCTCATTAAAAAATGAATCAGGTGTTTAGGATAGTTCTTTTCTTGTGTCAATCTCGATAAATGAAATGGGTTCCCATGAGGATGGTTCTTTTACTGTGTCAACCTAGTTAAAAAATTAAATAGGTGTTGAGGATAGTTATTTTATTGTGTCAACCTTGATAAATGAAACAGATTCCTTTGAGGATAGTTATTTTACTATGCAACCTTGTTAAAAAATGAAACATGCCATGAGCATAGTTCATTTTCTTATGTCAAGCTTGTTAAATGAAACAAGGTTCCATGAGTATAGTTATTTTCTTGAGTCAAGTTAAAAAATGAAACAAATCCTCTCCTTATCAAGATGAGTCTTCCATTTGATCTCGTAAATGAACCTTCATTCCATCCAGCTATTAGTAACTAGTAGCCTAATTAGGTGAATGAAATGAAGCTTGGGGGGCATGTGATATTGTAAGGGGCACTCGACATGTACTCTTGTAGGGGGCATTCAAAACTATCTTGAGTCCATTTCCGTTATTATTTTCAAGACTCGTTAAAATCATGAAAATCCCGAGTTTCTTTTGATGTATTTTCATTCTCGTAAAACACATGAAAATCCCGAGTTCTTTCCGTCTTTTCCTACTTGTAAATTAAATTGAAAGTCAGACAAAGCATACTTTTATCCTCTTTTTTTGAGCTTTGATAAAAATGAAAAAGGACTTAAAGTGCACTTTTATATCTTTTTTTGGCTTCGATAACAGTGAAAAAGGAACCCCTGGAGTCTTCTTTTAGCTCTTTTCAGACTTCGATAATGTGAAAAGATTGCCAAGAACTTGTCTTTTCGAGCTCGTAAAAGTAAATGAAATGAAATATACTCAGTATAAGTTTAACCATTTTCCGGGCTAAGATAAACTATTTATGAAAAAGGAAAACCTTAGTCGAACATGGCTAGGAGGTTCTCTAAGATATCATTTTACACTTTTTCAGATCTGAGCAAAAAATTAACGAAAAATGACTTATGGAGTTTTCTTTTGTCCTCTTTTTCAAACTCTCTAAATATGAAAAAGGACTAGGCTGTCACTGTCGTTAGGCTCGTTAAAAAATAAAATAGCAACGGGCTTGTTAATCATGGAAAGAATCGAGTTTCATTTATCGCTAGACTCGTTAAATTATTAAATAGCGATGCATATTTTCCTGAAGGGTTGAATTATAGATCAAGCATATTTTTCTCTCCTCAAGCTTGTTAAAAAATAAATAGGTATTGGTTGAAAAATGACCAGGGAAAATTTGGGAAAGTGAACAGAAAACTTTTACGGTAGTAGATCACTCTTGAACATGACACTTCCACTCCATCATTGTGACTTTTGGGTTGGGAAACCTTCTTGACGGTTAATTCATACCTATGGTTCATCATACCTTCTCTTCGGTTTTGGGTCAATGTTGTCAACTCATCTCAGTGTCATCGATATGTTCAAGAGAATTCATCCAGTGAATACTCATCTTTCTACAATACTCATAAACCTTCATTTTCATGACATTCATCCCTGAAAATTTCTATATCAAGTCACATTTTCTCTCCAAAATCAGTAACTCCCATTTCGCAATAATGTGGCTTCCTGTCGACATGAAATCATTATCGAGGAAGTTTACTTAGAAACATCATCTTCCAGTACCATGAGGCTTGTTACAACATTGACAAGTTCCTCACTTCTGGACCATTTAATGAAAGATTTTGTTTGGCGTTCGACATCAAATCATATATTCACGCCTTACAAATTGTACTGAAATACCTTGAGAGCCATTAACATCAATGATGGCTCTCTCGTGATTTTTAACAACTCACATCATTGGTTGATAATCAAACGATGTCTTACCATGTTCGAACACAAATCATATATTCGCATGGCTAGACTTGTACCCGAATGATCGAGTGAATGAGATAAGAAGACCTCAGATCTAGTTCATCCATCCAGGCTACGATTTTAGGATTCTTGTACACATCATCAGTACAATTACCTTACATACAGATCGTCATCTGAAAATTATATCTATAGGCATGTCTGTATTGGGAAACATTCCAATGTAGACGACTTTCTAAACTATGTACATGTTATTAGATAGTTTATGTGCTGAGCATGGGAATTCCTCCCTCAAAAATTCGTGATCAAGATGAAAATATCATGATGTAATATATTGTAAGGTTGATGTAGGCTTCCACTCCACTTCAGTTCCAACTCTTCACATCGTAAACAATCTCATCCAAATATATTATTATTATTTTGACTTCATGGTTTAGGGGGCAGCTGTTATAGATCAATTTGGGCATCATCCCCCGTAACCTGGTCAAAATGGACATCATCTCCAGGACCAATGAAATAGGGTCTATCATCCCCTTACATTTTAGTTGCTATATGCCCTAAGAGAAGAACAATTCATTCATGGCTTCTATTGTGATATTTCCAAGGTTTGAAATATATGTTATATCACCTATTGACTCACCAATGCATCTTCTAAAGGGACTAATTGCGTTGCATGTTCAGCATCCTCCATTCAAGGGTGCACTGCAATGCACTTCCCGACATTCAAGAGTGTGTTGGTCACCTAGGAGCGGAATTCTCATTGTTTCGGGAATCTCCACATGGCTAGTGCCTTCTAGAAGAGTCCATATGTGTTAAACTTCGAATCCAAGTGTCCATCTAAAACCTCTGAACTTGGGAACATGTCTTGCCTATTATTAGAAAGTCATTCATTGAGAAACTACCATCATTTTCCCTATAAATTGAGCACAAATCCTAGTTCTAGAGGTTGGGATGAAGCTGGAGCTGGTGGCATCAAATCGATCATTGGTTGTAACCTCCCCCTTATACTCTTTAATAAATATTGTTCTTCACTTTCCCATATATGTATCTATTTATGTTTCTATTTCTCATGAAATGGATTCTTGAGTGATATATATGTTTCACATCTAATCAATTTGAGTGATTAAAGTAAGTAGGCATCTTTATATTGCAATATGTTTTCTGTTCTCTATTTATGCTTGCAAAAATCAATCTAGTGATGTGAGTTGGAATGAAGGCGACAAAAAAAGCAATAGAAGGAGAAGGAGAAGCGCTTGGATTCCAGGTAGGTTCTTCTATCATTCTACATGTCTGCTTATTTTAGATAAAGTGTTAGAAAAGTATTTCATCTGTTTTTCTAAGTGCCTAGAACCACACTTAGGGAATTTGATTTATCCGTAGATCATAATTATGCATAACAGTTAGGAAAGGTTGCATATAATTTTCTTGTTTATTTCTAGATCCTATCATTAGGACTAGAAGGAATGCATCTGTCTGCATAAGTGTTCTCCTGCACAACATTAACACAACATGATCTTGTTTCCTACTCATGCATGAAATATTTTTAGATCCAAAACTGAAACACCCACCGAGAGTTCTTCTTCCATAAGTCTCACTTCCACCTTAATTAGAATCAGTAAAACATGTTATCTTGACTTCCTTTCCATCATAATTCAAAAAATGATGTATTCTTCCATGTAGGTATCTCAAAATATTTTTGGCAGTTATGCAATGATCGTGACAAGGCTCCAATTAAAATTTACTAAGAACATCTACAAATAAACATATATCAGGTATTTTATTTACCAAGTACATCAGAGAACCCACCAACTTACGATAACTAGTAGGGTCAATGAGACTAGATTCATAGCTTCTCAAATTCTTGATATTGGCGATCATGGGAGTAGTCATAGGCTTGGAATCCATCATACTAAATTTCTACAACATCTTGATTATGTATTTTCCTTGAACTGGATAAATATCATTGGTTTTATGTCATACTTCCAAGCCCAAGTAACATTGCATGAGTCCTATATATTTCATCTTGAATTCAACTTCCAACATTTTATTTCATTCTAGTATTCTGTGCTCCAAAGTCATCATAAAAAATGATCCACATATAGTAGTATAATTACTAGTTCATTATTTTCCACCTTAATGTAGAGGATTGCATTGACAAAGCTTTAGAAGAACCCAATTCCTAATAGATATGCATCTATCCTTGCATACCATGCCCTAGGAGCTTTCTTCAAGCCATATAGGGACTTCTTGAGTGTGCAAACATGTGTATCTCTACTATTTATTTCAAAGCCTTCTGGTTGTTAAATGTATACTTATTCATCAATGGTACATTTAGAAACGCTATTTTGACATCAATTGGATGGATATTCCATCCCATAGTAGTAGCTAGTGAAACAAAATATACTATAATAGTATAACTAATAGTCGGAACAAAGGTTTCTTCATAGTTTATTCCTTCCTTTTGTGAGAAAACCCTTTCAGTGAATCTATATTTATATTTTTCTATGCTTGCATCATCGGGATGTTTAATTTTTTAAATCCATTTTGAGGTGACAACCGATTTGTCACTTGGTCTATGAATTATTTCCCATACTCCATTCTTCATTCTGTCATTCTTCTTGATGAGAATCTTCTTCAAATGTTATTGGTTCAACTTCTATCAGTTTTTCATGTATGTTGCATATCCTGAATGCCTCTTTGGTATTTTTCTTTCTCTAAAAGTTCCTTTAGTATCTCCATGTACTTAAGCATACTTAAGTGTACTTTTAACAAATTTGGCCTCTTCTTTGTTTCGGGAATGATTATAGGTTGAATAGGCTTGCTTGGTCCTTGTTCTTGGTTTGCAGTTATCTTGTCATGATGCTCTTCTTATTCAAATAGTGGTAAATATTTTGCATCATATTTGATTGGTATATCCTTGGATCTTTTGTAGTAATGATTTTCATATAATATCCAACAAAGATCCCTTATATGCTTGTAGAATCTAATTTATTTTTCTTGTATTTTGGAACATGGATGTATGTGGGACACCGAAAGATTCAAAGATGGTCTACAATGGATTTTTCCATGTGAATACTTTTTCTGGTCTCATATTATCAAGGATTCTATGAGGACTTCTATTTTGTAGATATAATGTTATCATTGTTGCCTCACCCCATAGAAACTTTGTTATATCTTGATCAAATATCATAGGTCATATGCATTCTTCAATTGTTCTATTTTTTCCTTTTTGCAACTCCATTATGCTTGGTGTTGTGGGGAAAAATGAGATCAATCTTAATGCTTTCTTCTTTACATTATGAAAATAATTATTCTGTAGTGTATTCCCCACCATTGTTAGATCTCAAAGTTTTTATCTTTCTTTTGGTTAAGATCTCCACTTCATATCTAAATTCCTTGAAACTTTCAAATACTTCGTCATTTTTCTTGAGAAGATAAAGCCATGTATTTCTAGAGATATAATCAATGAATTTAACATAATAAGGATGATCTCCAAGATAATTGTTACACATTTTCCCACACAAATTGGAATGAATTAGGGCTATTATCTCCTTAGACCTCGTATCACTACTTGTAAAATGTTCCCTTGTATTCTTTCCTAAATCACATACCTTGCATACTCCATGATCTTCCTTAATGTTATCTATACCCTTTACCATTTGACTGAGTGAGGGTATTATATTGTAATGAATATGACCATATCTTCTATGCCATGGTTCAATAGGATTGATCTCCATGTGAACTAGAGCTTGAGGAGATGGTGTTATGACTATATATAGCCTTCCATCATGAACTCCAATTACTTTTTCCTTTTCAATACTTGAATCCTTTCCCCAAACCAAAAATTTACCATCTACAAAGGAAACCCTATATCATTTATCTTATAAATAATAAATGGAAAGTAAATTATTTTTCAACCCTGGAACATAGATTATGTTGCTAAGGTGTAGATTTGCTCCACTTTCTAGCTTCAGTGATATAGATCCAAGTCCCTTGACTACATAACTGTTGTTGTCTCCTAGCTCCACTAAATGTGATTATGGTTCCCTTGATAGAGTATGAAGTTTTAATCTTTCTCCTATCACGTTTCTTGATGCTCCACTATCAATGATCCATGTGTTGTCATCGAGAAGAGTACTTGGAATTTCAGCCAAGAATCCTTCACTCTTGATTATCCTAGATAGATTGTAGATGATTTTTCCAATACAACTTCCTGCAATTATTACGATATTTAATCCCAAATTAAAGTAACTTTCCATAGAGAAAGTAACCTTTTATTCCAAGCCAAAAAAGTGATCTTCTACCTTCGTTGACCTTAGCTCTGATACCATGTTGAGAAATCAATGATTATAGGAATTAGGGTTTGATTCCTCTTTCTTGATAATTACTGGTGAATTATTTTGGCTTCTATTACTTATTTACTACTTTATATATCATAAAGAAATTACCAGATTATATGTATATGAAGATCAAAATAACAATATACAAAAAATGTAGGTGCTCAGATAGGGAAAAACCTATATAAGGGGAAAACCCAGTCAAGCTCTTCCTTGAGTATATTCAAATCAAGATGAGTGATTTCTAAACTTCTTAGACCTAGACAATGACCTCCAACTACCAAGTTAGTAATTCCCTTCAATAGATGATCCATATCAAATTCTTCAAGTGGTAGCTTCCCAACAACATCTTCAATCCAAAATCCCCCACCCCTCGCCCCCCCAGCAACATAACTTCAATCCCAACAACAAAATTTTGAACCTACAAGAGACATAAAATTTCTGCCCAGAAACTTCACACACGTGAGAGATAGATAGCCCCAAAAATTGAATTATGCCTTCCACGAAAATTTCATCCTTCTCTATCTACTTCACTACTCCTTTTTTCCTCTATTACTTGAAGATTGAACTTGCTGAGTGAACTCTTTAAGTAGGTCGAATTTCCTCTCTATATATAGACATTCTTCTAGGTGCAATTTGACATAATATAGTCTGACTTCCTGGGGATAGGGAAGACTTGGTGTGGAGGTGTCAAATAACCTTTTTAACTCAAAATTAATTATTTTTCCATGATACAAAAGCCCAATAAGGTTCTAATAAAAATGAAAATGACTCTATTGACTTAATCTAAAACCTAGAAGACTTCAATGTAGGCTTTGACCTAGAAAATGATGACCCAAACATGAAACACATGCTTTAATAAGCAATTTTCTTTAATAATAAAATCTATTTTGGTAAGTAAAATTATGGATACCAATAATAGGTACATTCTTCAACAAGTTCCACATGTTTTAAGGAAGCTCGAGAAACCAAACAAATACTAGTATATCATCGATGGCTTCTTTTGTGCATCAAATAAGGGAGTTTAAAATTTAAAGATGATAGGGGTGGAGTCAATAACCTAGACTTCCTTCAAAAATATAGCCACATCCTCCTTTTACGTGAAGGATATTTTAATCCACACCTTATCTAGAAGAAATACATTAGGAACATATGAGACCACAAGGGAAATATATTGGTCCAACCATGTTAAAATGGTAGCTAATATAAATTTCTACCCTTTTGCCCTACCTACCAAGGATTTCTTATCCAAGTCAACCATATCCACCATTTCCACACCATCTCATAAAGATAAGCTATATTCCATAGAATATAAATCACATTTTAGTGTTATAAATTAAATAATAGAGAAATGAAATGAAAATATTGGAAACACATAAAAGCATAAAATAAGAGAGACATAGATATAAGTGGCTCACTCAATTTTGGATACAACCATAGAGAAAAAACAAGTCCTTTCCTCTATATTATCTAGCAAACTAAACTGATACAAGCTACCATGCATCCCCTATAATTTCCTCTCTGCTCTTGCACAATCTCTCTCTTTTTCACAGAGAATAATACATAGCCATAATATAATTCCATGATATAAACTGAAGTTTTCATTCTAGAGAATATTGGAAATTAAATTAACTCAGACAAATACAGAAAACACACATAAAAAACGAGACACCAAAGAATGGCGGAAAAGGCTTCAGCCTCATGGCTTCCTCACATATTTTCTCATTATTACAAGAATGTAATTTTACAATTTAATAGATGAGGAGACAGTGTCTCAAGATAGTACATGCTATATTGAACACATTATTGAGATAATTTATCAACCAAACACCCACCAATATAGGAGCTACCTAAACTAACTCCTATCTTAAAGGAACAACCCAAGAGTTAGGCACAAATTCCTAACTTGTAATATTTAAGTTATTTATTTATTTTTGGATTTACTATTGTTTTGTGAGAGAGGATAACATTCCCCCCTTAAATGATAAATCAAAAAGAATAATGAGTAACCATATTCCAAGTTCTCATGTTGATCCTCAAAAAACATTGCCTGGAAAACCGCCAAAGCTGAATCTTGAAAAACTGCAATCTGAAGAGACCATGAGTCAGCTGCATGTCTGATTCAGATTTGAATTTCTCTTGACAACTCCATCATGTACCAAGTTGCAAAAGGATCCATCTTTCCTTTGCGTGAAATCAACATCCTTTGTCCACTGAAAAAATTTGTTCAATGCCCACTGGCTGATGATGTCAAAAAAACTCACTGTTGCTTTTGCTGTGCTGAAAAACTGCTCACTACTTCTTTGCTATCAACTGCCCACTGGCGAATTTTTCGATGCCCACTAGATGATTTTTTTGGTTTTTTGAGACTCTCAGTCTGATAACCATCGTAAATTTCATTACATTTTCCCCCCTTTGTAACCTGAAAGGAGAGACACTTCTCTGGAAAGTTTTCCTAAACTCCTCCCCTTCAGGTGTAGGAGCTATACACTGGTGTACTCCCCGATTCAATTGCATGAGAGTACCATCATCTTTTCACTATTGGCTACACTATGTGTGATTGTATTCGATTTTAGAACTGAGACAATTTGTGGACTGTGGATGACCATTCCCAAGGATCGATCCATTCATAATGTATCTTCAATCGGGCTAATTGTTGTTGGTTGCAACATTTCTCTGAGGAATGATTGGGCTTGCCACAATGGCCACAAGGATGGATATCAAAACATTGATCTTCCATATGATCAGTTCTTTGAAAATGATAACATTTCGGTTTTACTTCAACTTCAGGTTGCATGCAATTCTATGTGTCTGCAACTTTGGGTTGCATGCATTGCTCGTTGTCTGCAATTTTCTCAGAACTTGTTGAGGTGAGTTGTGCAAGAAATCCTACACTGAAGAAATTAATTGGCTTGGAATAATCCGGGATATGCAAGTTGGTGTCATCATTGACATATCCTAAGCCTCGTCAATTCTTGTTATTTTGAATTTCTTCCCATGGCTTGATGATGAGCTTGGAAGAAATTTGAACTGGAACAACTTCGATAGTTGAAGCTATTTGGATGAATGACTTATCATCTAGATGGTTCAAAGACTTGAAAGTATCACTCTTTTCTTGCAATTCATTCCTTTGAAGTTGTGGCTCGAGTTGAAGAAACTCAATGGTTTCATGTGTTTGTTGTAGATGTCGTGAAAGATCAGCAAGAGTTTCTTTGTTGATTTGCACCATGTCTTCATCACTGGAGATGATAAAATTGTGAAGAATGTTTCACCACTGAATGTGTTTCACCATCTGAACTTGCTCTCTTGAAATCAGGCTCTCTTGTCGTAGATGTCATGCTTTGAACTGTTTCACTTGATTTTGTTACTTGAATGATAGGCTCACTTTCTATGTGACCTGAATGGCACGCTCACTTTATTTTTTTCTTATTGCACTTGCTTGAACGCTGACTTGAATGAATACTCATGCTCGCTTGCTGTAGAGTTCAAATTTCTTGATTGGTGTTAAATTTTGAACATGTTTGGTCTCTTTGATTGCTTTGATGGTTTCTGCAATGAAATTCACGCTGGCTCGCTTGATGGTTTGAACTTTGTACTGACTTGATGCAAATTTCTTGAATAAATAATTGCGCTCGCTTGTAGGAGATGTGAACTTGTTGCTTGTTTGCTTTATAGTTAAAACTCGTGCAGTCACTTGATTATTCTTAAAGAAAGGGTGTCAAACACTGTCGAAAATGCACCCAAAAACACTTAATGATTTTAGTGACTCACTACAATGAATTCAATTTGACTTAATTCGAATCAATTCAAAACTTGGGTGTCTGTTTCAACTGAGAATTCACCCTTACAATTCAATGAAATTTGAGTGTAATTACAAGTTCAAAAATGTTGATGTAGACTGTGCTCAGAAACATTGGAGTTTCCATATTCTTGAACTTGATTGTATTGAGTGAATTTTCTTGTTGAGGTAGAATGCCGATGTTGAAAACTTTTATTATTTGTTGTAGTGATGCAAATGCATGTGTTGAGCTTAATTATCCCTCCTTGTAGCTACTTTGTTACAAATTTTGTGCTTGTTTGTATTGAAGTTTATGTATGCGTTAAATGAAATCATTTATGTGTCAAAACTAGACACAAATCAAAAGCAACAACATGAAGCATGCACCATTATCAACACATTCTTCGTGTACCTAAGATCCCCTTATTCAATTTCGGGCGGATCTAGGACACAATCACCACAAAAAATATACGCTTTATTAAAATTTGGAGTACATAGTCATTCAACTTCACAACATCTTCATGGAATCAAAGTTCTAGAACTTCTTGGAAGAGAAATGTCGTAAAAAAACTGACTCAACCTTCTACAACAACGAGCTTTCTTTCGATCACTCCAAATTTACAAAAAAAAAACAAAGGTGAATCCTTATCACTCCACAAAATCACTTATTGCTCCAAAATTACAAATAGAATTTCCAAAAAAACTCTCACTCCACTTTAAAAAAAAAAAAAAAACAAACTTATCTCTCCAAATTACAAAATTTTGAAACGTCAAACTTATTACTCCTAAAAAAAAATTATAAATTCACTTTATAAAAAGTGAATCACTTTTTCAATTGTATTAACTCCACTTTTCACTCCACTGACTTATCACTCTGAAAACAAAATCACACTTTAAAACCTTATTACTCCATTACATAAAACCTTTGTTGTGTAACCAGCTCCAAAAAGAGAAGAAAAGAGATATAAACGCCTTAGAAATGAGCCACTTCGAGGGGGAAACCTCCAATACATTACATAAATGAAAAATTATTGGATGATACAATTCACAAAACCTCCTTTCACTGTAGGAGTCCATGAGGCCATAATGTAATCTAGTGGGCACAGCAATGTAATCTAACCGACCTAACATAATAATAATAATTTAAGGGCACGATAATAACAAAATGGGGGTTACAAGGCTAGTAATAACAATAAGGGGTTTACACACTAACAATATTAAGGGACTATATGGTGATATAGGGACCTAACATGCCCCTCTCCTTCAAAAAAGTGTTGTCCTCAACGCTTGAGTAGCTCACGAGGTGCTTAAATAACAAAATTCTCATCCTCCCATGTGTGGGTCATTCGGGTGGACAGGTTCTTCCACTTGATACCGAGATATACGAAATTGATTGATTAGTAGTTCTTCCAGGAGTTCTTTGTTTCATAATTTGCTTTAGGTTCCAATATGATTTTCCCTTCCTCATCAAGTTCTAGCAATACTGTTTGAACTGGAAGATTTTCACCTATAACCTTCTTTAAGCATGAAACATGGAAAACTGGATGTACTCGCGAAGAAGTTGGAAGCTCCAATTTGTATGCCATTGTACCAATCTTTTGCAACACCTTGTAAGGACCATAGTACTTTGGCAATAATTTATTATCCTTCTTTGCTTGCTTGAGGGACATTTGTTTGTATGGTTGTAGCTATAAAAATACCCAATCTCCTACATCAAAAATTCTCTCGCTGTGATGTTGATCTGCCTGTTTTTTCATTCGATTTTGTGCCAAATTCAGGTTATCATTTAAGAGCTGGAGAACTTCTTGTTGATGCTCAATGTGATCTTCCACTACTTGAACCTTCGAATTTTCCCTTAAAGATGATGTGATGTGTTAGAGTCAGCTTTTGCAGCTTTCCTCCAGTGATCAAACATGCTCTTACAAAGTGATCTTAAAGTATCAAGGTCAAATTTTGTCATTTCACTGAGTCTTCAAGCAAAATTTGGTCACTAGGCATTAAGTCTAGGGTTTGTTTTCACTCTTTTCAAAGTTGTCCAAACGTCGGTCCATGTCACCATTCAGTTGAGTGTATCATCATTAATAGGGTTGTCATCATCATGTCAAGTTCCATTGGGTCATTTTACACATTGTTCATGCTTCAGTTGTGCCTTGGTAAGGTCCATTTCCCTCTCCTAGGGTTTTGGAGGTAATTTCTCTTGGATGGTCAAATCATCGAAAAGACTTGTATCCTGATGTTCAAACACCTTCCCCTATCCTTAATATACCTTATTAAACACTTCCCATCACTGAGATCCCCAAAATTCCTCATTTTTGCACAAACCCTAGTTTCTTGCCACAACTTGGCAATTTTCTAGGCTAGGCCTGTGTTTTGCCCTTTTGGACCCCTTCCCCTCACTCAATATTTGAGATTCCACTTTCCCCTACTTCCTAACATCCCTCCCTACTTCCAAAAATTTCCCCAAGAATTTAGAAGCCCCTTATCCCCTTCATTTCGCTTCATTTCGACAAAATTCCTTGTTTCACACATCGGGGTAAGTTTCACTCGAAAGATGTTTCAGAGCAATAAAAGATGAAATTTGGAAAAATGAGAGAGTTTTTTGTCCAAAACATCCCAAGGAATAAAAACCTCCTTCACGTTTTACACAGGTGTCATGGTTTTATAGAAATGTCAAAAATACCATTGCCTCAAGGGAATTGATGCACCTGCTGGAAGTAGTGTTGGGCGATTTGAGTTTTGATAGGGTAAATGAGCTCCAAATTGATAAATTCCACTTGGATTGGAAATTATACTTCAAGCGCTTTCCAACGATATATCATGAGATCAATTTGGATGCCGCGAAGTACTTCAAAATCGGGCTGAAAGTCATGCGACCCACTTGTTTCAGGCATGCGACCCACTTAAATTTTTGGCTGAATTTTCAACTTCCAGCTCAGATTTTCGGCCAGTTTGGACCAGTTTTGCTTGGGGATGAAATTTTTGAGTTATTATGATGTAAATTTATGTTTGGCATGTAACTTTGGTTCATTTTTACCTATTCTAGAAGATTCACTCTCAAAAAAGTGAAAATCATGTAAATGAATCAGTTTCCACTCTTTTAGAGGCAAGTTGTTAGCTGCCTAGATTGTAGTTCCATGATTAGAATTTGGTTGAAACTGACCCCTGAAGGAGGAATTCGACCCCTAGAGGTGTGGGAAGGGGTTAGGATGATCTATATGATGTAATTTCTCAATCATTTTCAGAGGTTGGAGAGGTTGGACTCTTGGGAGACTTTTGGTACCATTGTACATATTTTTTCATATTTTGGCTAAGGAAAGATCAGAGGTTTTGCGGCACTTGTTGGGATCCTTGTGGTGTTTTGTTCTTGATGGTGTTTTCTCTTTGTTTACTGTAAGTTCTT
Source organism: Pinus albicaulis (assembly GCA_034641835.2). Classification (NCBI taxonomy): domain Eukaryota; kingdom Viridiplantae; phylum Streptophyta; class Pinopsida; order Pinales; family Pinaceae; genus Pinus; species Pinus albicaulis. Next base: position 777,098,959 of record CM076571.1, on the reverse strand, counting down.
CATGTTTAATGTATGCCATTCCTTTCATATGCTTCTGAACTAAATTGAATGAGTAGATGAGGTTGAATCCATTGTTTACCGTGCTCTGCCTTTGAATTCATTTAGTTCTATATGTTTTCGACTGTTTGGAGAGGATCCAAGTTCTTCTTTGCCCTCTTCAGCTTCTCGTCGGTCTGATCTGTCCATATATCCAATCAAAAGCATCAATACATTCACCTACCTTGCCCCAACTCGAAATCTGCAAAGGTCTGACCTTATCCCCGGACCTAAAATTTGTTTTTCCCATTTCTCCAGCGAAAACCCAAAAATCAAAATCAAACTTACCTATCTCTTTACTAGCCTAAAATCAGTTCCCATTTTGAGTCATCTCGCACCCTATTGCTCATTTTATCGAGATTGACGGAGAGAGCCCTCTCCTGTCCTCGTAGGGCTAGCTACGAGGCTGAGCGTGGTTTGATGTAGCCTTGAGTTTTACCTCATTTCAGCCTGAGGTAGATTTGAGCGCTAACATAGTGGCGACCATACTGGGAAAGACTTCCCCGGTAAAGGATGACAAAGTTCAGATCCGATTGCTGATGGTGGACAGCAGTCGGACACATATGAAGGCTGAAACTTTCACCTGGCGACTCCAGCTCGATCCAGAGATTCCAGTGCTCGCTGATTCATTCCATCTTGATGACAGTATGTAGCCAATTTTACTTTATTGAAAGGCTAAAAGATATTCGAATCGATTAGCGATTTTGAAATTAATGAAAAATTTTTAATGTCTTCACTTCAATATTTAAAATCTCCAGTTTCCTAAACTAAAACTAGGTTGAGTTAATTTATTGAAAAAAATTGAAAGGAGATTAGGTGTTTCGTGATGAATCTGATGTAATTTAGGGCCCAAAAGTTGCAGAAACTCTTCCTCATAAAAACAAGAAACAATAGAGTTACCTACAGATGTTTACACATAATGAATTATACGGTATGGAGGAAGTATGTATTGCGGAATTGAACAATAGTGATCTGACATACAATCCTATTGACACTTAGCCAGAAATATTTCGATTTCTTGGTAAGTCAAAACGTCTTATACATATGAGATGGTCATTTTGTATGGTACTGACAAAAATTACATCGTAATCTGCAGTTCGACACTCTCGACAGTGACCCTCGGATGCAGACGGATCCCGGCATTTCAGTATTAAATCCTTTTACGGTGATCGGGTAAAATTTTAAATAAATAACGATTAAAGGCGACATTCGTTCTAGTTTCTTGAAGTTTTAGTTTAATTTAATTAATTTTAAATCATTTCGATGGGTTTTCGATTCGTAAGTTAATCATGATTTACCATTATTTGGATGGAAACCTTGTCTTCTCTAAACTATGCAATTCTTACTTTTATCAAAGCAGCAATTATCGTCATTGAAACTGATAATGAACTACGTCTTGTCTGGTCCTATGTCGATCAGCGTCTGGAGGACGGGTAGTGGCAATCTCGATTCAATATACGAGGCCAAAAATAGCAAGCTTTCTGCAGACATTGGATATTTGTGAAGCTTGTTCTTAGAATATTTCAATAACACTATGGCTAGGGAAGATTAGGTAGGTATTTATTTGAAGATATCATCAATATGTGACTAATTTCTTCTACAAAACCATTTTAGAAAATCATTAAATGTATTTTGAAATATGTCTCAAATTCTCCCGGCTCTTCAAGTGGCGGTCGTTTTATCAACTCCCTATCTCACAGCGAAACGAAAAGAGAAAAAAAACCACTCTTAAATCAACAATTTAAAAGAAATTAGAAAATAGAGTTTGTAATAATGTGTTGGAGCATAATTGGCAAGAATATTGCAAGAGGATTTCGTAGGATGGTGGGCGGTATGTCATCATGGTGTGGACAAATATGGAAGGCGTCCACTTCTAATGATTCTACCCAGGAAGATATTATGAAATTGCTTTGTTATTGGATAGATACACGTACGGGGACATTTAATGGGTCTTCTCTTCTACTATGCAAGAAAATTATCATTAATTGGTCTTTTGGATTATATTGCAACATTTTCAATGAGCATGAGTGGAACTAGGTCATCAATATGAGATATTTCTTTGAATATGAAAATGTTAAGGCTCTCCATAATGAATGCCGTTCTGTGAATTGCTACCTTACTGTTATCCACTATTGGAGTTCTCAGCTTCTTCCTGCTTTGCATACTGCTTTTAGGGTTCATGTCCTTGCATGTAGCATATCCCAAGAGTCGCTATAATCCTGACTACTGTAGCTTGCATCCTGATTTTAATGGTTCGGTTGTTTTGAAGCTCATGTCCTGGTTTGAAAAACTTCTGGATTCGTTCTAACCTGAAATGGTCTCCTTCTTTCTGGGTCTAGGTACTTGGCTGGCTAGGTATGAAGCCATCGCTCTATGGCTCTGCTCTTACTATGTCATTTCGATGGTGCTTCGCTTTCTGAGATCTGCTAGCGGCTCATCGAGATCCATTGGTTACTCCTCCCAGATTTCATTTGAAAATTTATTTTTCTCCAAGGTTTGGTCTCAATGAATCTGATGCATGAAAGCTATGCAAGTATGCTCATGAAGATGGTTTGAGCTTGAGAGGGATGTTAGTAGAAAATCGGTAGTCTTAGGCATTAAATGAGCTCGGGTACTGACATTGTACTTCTTGTTGTCTTACGGGAAATTGACTTGTTTCCTATATTTGGGTGAGACAGTTGTCACCACTTTAAATGCTCTTGTCTCTCACTTCTGTTATAGCTATGTGAGCGGAGGAAGCTGTCTTCACGCCGTAATGTGTGTGAATGTAAATAATAGTTCTTCTGACATCTCTTCTCATTGTGTTCTTTGACCGTGAATTTATAAACTTGTCCTTAACCATATTCTGGTTCTCCATTGCTACATTCCTTTTGGCACTATGAGCATGTTCGTCCTTGTCCAGAAGCATTCTCTGTCTTTCCTCTAGCACTCCTTGAACGGGTTGTTGGAAGAGGTGGGCAGGGCTCCAATAATCCTTGTCGTGTAAGTCATTTCCTTGCCAATTCTGAAAGAAGTAATTATTGGGTGGTAGGTTAACAAGGTACCATGTTGGATGCAGAGCAGTCTACCGAAATACTAGGCAGTTGATATAATGTAACATTTACATGTATCATCACAGTAGTGCGCTTCAACTATGACTAGCCTCATTACCACATCTAAGGTTTGTTCCCGCAATTTCATGATTATTTAGGATCCTTTGAAGTTGTGGAATTAAATTAACAAAACTCTTAGAAAGGCGAATTATGAGCTATTGTTGATGCTACCATATTGCGTGGTGGGCGTGTTGGAGTTCGATGGTACAGCATATTCTGTACAGCTATTGGTCGTTCCTACAAATAAATTCTGATCAACGTTGAATACATACCTGGAAATATCTCTCGTTGATTGTCTGCCTGGGGTGAATTGAGAATTTTAGTTTAAAGTTGTTTTATTAAAATGACAAATATGTGTGCAGCTAAAAACAATCAAGACTATATATCACAGAATGACTGATTCTATCCCTATTTAAGACTTGATTATGTGATTCTGCACTTAGAGTTAAATATCCAAATTGGCTATACGGTGAAATTTAAAGGAGAAACGCTTGAATTTGTTCCCAATCCCATTTAGAGAATTCTGCAGAGAATGATATTCTCTGTCTTCTGTCGATTCAATTTCATTCAACATTCATTTCTAGTCACGAATAGTTTATTCATATTAAAATAATTATTTACATATTAAGTAGAGAGGATTAAGAGGTGATGTGGAAAACGATTTTATTGTGGGTTTTTAGCCAGAGGTTTAATGAAAAATACGACTACGCTCAAAATTCTTGTTATTGAATTTAGCAGTTGCTCTTTTCATATGCCATATGTAGCTTGTAATGTTTTACATGTCATTTCATAATCATTCTCTGTTGAATACTTTTAAGTGAGAAAGGCAGAATCCAGTTTACTGCTCTGCCTTGGGAGGTATTCATTTTCTATGTTTTCTTCAGTTTGATAAGGATTCATCACACATGCCCTTGTCAACTTCTTAGCAGTCTTGCCAATCCGTTTAAGTTCCAATTTGATTGTTAAACTTCATGCTTATCTTGCCTCAGGAGATAATCTGCGTTTTTCATTTAATCTCTGCTCTTGCTGTCTTTGCCCCACACAGCCCAGAAAACCCCAATCATTTATTTAAAACCTCTTGCTTATCAATTTACTAGCCTAAAATCAATATCAATGTTTCATTTAGGTCATCTCAGATCCTATTGGACATCTTTCACTGAGTTTGACCCGGAGAGAGCCCTCTCCTGTCCTCATAGGGCTAGCTACGAGGCTGAGCTTGGTTTGATGTTGCCTTGAACCTCGCCTTCTTCAGCTTGAGGCAGACTCGAGCGCTAACATGATGGATGGGGGATGATATCCATAAAGTGCCATAAATGGGGTCATTTTTGCTGCAGTATGGAAGGAAGTGTTATACCACCATTCAGCAAGAGGTAACCACTTGACCCATTGTGTTTGTTTATCAGATACAAAACAACGAAGATATCCTTCAAAACATTTATTTACTATCTCAGTTTGACCATCATATTGAGGATGATAAGATGAGCTATGAGCTAATTGAGTACCCAAACAAGAAAATAACTCCGTCCAAAAATTTCCAGTAAAAATGGGATCTCTGTCGCTCACGATAACCCTTGGGCTTCCATGTAGCTTTTGAATTCTATCCATAAATGTAGTAGCAACTGTACTTGCTTTAAATGGATGAGATAATGCACAAAAGTGTGCATACTTGGTAAGTCTATCAACTACCACCATGACGACACTCTTTCCTTCGGACTTAGGTAAACCTGTGATAAAATCCATTGAAATCTCCTCCCAACGTTGACTTGGAATGGATAAAGGTTGTAGAAGTCCTGGGGTCTTAATGGTTTCCACTTTATTCTGCTGGCAAACCAAACATTTCGCCACAAAATTTTGAATATCAGATTTAAGGCCATCCCAAAAAAATTCTTTCTTCACCCTGTGGTAAGTTTTTAAAAATCCTGAGTGTCCTCCTAAAGGAGAAGTGTGCAATTCCAAAAGAATATTTTGTTTTAGTTGGGAATTTTTACAAAGATATAAGCGATCTTTGTACCATAAGGAATCATTTTTCCAACTAAATGTATTAGATGTACTAGGATCTTGCTGCAACTTTTGAATGAGTGTCCATACATATTTGTTCTTCTTCCATTCATCTCTTGCTTCGGTTATCCAATCTGGTTGGATAATAGAAATGGCACAAAGCAATGCTTCCACCTCTTCATTCTTTCTTGAGAGTGCATCTGCAACAACATTAAGCTTTCTTTTTTTGTAGATTATTTCAAAGTCATAACCCAACATCTTTGTCACCCATTTTTGCTGCTCTTCTGAAGATATTCTTTGTTCCAAAAAGTGTTTAAGACTATCATGATCAGTTTTTACCTTGAAGTGTCTTCCCATTAGGTAAGTTCGCCATTTCTTTAGTGCATGCAGTATTGCTAACATTTCCTTCTCATAAATAGGTTTCAGTAAATACTTTCCTTTGATTGGACGACTTTCAAAAGCAATGGGTCTTCCTTCCTGCATTAAAACAACACCAATTCCATTTCCTGAGGCATCACATTCCACGATAAAGGTTTTTGTGAAGTCTGGCGTAGCTAAGACCGGTGCTAGGCACATTGCCTCTTTAAGACGTTCAAAGGCCTTAGTTGCTTTAGGAGTCCATGAAAATGCATCTTTCTTCAATAATGTTGTTAGAGGTGCTGCTATTCTCCCATAATTCCTTAATGGCTTTAATTTTGTTATGGTCTACTTCAACACCCTCGTGAGATACAATATGACCCAAATATTCCACCTCTTGTACTCCAAAGAAACATTTGGATTTTTTTGCATATAATTGTTTCTCCGGCAATAGTTTGAGCACCCTGTCAACATGTTCAACATGATCCTTCCAAGACCTACTGTAGATTAGTATATCATCAAAAAATACTAGCACAAATTTTCTAAGGAAGGGTTTGAAAATGGAATTCATCAATCCTTGAAATGTAGAAGGTGCATTGGTAAGGCTAAAAGGCATGACCAAAAATTGATAATGACCCTCAGGAGTTCGAAATGCTATTTTCGGAATATCTTTAGTCTTCATTCTAATTTGATGATATCATGAACGAAGATCCAACTTGGTAAAATAAATTGCTCCATGTAATTCATCCAATAATTCATCAATCACAAGAATGGGAAATTTTTCTTTAATGGTGAGCTTATTGAGCTCCCTATAATCCAGAAACATTCGCCATGATCCATCCTTCTTGTGTACCAATACTATAGGAGCAGAGAAAGAACTTTGACTAGGTTGAATTATACTCGCCTCTAACATTTCTGCAATCATACGTTCAATTTCACTCTTTTGGAAGTAAGGATATCTATAAGGCCTGATGTTTGGAGGAACACTTCCTGGAATCAAATGAATAGCATGATCATGATCGCGAATAGGTGGGATTCCTTTGGGAGTTTCAAAAACTTTGGAATGATTGTCCAAGACTTGTTGGAGATCTGCAGAAATAGATGATTTTGATGTTGGAACTTCTAGTGAGCATAATTGTGCAATTACGCCTCGTTTTTATTTATTTAGAAGCTTTGTCATGACATTAGAGCTTATTATCTTTCCTGGCTTCCCCGCAATACCCCGTAATTCGACTTCATTTCCTTCTGAAAAAAATTTCAAGAAAATTTCTTGAAAATTGAAAGCTACCGTCCCCAAAGATTGTAACCATTGTACTCCTAGTACAACATCAACACCTCCCATAGGAATGGCAAGCATTGGACTAGTCAATACATATTCCCCCATGGTTAGCTTGATATTATGGCATTTTATAGAGCAATTTATAGTTCCTCCATTTGCAACCATCACTTGACATTCTGGTGCTGGGTATAGGAAACAATTCAATTCCTTGGCTACCTTACAATGAATAAAATTATGGGTACTACCTGAATCAATCAACACTATTACCTTTTTCTTCTTGATATGTCCTTCTATCTTGAGAGTTTGAGGAGTGCTAATTCCTGCCAATGCATTACACGATATGGTCGGACTCATTTCTTCCTCTTCTAGGGTTGGTTCCTGGTGTATATCCTCTTCTTGTTCATTTTCTTCTTCCTCTTCACAATCTATGTAAAATAATTTCTTCTCCGCACACTTATGACCTTTAGTGTATTTGCTATCACAACTGTAGCAAAGCCCTTTTGCTCTTTTTTCTTCCAATTGTTGTGGTGTCAACCTTGTAGGTTGTGGAAATCTAGGCGTAGCAACACTTCCTTCTTTATAGAATTGAGTGGTAGGCTTCCTTGTCGCCATAATTTTACATTCAACTTTTCTTGCCAACCTGAATGCCTTCTCCAATGAATTAGGTTCCATAACGCGAACTTCATGTTGCATGTTATCCTTTAAAGTGCCTATGAAGAGATCAATCCTGTGTTCCTCTGGAATATCAGTTACCCTTATATTCAATTTTTGGAAGTCCTCAATGTGCTGCCCCACTAAACCCTTTTGTTTGAGATTTATCAATTGGCTAAAGAAGGTGTTGCTCTTTGTATCCTCATAATGTGCTATCATTTCCTCAGTAAAAATTGACCAAGTGACAATTTTTTTACGGGAGCAAAGCCATTGATACCATACAAATGTATTTTGTTCTAAATGTAAAGTTGCAATGCGTACCTTTTGCGTGTTTTGCACGTTATGGAGATCAAAATATTGCTCCATCTGTAGTATCCATGTTATAGGATCCTTTCCATCAAACTTCCTCATATCCATTTTTGGAATATGGTGGTTCTTCCCGCCAACATTAGAGTTTATGAAATCACGATTAACTTTTATTTTGTTCTCATCATGAGGTTCTTCTACTATATTTCCGCCATTAGGAATCATTTCTTGTTTTAAGCTTGTCATCAAGCCTTCCATGTATGCTTTTAGATCATTCTTCATGTTTTCCATGTTGTCTTTCATGTCATCCATCTTAGCTTCCATGGCCACTTCCATGCCATCCATCTTAGCTTCCACGCCATCCATCTTAGCTTCCATGTCTTTCTTCAAACCTTCCATCTTCACTTCCATGCCTTTCTTCAAAACTTCCATTTCATTTTTTTTTGCTCTTTGCAAGAGTGAAAACTGTTGCACTTGCTCTTGTAATTTTGATAGATCATGTTGCAATTTTTCATCTTCATGAGTCATAGTAGAGCCTTCTGAAGGCTTAATGGGTGTTGAATTCTTTTTAGGGGCCATTTTAGAATCCAATATTGATATCTATTCTACAATATGCCCTTGGAATCAATTCAACTTGATTCTTCAAACAAGACTTATGCAATTCGGAAAAAAATACACACCTTTTACTTGCTTTGAGGAGCTCGATATTGAAATTGGATTATCTCTGTAATTGAAAATACTCGATATTTGAAATTCATCCCTGTAGTATCCCTATGAAGCTTCTTTCAAATGCCACAGGTCTGACCTAATTTGGATTCTCCAAGGCAAATTTGTGTCCAATCTCCCACAATGACCTAATTCTGGACTGGTTTAGTAGAGTGAACTTGTACGACTTGCCACGTGTCACTTTTTTGTCCTTTGTATCTGAAATTGATAGCCATGAAACTACAGTCCGTTTAATTGTGACCATTTTTTATGGGACTCCAATCCGATCCCCAAAGAGAGAGTTATTGAAATGTTCCCACGATCACCTCTTTGAGATGAAATTCAGGAGCCTGAAAAATCACTACCTTCCACAGATCATATTTCCAAAAATGTTGCGAACCAAGGTCTAAAATTTTTTGACGAATTTCCTCAGGATTTTAGCTTTACACCATATGAATTTCATATTTTTAACCTTCGTAGAAAAAAATTTATAGTGAAAATTCCACGATGACCTGTTTAGGAGCCTTAAAACATACCTAACTTCCAAAGATGATATCTCCAAATTATTGCGAACCAAGCTCTGAAATTTTTAGGCAATCTTCCTCAGTATTTTGGCTTCGTACCCTAAAAATTTCAGCTTCTGAAACTTCGTCAAAAAAAATTTATAGCGAAAATGCCACGATGACCTGTTTGGAGCAGCGAAACCCTAGAATCCAAAGCTCTGACACCAAATGTTGTGTAACCAGCTCCAAAAAGAGAAAAAAAGAGATATAAATGCCTTAGAAATGAGCCACTTCGAGGGGGAAACCTCCAATACATTACATAAATGAAAAATTCTTGGATGATACAATTCACAAAACCTCCTTTCTATATATAGGAGTCCATGGGGCCATAATGTAATCCTGGTGGGCCACAATGTAATCCTAGCCGACCTAACAATAATAATTTAAGGGCACAATAATAACAAAATGGGGGTTACAAGGGTACAATAATAACAATAAGGGGTTTACACTAACAATAATAAGGGACTATACTAGTGATATAGGGATCTAACAACCTTATCACTCCATTACATAAAATATACCCCAAATTACACCTTATATCTCCACAAAAAAAAACTTGATTGAATTCAGAAAATTTAACACACCTTTGTTGAAGAATCATCAATTGTAGGATTTTCCTCCGTGTAAGGTTTCGATTCATCCACTATTTTCGTTTTTTGTAAATTTCTTTTGCTGCTTTTGGACTATGCTACGGCTATAAGTTGTGCACCTTTTAAACTGTGGTTCCGTCGGATCTATGGAGAAATGATGAGATGTGAAGAGAGCAGAAAACCTTGGATCATCACAATCAACTGTGGGTAATTTTTCCTCACTTGGAACATTCTATTTCCAGCCTTTGGATTTATTAGCTTTTAAATTGTATCCTCACACACCTTCATTGAAGATATGCTCAGACTGCCAAGTGGCGCCAAACAAGAGATATGCTCAGACTGCCAAGAAGTAGTGATCAGTGCAGGTGCTAGGAGCACTCATTCTGTGGCAGCTACAATGATGTTCATGGCATAAAACAATTCGAAGGTTGTAGCACTAATCCTAGCTGAAATTGGAAGCAGCAATCGTGACTGAATGAAATATGCAAAAACAAAATTATCTACACACTTGTAAATTCCAATTAACACAAACATGCATGGATCGGGTCCAAGAACTTTTGCAATCTCATGGCATCGATCTAAAGAAAATTTCTGAATGTTATGCATGGAATTTCCAACACAAACATTGATTTACGCTAGCAAGCTCTACTACCATATTTGTTTAATCAGCAAGGGATTGATGTGATGATAAGACACCATTTACATTGCATTTAAAAATCACATCCTTATCTGGTAAATTGAAAGTTTCATATTATGCAAGGTAAATCAAATATTAATCTACCACCGTTGACAAAAAAATACCCTTCAATACTTACTCAACCTTCAATACTGTTGCGTTACAATTGCACTGGTGTGATACAATGTGACTACAATGGTTTCACGCTCTGGTTCGACCCTCGTCCAAACGAAAATCACTAGGATGGCTTCCACGCTGTTATAATTGCACAGTGATGATACACCGTGACTGTTTGTAGCTTCAATGTTGTGATTCAATCCTCATCATGCCATCACTATTTCACAATGGTTCATGTCAATCCATCGCTTTAAACAAAAAAAAACGCTGCATTTCATTTGAGACTGCCTTCCCTCGTAAGCATGGCACCCAATACAACTGCATCTCTCACTACTACACTCTATAGAATGACAAACCCAAATATGAAATAACGCAAAGAAGTTTGACTAATGCCATTGATCCCATTATTTGTTTAAAACAAGATTTTGTTCACCCACAGACATGCGCTATGCCATTTTTTCCTTCAACACTGGCTACAACGCAATCTATAGGATGCAGAGTTGAATGTTGAATTCATGCAATTCTCTGTAGCAGAAGTTACTTACGCAAGCATCCCATTCTGTTGCTGCATCAACAACACCTGAAATTCTTCAAGAATGTGCCAGCAAACACTTCACTTTGAGATGCGTTGGACTAATTGATCACCGAAGGCATGAACATGCTTCTCCACAGAGGTACAAACACAAAATACAGAATGCACGAACGCAAAACTGTTCTACCGGTTGACCAATTGTGCACAAATTCCACACGCTCTGGTTTTGTTTGCCACAAGCTCGAGTAGACTCGGTTCATCACAGGCCTCTCTGCTTACATTCCACAGCAATGCCAGGCCTCACTACCTAGTATAGGCACAACACAAATGGAGCACACTACAGTCTGTTCAATGCTATCCTCTTACAACTCAGATTTGATGCCATGTGCGGCATTATAAGCTTCTTAATAGTCGATCTCAATGCTGAAATGGACATCCTGTTCAATAAAATTTTATCCTTGACTCCTTACTCTGATGTATGATAGTGCATATACTGAGCGCTCTAAATAGTAGTATCCCTTAGTTCGAATGTGGCCTCTATCACTGCATTCAACGCAGTCGTTTCCAATTGATTTTCTCTGTTAACAAATTTCTGCATCCACAAATTTATACACATTCTATGCATATATAAAGTTGCAGATTCAAAATAGGAATCTTAATTGCTCCAATACCACATGTTAATAATAAAAATAACTCAAACAAATATAGGAATCACACATAAAAAATCAGACACCAAATAATGGCGGAAAATGCTTCGGCCTCACGGCTTCCTCACATATTCTCTCATTATTAAAGAAATGTAATTTTACAATTAAATAGATGAGGAGACAATGTCTCAATATAGTACGTGCTATCTTGAACACCTTGTTGAGATAATTTCTCAACCAAACACCCACCAATATAGGAGCTACCTAAACTAACTCTTATCGTAGGGGAACAACCCAAGAGTTAGGCACAAATTCCTAACTTGTAATATTTAAGTTATTTATTTATTTTTGGATTTATTATTGTTTTGTGAGAGAGGCTAACAGAGAAAAAATCCTAAACTAACATAACTTCTACTATCATATATTTCACCTAATGAACTATCTATATTGATTACAAAATTACAATATTTTACATGGAAAATTTGTCTATTTTTTTTATTTTTTATTTTATTTTTTTAATTTATTTTTATTTTTATTTTATTTTCAGGGGCGTTGCCCCTAACTCCCCACTAAGAGGGGCTCAAAAGAATGACGTGGACCCCCTATAACACTAGTGGGGAGGCATTCCCCCCCACATTCCCCTATCATGAAATGGGATCCAAATGCCGTTGAAACATCTACATATACTAATACAACTATTATATGGTCGCCTTCAGATTTTTTCTATAAATTTCTATCAACAATACCGTTTTTAAATCCATGTTGCTAAAGTTATTTATCCAACCTTTCATACCAAGATATCAGATCTTGTTTGAGTCCATATAAGGCATTTTCCAGTTTCCACACAAACCCTTCATCTGTGGTGAGCATAAATCCTTATGGATGCTCAATGTAAACTTATTTTCCAAATCTCCATTGAGAAATGAAGACTTCAGATCCATTTTATATACTTTGATTTTTTTATGACTGGAAAAGGGAAGAAAAATTCAGATAGCTTCTAGTCTTGATATTGATGCAAAGGTTTCCTCGAAATCTACCCCTTCTATTTGGGAATACCCTTTACATACCAATCGAGCCTTGTTCTTGACTACTTGACCCTGCTCATTTAGCTTGTTTTTGAAAACCCATTTGGTCCCAATGAGAGTTTTCTCTCTAGGTCTCAGAACAATCTCCCAAGTGTCATTTGTTTCAATTTGGTCAAGTTATTCATTCATCACTTTCACCCAGAACTTGTCCTCACTTTCTTGGATGAGATTATTGGGTTTAATATGTGATAGTAGAGCCAAATTTGCACAACTTAAACTGCCAACCAATTTCTTCCTAGTCTGAACGCCATGTATTTGATCTCCAAATATCTAACTCTCAGTATGTTCTTTATGTACATATCTGGAAGGTGTTTTTCAAATTGGAGTTGTGCTTGAGTCCTCAACTTCATTATCTGATCCTGTTTCTTCTTGATATGAAAACATCAGATCTAGATTTACTTTACCATTTGATTTTATATTTCTTTTAGAGGACTCAAGCTGTACAACTATTTCATATTCTATCAAATCAATGCAATCCTCAGTCTTATTTTTCTACTTTATGTAGCACTTAAATCCTTTCCTTCGATTGGAGTACTCGAGTAATATTTCCTCATTAGCGTAGGAGGCAAAATTTCTAAGATTTTTATCATTCCTTTTGATAAAAAAATTTCTCCAAAAAACTTTGAGGTGTTTGACTAATGAAAGCCTCCCCTTCCATAAATCATAGGGAGTTTTATTACTATTATGCCTGAGATGAGTTTTGTTATATAGATACACTATTTCTTGTGCTGCTTCTCCCTAGAAGATGTGAGATACATCAACTTCATCTAACATTTCCCTGGCCATTTCCTAGATAGTTTTGTTCTTTCTTTCCACCACTCCATTTTGTTGTGGATTTATAGACATTGAATGTTGTCTTCTGATGCCATTCTCTTAACAAAATTCTTCAAATTATTTTCAAGTGTATTCTCCTCCCATGTCTAATCTTAAGCATTTGATCTTTAGATATTTCTCATTTTCAACTTGAGCTTTGAAATTTTTAAAGTGTTTAAATGCTTCTGATTTTTCTTTTAAGACAAGGATCCAGGTGGCCTTGGTAAAATCATCAATGAGCAACATAAAATACTTTTCTCCTCTTAATATTTTTTCTATGGTTGGGCCAAATATATATGTGTGAATTATCTCCAGTGGTTTGGATGATGCGAAATATTTTGGGTTGAAGTGAGTCTGGGTTTTCTTACCAAATTGACATGATTTACAAATTGAGTTCTCAGGTCTTGAATGTCTCGACAAACCTCTCACAACTCCAAGTCTGCAGACTCTTATCAAGTTGTCAACATTCATATGGCCAAGTCTCATATGCCATAATCATGCTCCATTTGTCTTGCTTAAATAACAACTTACTCTTTAGTCATCAAACACATATACATTGTTGTAAGTCCTGATTGATATTCCAACTAGCTTTGCTCCTTCATATTGTGGATCTCAAAGCCCTTGGTTTGAAAAGTCACATCATATCCATTATCACACATTTGGTTCACATTGAGTAAGTTTCATTTGATACCTTACACATACAGCACATTTTGTGCCTTTGTGTTTTGATCAAGACTTACTGTCCATATACTCTTAATTCCTGCTGGAGTATTGTTTCCGAAGGTGACTGATCTGGATCTTGGGGGAGGCCCCCAAGATATAAAAAATTTAAATGAATATTGGGGGGGGGGGGGAGGGGAGGGGGGGGGAGATCCCCAATATCTGAAAAATTGAAATTCTAGAAAAATATGAGAACACACAATAAACAAAACCGAAAATAAACTTTTTTATTAAAATAGAGAATATTTTAAAAACTTCATTGTGTTCGACAATCTGTCCTTTTACAAAATGTGACTTCTTACTTATAGTAATTTTTAGTTACAATACCACGGGTAAATTCCATGGGTAGGTAAATACCATGGGTGAATGAATATGATGAGTATATGCCACTTACAATACCATGTGTGGATGCCACTTTCTATTCGGATCAGTGACATTGTTTCCTATGTATTTCTAATTTAGCGAAAAAAAAAATGTTTTTATCCCCAGTCATATGCTCGAAACAACCGCTATCCATATACCATATGTTATCTTGATTATGATTTGATAGAGCGAGTGCACATTGCATCATATTTTCAATCTTTCATTTCCATCTCCCTTTATCATTTTGAGTGGATGAATGTTTAATATTTTGGAACTTAGATAGGTATTCAAACCTACTTTACACTCACTTTCTTTGTGCCTAAAATTATTACATTTAAAACATTCAAATTCGTTTCACAGAGGAAAGAATCCATTTTGGTCTATGAGAGGTGGATTTTGAGATCTAAAATTATGATACTTAGTATATCTATTATTTCATCTCTTTCAAATTTGATCATTCTAAAATCAACAACTTTGTGTCCAAAGATATGACACTTATAAAAATGACCAAAAAATAAATTGGCATGCCTATTTTTGGAAGTCTTATGAGTTTTTGCATGAAGTTACCTTGGATTCCTGGTTGATCTATTCATTCTCCATTGATAATATCCTCTTTTTACTATTGCATTTTTAATTTCATTGATTCTCTCTTGATTTTTCTTTGCATAACCTTGAGGTTGTTCAAATCCTACAAACCTGAATTTCATCTTCCCCATGGAATATTCCTATGTATTTGAGTATCCTAGATCTGTTTTGATTCCTTAGGGCCTTTGGCTATTTAGAATCTAATCTAGTTTTCTTTTTCCTTCTGCAAATTTCCCATTTAGATCTGTCTCGATCTTTATTCCCTCTACATCGGTTCTTAGAGGGACAACTTATGCCTCAAGAATCTGAAAATTCTCTTCACATTCACGGATCAAACCTTGAAGTACTTCTTCCTTTTGTTTAGCTTCTTCTACTTTAACATTCAAGGAAAAAATATAATCTCTGCATGGTTTTGAGACCGTTTCATTTCTTATCTTGAGAAACTCATGTTTTGACTACTTTTTCTCTTCTTCTAATTTCTCACATGCTCCTTATTTTTATTCTAGAAGAATGAATATAATAAATTTTCTTTTAATAGCCTCTTAAAGTTTTTATTTTTGATAATAAAACTCCTCATTATCGAAGTTATACATACCTTCTTCAACATGTTGTACTTGTTCCTTCAACTTATTATTCTTTTTCCTTTCCTTCTTTAAATCGTCAAGGGCACTGATGAGTTCCCCTTCAAGGTCAACTACTCCTTCTTCTTCTTCCTCTTTAGAGTCAAAAATACTTTTTTTTCTTAGAGTGTGCTCAAAAGGCCATAAGTAGATACTTATCTGAATCATCCTCTGAAGAATTTTTTCAATCTGATTCTAGTGCTGAGCTATCTTATTTGGAGTAGAAAACCATTTTTCTTATAGAACTTTTCTTCTGTTGTTTCTGAGATTTGTTCGAGGTTTCTAATTATCTTCATATTCAGCACCTTCTTTGTAAGGTAATTTAGATGAAAAATTCCAACTCTTCCATAGTCAAAGCATCTAAAGTGCGATTTCCCTTTATATTTTCCTAAGCCACACTTCAGTTTCATGGATAGTTGAGCCAACTCCTGATCAGATTTGCAATTAGATAACTCTTGACGATCATTGAGCTCCTTTCCCTTTTTACTTTTAACACTACTTACTTCGGTTCAAACTTCTCCTTTCCTACTCTCATATGATAGGTTGTGAGATTACCAAGAAGCTGGTCCATCTTGAGATCTTTTAATCTAGCCATTTCCTCAATATCTAAGACCTTAGAATTAAATGTCATGGCAATATATCTTAATATTTTCTGTACAATCATTTCTTCCTTGAATTCTTCACCCGTCCCTCTAATCATATTGGTTACTTCATCATACCTGAGGATGTATTCTGCTATAATTTCATCTTCACTTGTTCTTAGCCTCTAAAACCTCATTCTGAAGGTTTGGAGTTTGGATTTCTTGACCTTGTCATCCCCTTCATGACTTTGATTAAGCTTTACCCACACATCCTTAGAAGATTTACAGTGCATAACATTTACAAGTTCTGATTGACTAAGACTAAAGAGAATGGAATTATTGGATTTATCATTATTTTCATACAATTTTTGACCATCTGCATCAGTGGGAGGAATATCAGGGATGTTGGTTTGTATTTTTTATTTCATAAAAACCCTTGAGCACATCCCACATTTCTTTGTATGTCTTGGAATATTTAATGTGAGGAATAATGTTTTCCTTTACAGACATATGCAACAAAGCCTTTGCTTTCATCTCTCGTTTCTCCCAATATTGAAAATACACTACAACAAGGTTTGGGTTCATCCCCTCTCACAATATTGTCAACAAATTTATTTTCCAATTCACATAATTTCATCCATCAATTTTGGTGGATTATTTCAAATAAGTATTATCCAAAAAAAATCACATTTTTATACCGCAAAAATTGCACCAAATCTCAAATACATACCAAATAATCTCATAAATACTTTCACCACACATGCACCATAAAAATCTTTACCAAAAACTCCTTTTCACCATTCAATTTATACCAACAACCCCTTTTATAAGTATATATACACACTAGTGTGACCATTAAAAATAAATGAAAAATATTTTAAAAAAACTTATTTTAAACACCTATCTTCTTTCACTTCCTTATATCTCTTTTTTCAACAATGAACACAAAATAATATTGTTTCTTATCATTAACTTGATACTCCTCTAATCCATACTCAATTTATTTTCCGGAAAAAAAGAAACTTAAACAAATTATTTTCACAGCTGGAAAAGAAAAAGCACTAGAAAATTATATATATTATCCCCTCAAATTATTTAATAACAACACACTTTTACCTCAAATCTATAATAATCCCCTGCCAACACGCTTATTGTTTTATGAGTGAAGGGATAGATGATCTCTGCTAGCTCTCTTCACAGTTATGGCACATTATTTGTAGCAGCTTCTTCAATTGACAATGAGGACATTTTCTACAAAAATTCACCTTCCACGAAGCGCCCACACAACAAGACAACACAACAAATTCACACAAGCTTCTATGTCGCTTTCCCGCAACAATATCTACCTCAGAGCTCACGCTCTCTGCACACTGATTCACCATATCAGAGATAACACTTAACACAATAGTTTACATATTTCATTTCCAAACGTTGCAATTTATACATGAAGGGATCCAAAGGCTCTACAGTGACCTCCGCCGACTGGTATTTATCTCATAAATACATCACCAAAAAATAGTTCATAGTCGAAAATAAAACAATTTTCGTCGTTAGCCATCATATAAATAGTTGTCGTTATTATTATTTTGACATAAGAAACGTCGCTCCATCCCTTTTGCATTTCGTGGTCATGGATAGGTAAATTTAAAATGAAAAAAGGAGAAGAAATGTCACTGCATCCTATTTGCATTTC
Organism: Pinus albicaulis; assembly: GCA_034641835.2. NCBI lineage: Eukaryota > Viridiplantae > Streptophyta > Pinopsida > Pinales > Pinaceae > Pinus > Pinus albicaulis. The sequence continues at coordinate 777,080,950 of CM076571.1, read as the reverse complement.
ATGGTCAATATCATCTCTATAGGTAAATTTAATAGTTTCTCTCTTCACTATATATATAGAGTTAATTATAAATCTCCAACAAATGGCCTACAATTAAACATATTGGTTGTTTTTTCTAGAATAATGAATGCAGTTTTCACAAATAACATGGTCTATAATTAAATATAATGTTGCAATTTTTTTACAAAAAGATGTCTTGCATTTCTAAATTCGTATTTAAAACATGTTTAAAAATACACATTTATTAAATAGGATTATAAATTTACTATGTTACTTGCTAATTGTCAAATGAGAATGGATATGTTTTATAATGAAAAGTATTGGGCATCTAAATCAAAGTGTTTATCAGCCAACTGTATGAATATCAAATCTTGACCCAAGGCACAATGTATACTATTCGGCATTTATGAAATTATCATACATGAAATTGGTTTTTACTATTTTTTTTGGTAGAGGCTTGACTTATCCCTTATTTCAAGAATTGTAATAAACATAAACCTACCTATTTACATGCTATATCTTTTTGACTTCACTGCTATGCCATATTTTTTCAATTTATGATAAACATATATTAAGGAATTTTGAATATATATATTTTTTTAAATCTTATTGGAGCCTTGCTATTTTCTGTTCATAAAAACAAAATGTAGGTTATAAAAATTTATAGCTTCTGACCTCAACTTGCTAGTAGGAAACTAGCAAATAGGAAACCAGGTCTGTTGGCCGTCTTAAAGAGTTATAGGCCATACAAAACTTAAAAAACTTAAAGTTTTCCTGTATTATCTTTGAAGGACTATTATCTATCTTTTTTTCCATAAACATATGAAAAAAGTAAATACTACTGTTATCATATCAAAAAACATAATATAAATATAAACATCCTCTCTGTTGTGACTCATTTGCATTTACCTTTGAAATATTTTTCTGTTAGGTCCCTATATTACTAGTATAGTTACTTATTGTTGTTAGTGTAAACCCCTTAATGTTAATGTTGTACTCATGTAACCCCAATATTGTTATTATTGTGCCCTTACATTATTATTGTTAGGTCGGCTAGGATTATATTGTGATCCCATGGAATCCTATATATAGAAGGAGGTTTTTTCATTTGTATCATCCAAGAATTATTCATTCATGTAATGTATTGGAGGTTTCTCCCTTGAAGTGGTTGATTTATAAGGCATTGATCTCTATTTTCTTCTATTTTTGGAACTAGTTTCATAACATTTGGTATCAGAGCTTTGGATTCTAGGGTTTCGTTGCTCCAAATAGGTCATTGTGGAATTTTAACTATAAATTTTTTTATACGAAGGTTTAGAAGCTGAAATTTCTACAGAGCGAAGCCGAAATACTAAGGAACATCGTGTAAAAATTTTAAATCTTGGTTTGCAATATGTTCGGAGATATGATCTGTGGAATATAGGGTTATTTCAGGCTCCCAAATTTCACCTAAAACAAGTTATCATGGACGTTTCACTATAATGCTTTTTCTACTAAGGTACAGATTCTAAAATTTTTATAGTGAGAATCCAAAATGTTGAGGAATGTCTTGTAAAAATTTTAGACCTTGGTTCGCAATATTTTTGGAGATATGATCTGTATAAGTTAGGGTTTGTTTAGGCTCTTTAATTTCATCTCAAAGAGGTGACCGTCGGCAAATCATCATAACTCTCTCTCTGAGCATGAGATTGGAATTCTGTAAAAAGTGTCCACAAGTAAACAGACTATAGTTTTCTTTATAGTAATCTCAGAGCTTAAGGGGGAAACATTGACATGCAACATGCCATACAAGTTCGTTCTACTTGAACAGTCTATAATTAGGTCATTGTGGGAGATTGGGCATAACTTTACCTTGAAGTCTCCAAATCAGGTCAGACCTATGAGATTTGAAAGAAACTTCAGAGGGCTACTACAAGGCTGAATTTTAGATATTGAAGATCTGCAATTACAGATATAATTCAGTTTCATTATGAAGCTCCTTAAAAGCAAGAAAAAATGTGTGTATTTTTTTCTTCGAATTGCATAAGTCTTGTGTGAAAAATCAATTTGAATTGATTCTGAGGGCATAGTATAGAATAGATATCAATATTGGGCTCTAAAAATCCCCCCTAAAAAGAATTCAACACCCATTAAGCCTTTAGAAGGCTCTACTATGACTCACGAGGATGAATAAAAACAACATGACATGTCAAAATTACAAGAGGAAGTGCACCAAATTTCGCTCTTGCAAAGGGAAACAAAAAATGAAATGGAAGTTTTGAAGAAAGGAATGGAAGCTAAGATGGATGACATTGAAGCTGGAATAGAAGCTAATATGGATGGCATGAAAGACAACATGGAAAATATGAAGAATGATCTAAAAGCAGACATGGAAGGTTTGACAAAGTTGATACAAGAAATTTTTCCTAATGGCGAAAAGATAGTAGAGGAAACTCATGATGAGAACAAAATAAATGTTAATCATGATTTTATAAAATCTAATGTTGGATGGAAGAACCACCATATTCCAAAGATGGATATGAGGAATTTTTATGGTAAGGATCATGTAACATGGATACTACAGATGGAGCAATATTTTGATCTCAATAATGTGAAAAACACACAAAAGATACACATTGCAACTTTACATTTAGAAAAAAATACATTTGTATGCTATCGATGGCATTGCTCCCGTAAAAAAATTGTTACTTGGTCAATTTTTACAGAGGAAATAATAGCACATTATGAGGATACAAAGAGCAACACCTTCTTTAGCCAATTGATAAATCTCAAACAAAAGGGTTCAGTGGTGGAGCACATTGAGGACTTCGAAAAATTGAATATAAGGGTAACTGATATTCCAGAGGAACATAGGATTGATGTCTTCATAGAGACTTTAAAGGATAACATCCAACATGAATTTCACATTTGGGAACCTGATTCATTGGAGAAGGCATTCAGATTGGCAAGAAAAATTGAATGTAAAATTATGGTGACAAGTAAGCCTACCACTCGCATCTATAAATATGGAAGTGTTGCTACTCCTAGACATACACAACCTATAAGGTTTACACCACAACAATTGGAAGAAAAAAATAGAAAAAGTGCTTTGCTATATTTGTGATAGAAAATACACCAAAGGTCATAAGTGTGCTAAGAAGAAATTGTTTTACATAGATTGTGAAGAGGAGGAAGAATATGAACAAGAAAATTAAAAAGAAGAGGATATACACCAAGAACCAACACCAGAAGAAGAAGAAATGAGTCTTATCATATCGTGTAATGCATTGTCAGGTATTATCACTCCTCAAACTCTCAATATAGAAGGACATATCAAGAAGAGAAAGGTAATAGTGTTGATTGATTCAGGTAGTACCCATAATTTTATTCATTCTAATGTAGCCAAGGAATTGAATTGTTTCCTATACCTAGCACCAAAATGTCAAGTGATGGTTGCAAATGGAGGAATTATAAATTGCATATATGTTATAAATCTTGCGCAACCTGTTAGGGTCCCGTGATTTGGCTGATTGGAAAGCCAAATGACAGTGTAACATCAAACCAAACTTTGGAGCCCAAGGACCTAGACTTCCTGGACTCAGAGAGGGCTCTCTCTATATGTAAGGGATATCTGTGTGTTTGCTTATTTTGTTCTGATTTTAGGCTAGTTATGAAGTAGGTTTTTTTTTTGTTTTTTGTTTTTAAGTTGTGAGGGATGAAACTGATCAAAGATATAAGATAGGTAAAAATATGTCAGATCAACTGGGCTATGGGGTCAAAAAGGTCAAGAAAGCTATGAGACGGTGATACAAGGCTATTGAAGGGCCGATTTGATTCAAGATAGAAAGGATCTTTGGGCAAAATGGAGTAAATGGACATCAAGTTTGTGAACAACAAAGAGTTTCAAGCATAACTAGTTTAATAGATAACATAAAAATCGTAGGGCAAACCATTAATCATGCAAAATGTAACTATAAGCTAATCAATACATAGAAATAAACATTCCAGCCATGAATAGAGGTATATGACCCTCTAACTTTGGGAAATGGCTTTCAGACTTTCGGGAAAACACTTAAGAAAGACAAACAACTTAACTTACTATGCCGGGACGCCTAAACACAGTAGTTCAAGTTATTGGGCACTTTGAAAACAAGATTTTCATAGTCTTAGATAAAGGGCTAGATTGGAACTAGGCCTCCTTGGTTCAACAAAATGATAATCTAATCAGTCAAAGAGAAATTTCATGGATGGAACTCTAGCTAGCCATAGGTAAGCGGGGCGTACCGTAAGTCATGCGTAGCATGTATAAAACCATGAATGAAACAAGCAACAATATCATAAATTATTAAAGACCAGTCAAGAATTCTGTAATGTTACTTAGGACGAGGAAAACAAAGAAGTTATGAAGAAACAAGAAATTTGAGGTGCCTCCATGGGCATGTCTCAAATTTTTTCTCTACTAATGTATAGCGAGAAAGAAACATGTATTCATGAATGAAAACTAGAAGACAAAACAAAGAATAGACACTATACCATTCTACCAAGTCATGGAATCCAACAACAATCCTCTGTTCATCATCCAAGAACATCCAAGAGGCAATCCAAAAGCATGAGACAAGTATTTCTTCCAAAGCTTATATGACCATATATTGCTTCTATCGTCAAGTTTAGCCTTGTTTTACAATGAAATCCTTTGGAATATATAGGCTCAAGTGAAGAAAACCTCATGGTTCAACTTGCTCTCCCATTGGCCTAATCAAAATATCTAAACTTGTCCTTGAGGCTTTGCAAATCCCAAGGCACAAAATATCTCATAAAATATCTAGAAAATGCTAAAAAATGGAATTAAATTGACTTTTCACAACTTCCCATGTGCAAAAATAGCTAAACGCACATGAGGAAATATTAGTTTTTTAAGGTTCAAAAATTACAAAAATATTCAAAATTTTCATCAGCAAAAGGTCCCCTGACTTGCCGGCAACATTTGACAGCCTTCCCGATGTCAAAACGAGGCTCCTGATAGCTTTTTGGAAAGCTATGAGTGTCTACTTTTTACAAAAACTGAAAAGTGAGTGTTTTTTGTATCTTTGGGGGACCAAAACAACTTCAAATGCTCCAAAAATCTCTGAGTAGATGATCCTGAATTTAAAACATCCAATGGTACCACTCTCAAGAGTTGAGGATGCTCCAAACTGAAATGGCGGCGCCCGTGATTTTATGCAATTAGGCCCAAAAAATTCAAAAAACAAGAACATGTCAAAATTTGCTCAATTTTGGTGAGAATTTCCCTCAAATATTTTAGAAACATGTCTAGAATCTCAGGCCAAAATTCCAAGCCTAGATGTGTCTTTCTCCTTTTTTCTCACCGCGCGATCTCTTTGGGCAGTTTTGAGCCTTTCTTGGTTTTCTTCTTTGTTGCTTGGCATTGTAGCTTTGGTGAAGAAGTCATGGCCCCTTGCCTAGGAGAGGCAGCTAGAAAATGCTTTGGAGAATGCCCTTCATGATCTTTATGCTGCAGTTCTATCTCATAAGGCTGCCCCTTTTCCTATCCTTGTCCATCAATGTTATGCTACTCCTGTTTTCTTGCCTGGGAGGCATCTTGTCCTAGATTCTCTCTGCAAAACTCACATTGCCTCAAAAGGTTTTTGAAATGTATTTTTAAACAAAACTCTGTCTCAGCCTGTTAACTTACTGTAAGCAACAATTTTTTCAAATCTAGTGTGAAAATTCCCTTTTAACACACCACTCTCTTCCCCTCCCAAAACAATTCTTTCTACTTGGTATGCAACTCAACAAGTAGACTTCAAGAACAAAACACAGTTAATAAAGATACACAGTCAAAGTGATTTCTTCTGTGTTTTGTGGTAAGGTCACCTTGCCTTTTGGTGTTTCGAGGACAAAAGTAAAACCTTTTTTTTTTAACTAAGACAAAACCACAATATTATTAGTTCAAGACACTACTTTCTTCTTTGTAGGCCACTTAAACAATAGATTCAACACCATTACACAGTCAATCAAAGTGTGTACACAGTCAAAGGTCACTGTGTCATGGGTAAAGGTGACAGAGCTTATTTGGTTTTTTATTTGGTCACAAAAATTCCTGTAGCATTCAACAACAAAACGCCTCTTCAAACAAAACACTGTCTTCTTTATACCCCAGTGTTCTTCATATCCATTTTGACCACACCTCCAAATTCAAATGATAGCTTTACTTATTGGCTATGATTTATGGAATGGAAATTTAAGACACTGTTTTCTCCCTTTAACACATAGAGGGAACTTTTTGAAATATAAAAAATGCTCATATGATGGCTACTGCTGTTTGAACGTAGACCTGTAGTTGCACCCTTTAAAGCTTTGTGCTCCTGTCCTTCATCATAGTTTTGAGGGTAGTTACAATGACTATTCTCACTAATGCAGATTCAACACTCTTAAAAGTTTCACCTCTAACCAACATAAAACATAAAATCTCGTTTTTTCACACAAAACCTAAAAATGTGGTTTATACTGTGATGCTTAACCTCTTTCCACCACTTAGCAGTTTTGAAAAAACCAAGGGAGGCACATAGAAATACCTCAAGAACTTGATGATGGCATCGTTTGAAGGATTTGGGCCGTTTTCAACATATGTCGGAGGAGTTTGAACCATTAAAAGATGTGCGGCATGTTTGTATAGAAGAGCGTTGCGCAGGAAATGGAGTTGGGCACCTCTCAGGCCGACAGGACCCAAAGCTACAGGCATGCTGCGTGCACCTACAGGCGCGCCGCACGGTAGTTCAACCCTGTGTAAAATTTGCTCCTAAACGCACCACACAATCCTACAGGCGCGCCGCGCAGTGAAACACTCGAAAAACTTGTAAATTTGCTCGATTCTTCTTCTTTGACTTGGTTTAACAGTAGAGGAGGAAATGTTCCTTTGTTTTTAAATGCCAAACAAGTGGGGGAAACGGTCCTTTAACCCTTTTGAAAGTGAAACCACTAAAGTTTCTTTCCCATTTGCTTGGTGAGGGTTTCTTTAAGAAATGTTTGAAAGGCCTTCGTTGTTTCTCTTTTTTTTAAAACAAAACTGAAACCTTTATCCTTTAATCATAACTTGATACCTTCTATTCGAATAAGTGTCATAGTGGAAATGAGAAACTTTTTATGAACCTTACCCCTTCTTGAAATGAAGACAACCCCTTTGATAATTTGAAGCTTGGACTGCTTCTCTTTTAAGGAATAAAAGTGTCCTATGCCATGATATCTTTTTATCTTTAAACCATGATGAGCTTCTTCACTTTGTTTATGAAGGATGCCCCCTTTTTCTATCAAATTCCTGGCTTCCTTTTGACCATGATGGCAGAGGTTGTTTTGAGACCAAGACCCCTTTTTACCCTTTTGACTATCTTCTTTCACAACTTTTCTCCAATGATGATAAACCTATCAGTTTATAGGTTTTTCCTTGTGTTTCAAAGGTAATGAAACTCTTGTAGACCATTTTTAGAACCTACTACTTTACCCTTATTCAAAATGTAACAGCAGAGTGTCTTGACTTTTTTTCATAGGGAAACTGCTTTCCTTCATGACAGTGGCATGCGAACTTTGCTTTCAATAAGTTCCAGAACCTGAAAAATATGCCAAAGTCTTTCTTGCACTTTATGAACCACTGTGTCTAGCTGTAATACCTCTTGGGGAACTGAGCTTAGATTTCCTTCTGTCCATTATAATAAATAACTTGAAATACATTCCTTTGTGAGTAGGAAGATCAATACTCTTTGAGAAACAACTATCATTTCTTTTCTCCTGTGCAATGACCCATCTCATTAACCACTCTTCAATTTTGTTTTGTTTGAGCTGGAGATTGTCTTTTGAAAGAAACCCTGTTAAGAGATAAGCTTAACCCCTTGGATTGCAGTGGTACCCCTACTTTCCTTCTTGGTATTTTACATTGTCTCTCCATTTCAACTATCTCTTACTGTTCTTACCACTCATCTTTTGATCAGTCAAACCTTGTAATCAGTTAATGCCCTGGCCCTCTGCTTGTGAATGAAGGAGGCCTTTCTTGATAGAATGTCTAATGTTCTTTCAACCTCTATCTTAATCTGCTGAAGAATGTTTGAAAAGCATTCTTGACAATGGTTTATCTTATATATGATGGAAGGAAAACAAACCATGAGAAACACTACTACTTTTACCTCAGCCTTCAATCATCAATTTCCTTCAAAAAATCCTAGTCATTGTCTCAATGTTTATTAAAAACAAATTTGTCTTACAGTCAGTTGCAACTTTTCAAGTCAAACTTTGGCCATCACCCTCTGCTTATAGTTGAAGGAGGCACTCTCAAAACCGTCTGCTTATAAATGAAGGAGGTTCTTAGCCATGCCATATCATCAGCCTTTTGATAGTTTTGTTTTTTCTTTTACTGTCCTTTCAGGCTTTGAATGTGGTTGCAAGAGCTCGATGAGAAACTCTTTGCCCTGTAGCTGCATCCCAGGCTCAAGATCACATTTGAGAAGCAGTTGTATTCTCATGTGGAGCCAAAAATTGTATTCTGAGATTCTGGTAGGTCTTTGTCCTTGAAAGATCCATAGAAAATTGTAAAATCACCTAAAATCAGCTTGACTTATGGTCTATGTATTACTGAGACTTAAGGGTGTATTAGTGGCGCGACCTAGGGCTGTAACCAACTTTATTTACAAAATGGGAAGGTCTGTTATGACTGGTCAATAGAAGATGGAGGTTCTTTGGCTCTTGGATAGTTTTCCAAGGGATAAATGCCTTAAAGCGCCACTTCCTAACTTAGGGGAGACTGTTTGAATAGATTTGGATTGTCTCTTTAGAGCTCATGGGCAGACTAGTATGGATGAGGCTAGGTAGGATTTGATAATAAGGTTTCATCTCGTCATGGGCGGACTGAAAGGTAAGAGGGAAAAACGTTTTATGGGTGTTTTCTAGCCGGAAAATTTGACACTAGTCATCACCAACAAGTGAAAAATACTGATGACTAACAGTGGCTCCATTTGGGGAGGGCAGCTCCTTTTTAGGAGGTGTCCAGAATTTCAGATCTTTGGCTTATGAAGACTAGTGCCTTACCCATTGGCGCAAATTTCACTCTTTCTTGATGCTACTTATGAAAAGAGACAGCATGATTAGCATCAATGATATTTCTACCTACCCCACTATCTTTCCTAAAAAAATTTCTTCTTTTGGGTGCATTTGGACTAGCTACCCTTTTGCCAACATATTTTTCTTTTTTGTTAATTGAACTTATCTATTTCTACACTTATATCTGCTGGGAGTTTATATTAAACTGATGAACTCCTTCATTACTCTACCTACGCTAGATCAACTGTCAAGGTTAAGAATTTTGACAGGATTTTGTTGTCTAATCTAAAACATGAATTTTAAAAGATGATCAGATCAGGATTAGAAAATTTGATTTGTCATGCATTTGCGGCATAAAAGACAAGCTACACACAAAAATTATTTTGCATAGAATGGAAACTAGGAAAAACAAGGCTAAGATGCACAATTTGTTTTTCATCCTCGTTTCCCTCTTTGGTTCTGTTTTGGGCGTGTGGAACCAGTATCTTTTCCTAATCTACTCTCTTTGATAAGTTAGCCTTACACAATGTTGACCATATTTTCCATTCACTGACTTATCAGCAAATAAATTTAAACATTTTCAACTATGATTAGGCTAGATAACTGAACAAGACATTTGAGTACTAGTAGTGGCATTTAGACTTGTGCGCTTTCCGAAAGACTATTTTTTGGAACATGGGGCCCTTTTCTATTTTTCAACTGCCCTCTTTTCTATTGTTTTTTACTTTTCTGATTTTTAGTTTTTCTTCAAACAAACTAAAACTGAAAATATGCTCACAAGGCTGAGCTTATTTTTCACAGCTATATATCTATCCTAGTCTAAACTATACACAACATACATTCATTTGGTAAACTCTTCTTTCCAATATAGCCAGTCAAGTAAATGATTGCATGGTTGATTCTGGTTTAGTTCTTTCATGATTTTGAAGTAATGAAAAGGCCACCTCCATTTGGCTTGTTTTCAGACAGTAGTGCTTAAGTTTTTTCTCATTCTTGGTAGCAACTTGTTCATGATAAAACCCACTACTCCTTCATATTTCTCAAGGAAAACAACAAATGGATCTTGGAATAATACCTGATCTAGAGGATTTGATATATGGGCTTCATTCAGGACTTCTCTTTCTTCCACTTGGCTATATTTGGGACCCCCCTAGTAAAGAAACTCTTCCTCTTGCTCATGATCACTTGAACTGTCAGGCTCATCATATATTATAGTGTAGTTTTGTTTCCAAGCTGATGTGTTTGATAGGGCGGGTTGAAAACTGTGTGAAGGTCATCAGGTTGATGGGCAGGGATACATTTTGACAGTAAATTATCTTGAAAGGATAGTGTGACAACTCCCATGTGTTTATCAACCTCTATTTCTTCATCTGCAATTTGTAACTCAATGGAACTTGATGGCTGCAAATCTGGAGTAAAGGAACATTCCATGTCTAAAATGATTTCCTCAACCATTTCAGGAAAAGTCTTCTCATTTTCAACATGCTCTAGAATTTCATCATCCTCCTCAACCTCATCATCAAAGCTGAAAAACTACTGATTTCCAATTATGTGAATGTCATCGCTGATGGAGTGAAGTAAAGTAGAGCAAAGAGTCTGACACTCTTCACTTACTTATAAATTCTCAAGGCTCTCCTCATCAGTGTCATAGATGACCTGTATTGGCTGCTCACTTTTCTCAAGTTTATGAAACTGAGCTTCCTCCTGAAAATCAAAAATTGAGTCTTCTACAAAGTTAGCTTCTGGTTGGAAATCATAATCACCAACATATTGATCAAATATTGGAGAATCATTAACATAAATAATGTCACCAGCCATGTACATTGGACTATCAGACTGCTTTACTTCAACATGATTTACAAATCTATTTTCTGATTTATGACATGCAGGATTAACAGGAGAAAGATCAAAGAAGTTTTGGTTATATGAAGTTTCAGAGGTTGTCTGCATGTTTATAATTTGATATATTTCTTCTTCAGTTAAAGGAGAAGGTATTTTCTGTTTTCTTTGAAGTGGGCAACAATTTATTTCCATTTTTTGTGGAATTTGATCTTGTGGCTGAATGTCCTCTTGTATTTTACAAGGAAGGGTAGATGGATTGTTATCTGTTTTAACCTTTTCAAAGAATTCTTGTGGATCCTCTCTTATTTTTTGAAGGGTTTCATCAAGGATCAACTCTTCTTGGTCATCTTGATTGTTAGCTTGGGTAATAAAATTATGGACCTCCTCTAAAAACTCCTCAGGATGCCAGTTTCCAAAGAGTTCTTCAATGCTTACAAGGTTTTGTATGAGGTTTTTAGAGTGATCATAACAATTTTCAGCCAATAATAGAGATGGACAATGCCCTATATACCATTTACAAAATACTTTGTGGAAATCCTTCAAAGAAAATAAGGTGTGAGGTTCTAGGTTTTCATACCAATCTCTTGCCTCTTCTTTTAATGCACCCATCAACATTTTCATTAGGCAGTCCTCATGTCATTCAACCTTTAACTTCCATACATGTATATGAAATTTGATGAGGTGTAAAAATGGGTCGTCAATATTTTCATTTCGAAAGAGAGGTAGGCCTCCTATCCAATCTACATCTGTAGGCATTTTATGTGGGAATCTAGGGATATGTTCTCTGATCATCGGAGCATATCTCCTTTGTATCCTTAGATCCATCTTTGTTAATCAGAAAGGATCACTATGTCTTTTCAACCAGACTAAAGTTCTCTACCAGTGGAGTCGTTTGGTCTAATGAAGGTTGTAGAGTTGCTAGGTGGAGGATTTGAACTGAGCTGTCCACCATCAGCATGATTAGGTTTGCTTAATGCATTCCCAAAAGATTTTTATAAGGACTAGTGGAGTAATAGGCCTACTGGAGGCTAGTGGAATCGCCAGGTGGAACTTAGTTGTTTTTGTAAAGATGTAGCTATGGTCCACCACCAGTAACTAGGAAAAATCCAGTCTAAGGGAATGTTTTCAGGTTTTCTGAGTTTTTATGTGCAGTCTATGGTTTATTAAAAGTATTCTAAACCTGTTTCATCACTTTTCTAGGGCGGTGATAACAAAAAGAGTTTACTCTAAATTATCTTATGGACTACTTTCTTGTTTAAGTATCTAAAGGAATAAAGAGTGTATAAGATTTTTCTATACTGTCATGTACTCAGTGTCCCACCATCTCCCATTATGTTAGTGAGCGATGGGATAGGTCGATCGGATAGTAACCTAGAGTTCGGTAAAATAGTAAGGCCTACTAGAGGCTAGTGGAGTCGCCAGGTGGATTTTTAGTTGTTTTGAGGTATATGTGTATGGTCCACCACCAATACTGACAAAAACCAATCTAAGGGAGTTTTTTGTGGTTTTTTATGAGTTTTATGTAGTCCTAAGGTTTGTAAGAGTGTCCTACGGCTGAATCATCATTTCGCTACGATGGTGAGACAACCGGATTCTACTCTTCTAAGTTTGACTGCGATTTTGAGAGTTCCTAAGGGATACCTAGGATGTTTTGACTCAAAGTCCCACCGTGATCGCCATTATGTTAGTGAGCGGTGGGATAAGTCAGTCAGATAGTATTCTTAAAGGTCTCTTAAGGTCTAGGGAATCTAAGTTTGTTTAATACTCAGAGTCCCACCGTGATCGCCATTATGTTAGGGTCCCGTGATTTGGCTGATTGGCAAGCCAAATGACAGTGTAACATCAAACCAAGATTTGGATCCCAAGGACCTAGCCTTCCTAGACTCAGAGAGGGCTCTCTCTATATGTAAGGGATATCTGTGTGTTTGCTTATTGTGTTCTGATTTTAGGCTAGTTATGAAGTAAGTTTTTTTTTTGTTTTAGTTTTTTAAGTTGTGAGGGATGAAACTGATCAAAGATATAAGATAGGTAAAAATATGTCAGATCAACTGGGCTATGGGGTCGAAAAGGTCAAGAAAGCTATCAGACGGTGATACAAGGTTGTTGAAGGGCCGATTTGATTCAAGATAGAAAGGATCTTTGGGCAAAATGGAGTAAATGGACATCAATTTTGTGAACAACAAAGAGTTTCAAGCATAACTAATTTAATAGATAACATAAACATGGTAGGGAAAACCATTAATCATGCAAAATGTAACTATAAGCTAATCAATACATAGAAATAAACATTCCAGCCATGCATAGAGGTATATGACCCTCTAACTTTGGGAAATGGCTTTCAGACTTTGGGAAAACAATTAAGAAAGACAAACAACTTAACTTACTATGTTGGAATGCCTACACACAGTACTTCAAGTTATTGGTCACTTTGAAAACAAGATTTGCATAGTCTTAGACAAAGGGCTAGATCGGAACTAGGCCTCCTTGGTTCAACAAAATGATAATCTAATCAGTCAAAGAGAAATTTCATGGATGGAACTATAGCTAGCCATAGGTAAGCAGGGCATACCGTAAGTCATACTTAGCATGTATAAAACCATGAATGAAACAAGCAATAATATCCTAAATTATTAAAGAGCAGTCAATAATTCTTTAATCTTACTTAGGACGAGGAAAACAAAGACGCTATGAAGAAACAGGAAATTTGAGGTGCCTCCATGGGCATGTATCAAATTTGTTCTCTACTGATCTATAGCAAGAAAGAAACATGTATTCATGAATGAAAACTAGAATACAAAAAAAAAAAAAGACACTATACCATTCTACCAAGTCATGGAATCCAACAACAATCCTATATTCATCATCCAAGAACATCCAAGAGGGAATCCAAAACCATGAGACAAGTATTTCTTCCAAAGCTTATATGACCATATATTGCTTCTATCATCAAGTTCAGCCTTGTTTTACAATGAAAGCCTTTGGAATATATAGGCTCAAGTGAGGAAAACCTCATGGTTCAAGTTGCTCTCCCATTGGCCTAATCAAAATATCTAAACTTGTCCTTGAGGCTTTGCAAAGTCCAAGGCACAAAATATCTTATAAAAGATATAGAAAATGCTAAAAAAGGGAATTAAATTGACTTTCACAACTTCTCATGTGCAAAAATAGCTAAACGCACATGAGGAAATATCAGTTTTTTAAGGTTCAAAAATTACAAAAATATTCAAAATTTTCATCAGCAAAAGGTCCCTTGACTTGCCGGCAACATTTGCCAGTCTTCCCGATATCGAAACGAGTCTCATGATAGATCGTTGTAAAGCTATAAGTATCTACTTTCTGGAAGAATGGAAATTTTCCCAATATGATGCCTGAAAGTTCTCCAAAAATAGGACTGTGTGTAAAAAACCAGAAAATAAACCTTGCTGAAAGACGGGGCAGAATGTTGAAAAAGTGAGTGTTTTTTGTATCTTTGGGGAACCAAAACAACTTCAAATTCTCCAAAAATTTCTGAGTAGATGCTCCTAAATTTAATACATCCAATGGTACCACTCTCAAGAGTTTAGGATGCTCCAAAATAAAATGGTGGCGCCCGTGATTTTATGCAATCAAAAATGTCAAAAAACAAGAACATGTCAAAATTTTCTCAATTTTGGTGAGCAAGTCCCTCAAGGCTTTTTAGAAACATATCTAGAAGCTCAGGCCAAAATTCCAAGCCTAGAGGTGTATTTCTCCTTTTTTTCTCACCGGCGCTCTCTTTGGGCAATTTTGAGCCTTTCTTGGTTTTCTTCTTTGTTGCTTGTCATTGTAGCTTTGGTGAAGAAGTAATGGCCCCTTGCCTAGGAGAGGCAGCTAGCACATGCTTTCTAGAATGCCATTCATGATCTTTATGCTGTTGTTCTGTCTCATAAGGCTGCCCCTTTTCCTATCCTTGTCCATCAATGTTATGCTGCTTCTGTTTTCTTGCCTGGGAGGCATCTTGTTCTAGATGCTCTCTGTAAAACTCACATTGCCTCAAAATGTTTTTGAAATGTCTTTTTAAACAAAACTCTGTCTCAGCCTGTTAACTTACTGTAAGAAACAATGATTTCAAATGTAGTGTGAAAATGCCCTTTTAACACACCACTCTCTGCCCCTCCCAAAACAAAGCTTTCTACTTGGTATGCAACTCAACAAGTAGACTTCAAGAAAAAAAACACAGTTAATAAAGATACACAGTCAAAGTGATTTCTTCTGTGTTTTGTGGTAAGGTCACCTTGCCTTTTGGTGTTTTGAGTACAAAATTATAACCTTGTTTTTTAGACTAAGGCAAAACCACAATCTTCTTAGTTAAAGACACTGCTTTCTTCTATGTAGGCCACTTAAACAATAGATTCAACACCATTATACAGTCAATCAAAGTGTGTACACAGTCAAAGGTCACTGTGTCATGGGTAAAGGTGACAAATCTTATTTGGTTTTTTATGTGGTCACAAAAATTCCTGTAGCATTCAACAACAAAACTCCTCTTCCAACAAAACGTTGTCTTCCTTATACCCCACTATTCTTCATATCCATTTTGACCAAACCTCTGAATGCAAATGATAGCTTTAATTACTGGCTATGCTTTATGGAATGGAAATTTAAGACACTATATTCTCCCTTTAATGCATAGAGGGAACTTTTTGAAAGATCAAAAATGCTCATATGATGGCTACTGCTGTTTGAACATAGACCTGTAGTTGCACCCTTTAAATCTTTGTGCTCCTGTCCTTCATCATAGTTTTGAGGGTAGTTAAAATGAATATTCTCACTAATGCATATTCAACACTCTTTAAAGTTTCACCTCTAACCAACATAAAACAGCAAATCTCATTTTTTCACACAAAACCTTAAACTGTGGTTTAGACTGTGATGCTTAACCTCTTTCCACCACTTAGCAGGTTTGAAAAAACCAAGGGAGGCACATAGAAATACCTCAAGAACTTGATGATGGCATCGTTTGAAGGCTTTGGGCCATTTTCAACATATGTCGGAGGAGTCTGAACCATTAAAAGATGCGCGGCATGTTTGTATAGTAGAGCGCCGCACAGGATATGGAGTCGGGCACCTGTCGGGCCGACAGGACCCAAAGCTTTGGGCGCGCCGCGCAGTGAAAAACTCGAAAAACTTGTAAATTTTCTCGATTCTTCTTCTTTGACTTAGTTTAACAGCAGAGGAGGAAATGTTCCTTTTTTTTGAAATTCCAAACAAGTGGGGGCAACAGTCCTTTAACCCTTTTGAATGCGAAACCACTAAAGTTTCTTTCCCATTTGCTTAGTGAGGGTTTCTTTAAGAAATGTTTGACAGGCCTTCGTTGTTTCTCTTTTTTTTTAAAACACAACTGAAACCCTTATCCTTTAATCATAACCTCATACCTTCTATTCGAATAAGTGTCATAGTGGAAATGAGAAGCTTTTTATGAACCTTACCCCTTCTTGAAATGAAGACAACCCCTTTGATAATTTGAAGCTTGGACTGCTTCTCTTTTAAGGAATAAAAGGGTCCTATGCCATGATCTCTTTTTATCTTTAAACCATGATGAGATTCTTCACATTGTTTATGAAGGATTCCCCCTTTTTTTAACAAATGCCTGGCTTCCTTTTGACCATGATGGCAGAGGTTGTTTTGAGACCAAGACCCCTTTTTACCCTTTTGACTATCTGCTTTCACAACCTTTCTCCAATGATGATAAACCTGTCAGTTTATAGGTTTTGCCTTGTGTTTCAAAGGTAATGAAACTCCTACATACCATTTTTAGAACCTACTTCTTTACCCTTATTCAAAATGTAACAGCAGAGTGTCCTGACTTGTTTTCATAGGGAAACTGCCTTCCTTCGTGACAGTGGCATGCGAACTTTGCTTTCAATGAGTTCCAGAACCTGAAAAATATGCCAAAGTCTTTCTTGCATTTTATGAACCACTATGTCTAGCTCTAATACCTCTTGGGGAACTGGGCTCAGATTTCCTTCTGTCCATTATGATAAATAACTTGAAAGACATTCCTTTGTGAGTAGGAAGATCAATATTCTTTGAGAAACAACTATCATTTCTTTTGTCCTGTGCAATGACCCATCTCATCAACCACTCTTCAATTTTGTTTTGTTTGAGCTGGAGATTGTCTTTTGAAAGAAACCCTATTAAGAGATAAGCTTAACCCCTTGGATTGCAGTGGTACCCCTGCTTTCCTTCTTGGTATTTTACCTTGTCTCTCTGTTTCAACTATCTCTTACTGTTCTTACCACTCATCTTTTGATCAGTCAAACCTTGAAATTAGTTAATGCCCTGGCCCTCTACTTGTGAATGAAGGAGGCCTTTCTTGATAGAATGTCTGATGTCCTTTCAGCCTCTATCTTAATCTGCTGAAGAATTTTTGAAGAGCTTGCTTGACAATGGTTTCTCTTATATATGACGGCAGGCAAACAAACCTTGAGAAACACTACTACTTTTACCTCAGCCTTCAATCATCACTTTCCTTCAGAAAATCCTAGTCACTGTCTCACTGTTTATTAAAAACAAATCTGTCTTACAGTCAGTTGCAAATTTTCAAGTCAAACTTTGGCCATCGCCCTCTGCTTATAGATGAAGGAGGCGCTCTCAAAACCCTCTGCTTATAAATGAAGGAGGTTCTTAGCGATTCCATATCATCAACCTTTTGACAGTGTTGTTTTTTCTTTACTATCCTTTCAGGGTTTGAATGTGGTCGCAAGAGCTCAATGAGAAACTCTTTGCCCTGTAGCTGCATCCCAGGATCAAGATCACATTTGAGAAGCAGTTGTCTTCTCATGTGGAGCCAAAAATTGTCTTCTGAAATGCTGTTAGGTCTCTGTCCTTGAAATATCCATAAAACACTGTAAAAACACCTAAAATTATCTTGACTTATGGTCTATGTATTGCTGAGACTTAAGGGTGTATTAGTGGCGCGACCTAGGGATGTAACCAACTTTATTTGTATAATGGGAAGGTCTGTTATGACTGGTCAATAGAGGATGGAGGTTCTTTGGCTATTGGATAGTTTTCCAAGGGATAAATTCCTTAAAGCGCCACTTCCTAACTTAGGGGATACTATTTGAATAGATTTGGATTGTCTCTTTAGAGCTGATGGGAAGACTAGTATGGCTGAGGCTAGGTAGGATTTGATAATGGGGTTTCATCTCATCATGGGCGGACTGAAAGGTAAGAGGGAAAAAAATTTTATGGGTGTTTTCCAGCTGGAAAATTTGACAAATTTTTAGATCAACTGCTAGAAAACTTGGCTGTTACAACTAGTCATCACCAACAAGTGAAAAATACTCATGAATAATAGTGGCTCCATTTGGGGAGGGCAGCTCCTTTTCAGGAGGTGTCCAGAATTTCAGATCTTTGGCTTATGAAGACCAGTGCCTTACCCATTGGTGTAAATTTCACTCTTTCTTGATGCTACTTCTGAAAAGAGACAACATTATTAGCATCAATGATATTTCTACCTACCCCACTATCTTTCCTAACTTTTTTTCTTCTTTTGGGTGCATTTGGACTAGCTACCCTTTTGCCAACATATTTTTCTTTTTTGTAAAATGAACTTATCTATTTCTACACTTATATATGCCGGGAGTTCAGATTAAACTAATGAACTCCTTCATTACTCTACCTACGCTAAATCAACTGTCAAGGTTAAGCAGTTTGACAGGATTTTGTTCTCTAATCTAAAACATGAAATTTAAAATATGACCAGATCAAGATTAGACATTCTGATTTGTCATGCATTTGCGGCATAAAATACAAGTTGCACACAAACATTATTTTGCATAAAATGGAATAGGAAAAATAGGGCTAAGATGCACAATTTGTTTTTCATCCCTGTTTCCCTTTTTGGTTCTCTTTTGGGCATGTGGAACCAATATATTTTCGTAATATACTCTCTTTGATAAGTCAATCTTACACAATGTTGACCATATTTTCCACTCACTAACTTATCAGCAAATAAATTTAAACATGTTCATCTATGATTAGGCTAGATAACTGAACAAGACATTTGAGTACTAGTAGCGGCATTTAGACTTGCGCGCTTTCTGAAAGAGTATTTTTTGGAACATGGGGCCCTTTTCTATTTTTCAACTGCCCTCTTTTCTATTGTTTTTGACTTTTCTGCTTTTTAATTTTTCTTCAAACAAACTAAAACTGAAAAGATGCTCACAAGGCTGAGCTTATTTTTCACAGCTATCTATCTATCCTAGTCTAAATTATACACAACATACATTCATTTGGTAAACTCTTATTTCCAATATAGCCAGTCAAGTAAATGATTGCATGGTTGATTCTGGTTTAGTTCTTTCATGATGCTAAAGTAATGAAAAGGCCACCTCCATTTGGATTTTTTTCGGACAGTAGTGCTTAAGTTTTTTCTCATTCTTGGTAGCAACTTGTTCATGATAGAACCCACTACTCCTTCAGATTTCTCAAGGAAAACAACAAATGGATCTTGGAATAATACCTGATCTAGAGGATTTGATATATGGGCTTCATTCAGGACTACTCTTTCTTCCACTTGGCTATATTTGAGACCCCCCTGGTAAAGCAACTCTTCCTCTTACTCATGATCACTTGAACTGTCAGGCTCATCATATATTGCAGTGTAGTTTTCTTTCCAAGCTGATGTGTTTTGATAGGGAGAGCTGAAAATTGTGTGAAGGTCATCAGGTTGATGGGCAGGGATACATTTTGACAGTAAATTATCTTGAAAGGATAGTGTGACAACTCCCATGTGTTTATCAACCTCTATTTCTTCATCTACAATTTGTAACTCAATGGAACTTCGTGGCTACAAATCTGGGGTAAAGAAAGATTCCATGTCTAAAATGATTTCCTAAACCATTTCAGGAAAAGGATTCTCATTTTCAACATGCTCGAGAATTTCATTATCCTCCTCAACCTCATCATCATAGCTGAAAAATTGTTGATTTCCAATTATGTGAATGTCATATCTGTTGGACTGAAGTGAAGTAGAGCAAAGAGTCCGAGACTCTTCACTTACTTCTAAATTCTCAAGGCTCTCCTCATCAGTGTCATAGATGACCTGTATTGGCTACTGACTTTTCTCAAGTTTATGAAACTGAGCTTCCTCCCGAAAATCAAATACTGAGTCTTCTGCAAAGTTAGCTTCTGTTTGGAAATCATAATCACCAACATATTGATCAAATATTGGAGAATCATTAACATAAATAATGTCACCAACCATGTACATTGGACTCTCAGATTTATTTTCTTCAACTTGATTCACAAATCTATTTTCTAATTTATGACATGCAGGATTAACAGGAGAAAGATCAAAGAAGTTTTGGTTATATGAAGTTTCAGAGGCTGTCTGCATGTTTATAATTTGATCTATTTCTTCTTCAGTTAAAGGAGAAGGTATTTTCTGTTTTCTTTGAAGTGGGCAACAATTTCTTTCCATTTTTTGTGGAAGTTGATCTTGTGGCTGAATGCCCTCTTCTATTTTGCAGGGAAGGGTAGATGGATTGTTATCTGTTTTAACCTTTTCAAAGAGTTCTTGTGGATCCTCTCTTATTTTTTGATGGGTTTCATCTAGGATCAACTCGTCTTGGTCATCTTGATTGTTAGCTTGGGTAAGAAAATTATGGACCTCCTCTAAAAACTCCTCAGGATGCCAATTTCCAAAGAGTTTTTCAATGCTTACAAGGTGTTGTATGAGGTTTTCAGAGTAATCACAACAATTTTCAGCCAATGATAGAGATGGAAAATACCCTATATAGCATTTACAAAATGCTTTGTGGAAATCCTTCAAAGAAAATAAGGTGTGAGGTTCTAGGTTTTCATACCATTCTCTTGCATCTTCTTCTAATGTACCCATGAACATTTTCATGAGGCAGTTCTCATGCCATTGAACCTTTAACTTCCATACATGTATATGAAATTTGATGAGGTGTAAAAATAGATCGTCAATATTTTCATTTCGAAAGAGAGGTAGGCTTCCTATCCAATCTACATCTGTAGGCATTTTATGTGGGAATCTAGGGATATGTTCTCTGATCATCGGAGCATATCTCCTTTGTATCCTTAGATCCATCTTTGTTAATCAGAAAGGATCACTATGTCTTTTCAACCAGACTAAAGTTCTCTACCAGTGGAGTCTTTTGGTCTAATGAAGGTTGTGGAATCGCCAGGTGGAGGATTTGACCTGAGCTGTCCACCATCATCATGATTGGGTTTACTTAATGCATTCCCAAAATATTTTTATAAGGACTAGTGGAGTAATAGGCCTACTGGAGGCTAGTGGAGTCGCCAGGTGGAACTTAGTTGTTTTTGTAAAGATGTAGCTATGGTCCACCACCAGTAACTTGGAAAAAGGCAGTCTAACGGAATGTTTTCGAGTTTTCTAAGTTTTTATGTGCAGTATATGGTTTATTAAAAGTATTATAAACCTGTTTCATCACTTTGCTAGGGCGGTGATAACAAAAAGAGTTTACTCTAAATGATCTTATGGACTGCTTGCTTGTTTAAGTATGTAAAGGACAAAAGAGTCTATAAGAGTTTTCTATACTGTCATGTACTCAGTGTCCCACCATCTCCCGTTATATTAGTGAGCGATGGGATAGGTCGATCGGATAGTAACCTATAGTTCGGTAAAATAGTAAGGCCTACTGGAGGCTAGTGGAGTCGCCAGGTGGATTTTTAGTTGTTTTGAGGTATATGTGTATGGTGCACCACCAATACTAAAAAAAACCAATCTAAGGGAGTTTTTTGTGTTTTTTCTGAGTTTTATGTAGTCCTAAGGTTTGTAACAGTGTCCTACAACTGAATCATCATTTCGCTATGATGGTGAGACAACCAGATTCTACTCTTCTAGGTTTGACTGAGATTTTGAGAGTTCCTAAGGGATACCTAGGATGTTTTGACTCAAAATCCCACCGGGATCGCCATTATGTTAGTGAGCGGTGGGATGAGTCAGTCAGATAGTATTCTTAAAGGTCTCTTAAGGTCTAGGGAATCTAAGTTTGTTTAATACTCAGAGTCCCACCATGATCGCCATTATGTTAGGGTCCCGTGATTTGGCTGATTGGAAAGCCAAATGACAGTGTAACATCAAACCAAGCTTTGGAGCCCAATTACCTAGCCTTCCTAGACTCAGAGAGGGCTCTCTCTATATGTAAGGGATATCTGTGTGTTTGCTTATTGTGTTATGATTTTAGGCTAGTTATGAAGTAGGTTTTTTTTTGTTTTAGTTTTTTAAGTTGTGAGGGATGAAACTGATCAAAGATATAAGATAGGTAAAAATATGTCAAATCAACTGGGCTATGGGGTCGAAAAGGTCAAGAAAGTTATCAGACAGTGATACAAGGCTATTGAAGGGCCGATTTTATTCAAGATAGAAAGGATCTTTGGGCAAAATGGAGTAAATGGACATCAAGTTTGTGAACAACAAAGAGTTTCAAGCATAAATAGTTTAATAGATAACATAAACATGGTAGGGAAAACCATTAATCATGAAAAATGTAACTATAAGCTAATCAATACATAGAAATAAACATTCCAGCCATGCATAGAGGTATATGACTCTCTAACTTTGGGAAATGGCTTTCAGACTTTGGGGAAAACACTTAAGAAAGACAAACAACTTAACTTACTATGCCGGAATGCCTAAACACAGTACTTCAAGTTATTGGGCACTTTGAAAACAAGATTTGCATAGAATTAGACAAAGGACTAGATCAGAACTAGGCCTCCTTGGTTCAACAAAATGATAATCTAATCAGTCAAAGAGAAATTTCATGGATGGAACTATAGCTAGTTATAGGTAAGCAGGGCATACTGTAAGTCATACTTAGCATGTATAAAACCATGAATGAAACAAGCAACAATATCCTAAATTATGAAAGAGCAGTCAAGAACTCTTTAATGTTACTTAGGACGAGGAAAACAAAGAAGATATGAAGAAACAGGAAATTTGAGGTGTCTCCATGGGCATGTCTAAAATTTGTTCTCTACTGATCTATAGCAAGCAAGAAACATGTATTCATGAATGAAAACTAGAAGAAAAAAAAAAGAAAGAGACACTATACCATTCTACCAAGTCATGGAATCCAACAACAATCCTCTATTCATCATCCAAGAACATCCAAAAGTATGAGACAAGTATTTCTTCCAAAGCTTATATGACCATATATTGCTTCTATCATCAATTTCAGCCTTGTTTTACAATGAAATCCTTTGTAATATATAGGCTCAAGTGAGGAAAACCTCATGGTTCAACTTGCTCTCCCATTGGACTAATCAAAATATCTAAACTTGTCCTTGAGGCTTTGCAAAGCCCAAGGCACAAAATATCTCGTAAAATATCTAGAAAATGCTAAAAAAGGGAATTAAATTGACTTTTCACAACTTCTCATGTGAAAAAATAGCTAAACGCACATAAGGAAATATCATTTTTTTAAGGTTCAAAAATTATAAAAATATTCAAAATTTTCATCAACAAAAGGTCCCCCGACTTGCCAGCAACATTTGCCAGCTTTCCCGATGTGGAAACGAGGCTCATGATAGCTCATTGGAAAGGTATAAGTGTCTAAATTCTGGAACAACTAAAATTTTCCCAATCTGATTCCTGAAAGCTCTCCAAAAATAGGATTGTGTGTAAAAAACCAGAAAATAAACCTTTGCTGATAGATGGGGCAGAATGTTGAAAAAGTGAGTGTTTTTTGTATCTTTGGGGGACCAAAACAACTTCAAATGCTCCAGAATTACTAAGTAGATGATACTGAATTTAATACATCCAATGGTACCACTCTCAACAGTTGAGGATGCTCCAAACTGAAATAGCGGCGCCCGTGATTTTATGCAATTAGGCCCAAAAATGTCAAAAAACAAGAACATGTCAAAATTTGCTCAATTTTGGTGAGAAAGTCCCTCAAGGCTTTTTAGAAACATATCTATAAGTTCAGGCCAAAATTCCAAGCCTAGAGGTGTCTTTCTTCTTTTTTCTCACCGGGTGCTCTCTTTGGGCAGTTTTGATCCTTTCCTGGTTTTCTTCTTTGTTGCTTGGCATTGTAGCTTTGGTGAAGAAGTCATGACCCCTTGCCTAGGAGAGGTAGCTAGCACATGCTTTGGAGAATGCCCTTCATGATATTTATGCTGCTATTCTGTCTCATAAGGCTACCCCTTTTCCTATCCGTGTCCATCAATGTTATGCTGCTCCTATTTTCTTGCCTGGGAGGCATCTTGTTCTAGATGCTTTCTGCAAAACTCACATTGCCTCAAAAGGTTTTTGAAATGTCTTTTTAAACAAAACTCTGTCTCAGCCTGTTAACTTACTTTAAGCAACAATGGTTTCAAATGTAGTGTGAAAATCCCCTTTTAACACACCACTCTCTGCCCCTCCCAAAACAATGCTTTCTACTTGTTATGCAACTCAACAAGTAGACTTCAAGAACAAAAACACAGTTAATAAAGATACACAGTCAAAGTGATTTCTTCTATGTTTTGTGGTAAGGTCACCTTGCCTTTTGGTGTTTTGAGGACAAGAGTATAACCTTGTTTTTTAGACTAAGGCAAAACCACAATCTTCTTATTTCAAGACACTTCTTTCTTCTTTGTAGGCCACTTAAAAAATAGATTCAACACCATTACATAGTCAATCAAAGTGTGTGCACAGTCAAAGGTCACTGTGTCATGGGTAAAGGTGACAGAGCTTATTTGGTTTTTTATGTGGTCACAAAAAGTCCTGTAGCATTCAACAACAAAACTCCTCTTCCAACAAAACACTGTCTTCTTTATACCCCACTGTTCTTCATATCCATTTTGACCACACCTCCGAATGCAAATGATAGCTTTACTTACTGGCTATGCTTTATGGAATGGAAAGTTAAGACACTGTTTTCTCCCTTTAACACATAGAGGGAACTTTTTGAAAGATAAAAAATGCTCATATGATGGCTACTGCTGTTTGAACATAGACCTGTAGTTGCACCCTTTAAATCTCTGTGCTCCTGTCCTTCATCATACTTTTGAGGGCAGTTACAATGACTATTCTCACTAATGCAGATTCAACACTTTTTAAAGTTTCACCTCTAACCAACATAAAACAGCAAATCTCGTTTTTTCACACAAAACCTAAAACTGTGGTTTAGACTGTGATGCTTAAGCTCTTTCCACCACTTAGTAGTTTTGAAAAAACCAAGGGAGGCACATAGAAATACCTCAAGAACTTTATGATGGCATCGTTTGAAGGCTTTGGGCCATTTTCAACATATGTGCGACATGTTTCTATAGAAGAGCACCGCTCAGGAGATGGAGTCGAGCACCTGTCGGGCTGACAGGACCCGAAGCTATAGGCGCGCCGTGCACACCTACAGGCGCGCCGCGCGGTAGTTCAACCCTGTGCAAAATTTGTGCCTAAACGCGCCGCGCAATCCTACAAGCACGCCGCGTGGTGAAAAACTCGAAAAACTTGTAAATTTGCTCGATTCTTCTTCTTTGACTTTCTTTAACAGCAGAGGAGGAAATGTTCCTTTGTTTTGAAATGCCAAACAAGTGGAGGCAATGGTCCTTTAACCCTTTTGAAAGTGAAACCACTAAATTTTCTTTCCCATTTGCTTGGTGAGGGTTTCTTTAAGAAATGTTTGAAAGGCCTTTGTTGTTTTTCTTTTTTTTAAAACACAACTGAAACCCTTATCCTTTAGTCATAACTTGATACCTTCTATTCGAATAAGTGTCATAGTGCAAATAAGAAGCTTTTTATGAACCTTACCCCTTCTTGAAATGAAGACAACACCTTTGAGAATTTGAAGCTTGGACTACTTCTCTTTTAAGGAATAAAAGGGTCCTATGCCATGATCTCTTTTTATCTTTAAACCATGACGAGCTTCTTCACTTTGTTTATGAAGGATGCCCCTTTTTTTTAACAAATGCATGGCTTCCTTTTGACCATGATGGCAGAGGTTGTTTTGAGACCAAGACCCCTTTTTACCCTTTTGACTATCTGCTTTCACAACCTTTCTCCAATAATGATAAACCTGTCAGTTTATAGGTTTTGCCTTGTGTTTCAAAGGTAATGAAACTCCTACATACCACTTTTAGAACCTACTGCTTTACCCTTATTCAAAATTTAACAGCAGAGTGTCTTGACTTGTTTTCATAGCGAAACTGCCTTCCTTCGTGACAGTGGCATGAAAAATTTTCTTTCAATGAGTTCCAGAACCTGAAAAATATGCAAAAGTCTTTCTTGCATTTTATGAACCACTGTGTCTAGTTGTAATACCTCTTGGGGAACTGAGCTCAAATTTCCTTCTGTCCATTATGATAAATAACTTGAAAGACATTCCTTTGTGAGTAGGAAGATCAATACTCTTTGAGAAACAACTATCATTTCTTTTGTCCTGTGCAATGACCCATCTCATCAACCACTCTTCAATTTTGTTTTGTTCGAGCTAGAGATTGTCTTTTTAAAGAAACCCTATTAAGAGATAAGCTTAACCCCTTGGATTGCAGTGGTACCCCTGCTTTCCTTCTTGGTCTTTTACATTGTCTCTCTGTTTCAACTATCTCTTACTGTTCTTACCACTCATCTTTTGATCAGTCTAACCTTGAAATCAGTTAACGCCCTGGCCCTCTACTTGTGAATGAAGGAGGCCTTTCTTGACAGAATGTCTGATGTCCTTTCAACCTCTATCTTAATCTGCTGAAGAATGTTTGAAGAGCATGCTTGACAATGGTTTCTCTTATATATGATGGCAGACAAACAAACCTTGAGAAACACTACTGGTTTTACCTCAGCCTTCAATCATCAGTTTCCTTTAGAAAATCCTAGTCACTGTCTCACTGTTTATTAAAAACAAATCTGTCTTACAGTCAGTTGCAACTTTTCAAGTCAAACTTTGGCCATCGCCCTCTGCTTATAGATGAAGGAGGCACTCTCAAAACCCTTTTCTTATAAATGAAGGAGGTTCTTAGCCATGCCATATCATCAGCCTTTTGACAGTGTTGTTTTTTCTTTTACTATCCTTTCAGGCTTTGAATGTGGTCGCAAGAGCTCGATGAGAAACTCTTTGCCCTGTAGCTGCATCCCAGGCTCAATATCACATTTGAGAAGTAGTTGTCTTCTCATGTGGAGCCAAAAATTGTCTTCTGAGATGCTGGTAGGTCTCTATCCTTGAAAGATCCATAAAACACTGTAAAAACACCTAAAATCAGCTTGACTTATGGTCCATGTATTGTTGAGACTTAAGGGTGTATTAGTGGTGCAACCTAGGGATGTAACCAAATTTATTTGTAGAATGGGAAGGTTTGTTATGACTGGTCAATAGCAGATGGAGGTTCTTTGGCTCTTGGATAGTTTTCCAAGGGATAAATGCCTTAAAGCGCAACTTCCTAACTTAGGGGAGACTGTTTGAATAGATTTCGATTGTCTCTTTAGAGCTGATGGGCAGACTAGTATGGCTGAGGCTAGGTAGGATTTGATAATGGGGTTTCATCTCGTCCTAGGCGGACTAAAAGGTAAGAGGGAAAAAAGTTTTATGGGTGTTTTCCAGCCGGAAAATTGACAAAGTTTTAGATCAACTGCTAGAAAACTTGGTTGTTACAACTAGTCATCACCAACAAGTGAAAAATATTGATGACTAACACAACCAATGAATGTGATGCCTCAAGAATACCTCAAATTACTTCCTCATTTCACTGGAGAATATGAAGTAACTGCAGAACAACATTTACCCTTGTTTTTCACTTTTGCTGAGAATTTAAATGTAGAACATATTGATGTTGTGATGAGAGTATTTGTGCAGTCTCTAGATGGAGAGGCTAGAAAATGGTTTAAATGTTTACCAAATGGTTCAATAAATAACTGGGAAGAGTTAGAAACTCAATTCACTCAGATATGGGGATAAAAGAGAGATCATGATTACTCATTGAAAAAGTTTAATGCAATTAAAAGAAGGCCTAAGGAAAGAATTTCTAATTTTGTAAAAATATTCAACAAATTGTACAATAGTTTACCTATAGAGATGAAGCCCCCCTTGTAGGAGAAAAGGTATTTTTTGCTGGGGCTTTTGAAGCTGATTTTAGCTTTACATTGAGAGAGAGAAGAGCCCCTACTCTTGAGCAGATACAAGAAGATGCTCTAGAGATCGAAGCTAATATGACTATAGCTAAAAAAGTGAAAGGGAAACAATTGGTCCAAGAGAAGGGGAAAGCAAAAGAAGGATCATCAGAAGATATAAGAATTGAAGATATAATAGAGGTGATTAATCATCTAACCAATAAGCTATCCAAGATGGAATTGGAAACTAAAAGCTCCCAAAGGCAAGTACAAAAAACTGAGGGGGGTTTAAACCTCAGTTCAGAAGACATCCCTTGCAAATTTTGCAGAGGGAAAGAAGAGATCGAGACCAGATTCAACCACCATTGTATATAGAAGCAGTACCCATAGAGCCGGAAGAAGATGACCAAAGGGAGGCTGAGGATCAGGTATTTTCTATGTATGCACTAAAAGAGAATGAAGAGGAATATTGTGAGATAGAATATGTTGAAGCTGAAGTATCTTTTGATCAAGATGAAATGGATGAATACTGTAGACAATTCACAGATTTCATGCAAGCTGAGTTACATAAAAGGTATGATTTAAGGTCTAGAAAGAGATCTAGAGTGCAGGATAATGAAGGTGAACAACAAGGTTCTGTTCCTCCTCCAATGTCAACTCCAAAACAAAAGAACCCTGTGAAACATGTCAGTAAGGGGAAACAACCTATAAATTTACTTAATAGAAAAAATGTGCACCACGCTGAATCTTCCCAGAACAAATTAGTTGACACTAATATTTTTTAGAAAGTTGTTCTTGTACTCAAACAAGTGGAAAATTCTAGAAAGAGTGAAGAAGAAACCGAAAATAACGTTAAGAAAAATCATGCTTTCAGTCTGGAAAAAGAGTTGGAGAAGGTTAAAATCCAGGTACCTCTTCTAGAATTATCCAAAATACCAGCTTATAGAAAATAAATTTAAAAATTTATTAATTTCACACAAGTGGAAGATATAAGTGACACGGTGAACTTACAAGAAGAAAAGTCAGTGGTCACCTTGTCTGTTATCAAGGAACTTAACTTGAAGATTACCAAATCTTATAGGGATATGTATTCATTTGATTCTAAAAGGGCGAAATGTGTTGGGTTACACTACAAGAAAAAAGCACATTGGTGAGGGGCGAAAATGGTCACCATAAGCTCATTGGTGAGGGTCAAAAGAGCCTTCGTCACCAAAAACTGAACATCACCAAAGGTGGCGTCGCCAAAAGTATAGGTGTTGTGGTGACATTCAAGGTCTGTCACCAATAATGACTTATAGTGATGAATAGTGACCGTCACCATTTCATATGAGCAATGGTGACAGACAATAGCTTCCGTCACCAAAAAACTGAACGTCACCAAAGGTGGTGTCGCCGAAAGTATAGGTGTTGTGGTGACATTCAAGGTCTGTCACCAATAATGATTTATAGTGATGGATAGTGACCGTCACCATTTCATATGAGGAATGGTGACGGACAATAGCCTCCATCACCAAAAAATTGAACGTCACCAAAGGTGGTGTCGCCGAAAGTATGTGTTGTGGTGACATTCAAGGTCCGTCACGAATATTGATTATAGTGATGAATAGTGACCGTCACCATTTCATATGAACAACATCGATTTTTTGTGATGGACCTTTCATGGTCGTCACTATTGTTGCATATATATGGCGACGTTCATTGACCGTCACCATAAACTCATTGGTGACATCAAGGTCTGTCACGAATAATGACTATAATGAAAAATAGTAACCCTCACCATTTCATATCAACAACAACAATTTATGGTGACGGACCTTTAATGGTCGTCACTATTGATGTGTATATATATGGTGGCGTTTCGATTGACCGTCACCATTTCATATTTTGGTGACGGTCGAAAAAATGTTCACCATAAGCTCATTGGTGATGGTCAAAAGAGCATCCGTCACCAAAAACTGATTTTCGTCATTCCCTATATATGAATATCAGGGCACGATGGAATCGAACCACCAACCTCCTGCTTGTAAAGCAGGTGCTCTTCCATTGAGCTAGCACCCTTTAAAGAATTAGACTTTAAACTAGCAATTGCCCCTAAAGGTGGAAAGATACACCAAAGGAATAAAAACCAGGAAAACTGAAAGAATTCAGTGTCCTTGCTCTTATTTTTATTCTACGACACTCTACAAAGTATGATCTTGATCTATGACGTATTTGTGCCCAGTGGTTCTAATTTAATATTAAATGTTATATTCAAATAAAATAAATGCATAACTCAAGCCTTACGAGCTAATTTTTAATCCTTACACCAAAATATCTTAATATTCAAGTCTATGGAACAACTCGTTCAAAATTCAAACTGAAGTAGATTTTAAATGGAAAGCCTAAAAACAACTAAGTAGTTTACAAGTTAACATTTTGGATATAACTTATGTTCAATTTATATGACAATTTATGCCATAACCTTGAAACTAGTTTCTTAGCTAAAAGACTTTCTTAAGTCAACAATAACAAAGAAAGATAGTCATGGCAAGCAAAATTCTCTTGTTTTTTCTAATGAGGGTGCATGTAACTTGATAAAGGTTGTATGAGAGTATCAAACCATAAATAGTTTCACTAAAACATGGAAATGACAAAGTCTTGTTAAGCAACAAAAGTTTAGTTGAATATATGAAAAGCAACGAGCTAAATGATATAATTAAACTAAAAGTAACTATAAAAAAATGAAATTTCCATCATATACCATCTGGTTTGTTTAGTTCCCGAACAAAAATGTCCACATACAACAATCAATGTTATTGTATTGGTAATACTTTTGATATAATCTATCAAATCATGTACTATGTAGGAGAATTACTAGAAAGCACAACTAGAAATTTGAATCACAACATAACAATATAAAACAACATGCAAGAGGAAAGGAACAACTCCACAATTTGAGAAATATGAACAATCCATGAACCTGTTCTTATATATTGATATAGATAACGAAATAGAAATCTAGATTTACGAAATTCAAGTATCACACAAAAATGTCTTGAACAAATCTCAATATGTAAAATAGTACTTTTTGCATTTGGGTTTACCTTGCAGAACCTCAAGAAAAAGTTTCCACAGAAACAACCAATAAACATAACATGGACCTCAAGAGCAATTGTGTAGAGGATAAAATATGAAGGTAAAGCACTAGAGAAGTATTCAAAGAAAATGATGAAAAGCATATCTAGAAAGAACTAAGAACCCTCTGAAGTAAACCACACATTTATCATCGTGACTAGTACACTTGCAAAAGAAGATCAAAATAATTTACAAACTATTCCACCAAAAAGCAATGAATTTTTCCACTAAAATACAGTTTCAAATTAATCAACTTTGTTAATGCTAACTGATAGAAGATTGAAGTTTAAAAGACAATACACTTTGATGAATTAGGGATTACCGTGGCATTAGAGGGCACATGCCAAATTACATTATCATCTCCAAATGCACCCCTATGTAGTGTCCATCTGACACTTTGTGACTTGAACCTTTAAAAGGCTTGCTCAACCACTTCATCATTCGAGATTTATTGTGAGTACGATGGTACAATGTGACCTGCATGTCCCAAATAACATGAGCCAACAATGAAAACCATAATTAAATTATTAATGCCTTACTAATTTAATCCTTGAAAAGACGAAAAACATGAATCCAAGAAAGAAAATGATAAGGTTCTCGTTAACCAACTATTATATTTACAAATATGGTAGAATTGTTGATTGGTTGTTTCAGAATTTAAAGCATTTTACTTATTCTCTAAAACATATGAAAAGACACTAAAATTACCAAGGTCATATTTCAACATAAATCTTGCAGAAAATCAAATTGCAACTATGAAGATATTATTACAAAAATCTTGCAAAAAATCAGATTGCAATTATGAAGATATTATTACGAAAATCTTACAGAAAATCAGATTGCAACTATGAAGATTTATTACAAAAATCTTGCAGAAAATCAAATTGCAACTATGAAGATATCATTCTAAATTTTAAAAATTATAGTAATAAAATCCATCTTCAACATGACTTAACATTTTATATCATATTAGACAAATTTTTAGTCAGGGAACAAGTATAAGGTTCGGAGTTAAAATATTTGCGTCAAGGACAAGGAGATACCATATAGAACTTTTTGCGTTGAGGTTTATCACTAGAGAACATAGTCTTGAGTCTTAAACCAATACTTAATGAGGGAATTCTGGAAATAAATGGGTACAAAATGTGAATTCATCCCTCATGAGTCATGGCAACCCGCAGACAACTCCTGAGGCTTTACAACCACTGTAGCTGCACCCATCACACTACGTTTTTAGGTTGAATTGTCCACAACTAAGGCTTTGCAAGTTGCATCCACTGCATCTACACCCATCACACCACCATTTTAGGTTGAATTGTCCACATGTCCTAATCCACAAAAGATGTAGTTGAATAGTTTGTTGTGCTGAATTGCACAGCTTTTGCCCACAACTAACCATAAGTTCTTGTGTGTGATGAGTGCACCAGATATGTATCATGGGAGCCACAAAACCTGCAAACACAATTATCCATGAAGTCCAAAACGGGGAGGATGTAACTGGCAAGAACAAAGCTGGGATAAATGATCCCTTGCAATGAAATTTCAAATGTGACTCCTCATGAACAGAGAGCCATTCTTATCAAAATATTCTAAGAGAAAAATGTTTTAAAGCTAAATGGATACAATTCATTAACCACCACTACAACATAAGGGGGGGTTTTAAGACAATATTTAAGACAATTTTTGGGTAAATTGTCTTAATTCGAGACAAAAGAAAACTTGTGTATTGTCTTAAATATTGTCTTTAAGCGAGTGTCTCAAATTAAATCGTCTTAAAATATTGTCTCAATAAAGACAATATACAACACAATCATTTTTGTCTCTTGAGAGACAATTTCATTTTTGTCTCTCCAGAGACAATAGTTGCACTACAACACAAAGAGGGGTTTTAAGACAATTTTTAGGTAAATTGTCTTAACTTAAGATAATTTCATTTTTGTCTCTCCAAAGACAATAGTTGGAATTAAAGACATATTGTCTTTATGGAGACAATGTCTTTAATCTTATCTATTGTCTCTGTAGAGACAATATAAAACAATGAATCCAGAAAAATATCTCACCATTAAAATAAATCAATAGAAAAAATTTAATTAAAAAAATCAACAATATCATTGAATAATTCATGTTAGGGTATAGTGGAATCGAACCACCAACCTCCTGCATGGCAAATGCTCTTCCAATGAGCTAGCACCCTTTAAAGAATTATGTGAAGAGTTATGGCAGTCCTTGAAATTGTATAATAGGCATTGATTTTTTAAAAATGTTCAACACATAATGGCATAATCCTTGTAAAATATATAATCATGCAAGCCCTTATTTTTAACTTAATAAAACTAGAAATTGCACCATATGTTGCAAAGAAAACGTTGTAAAGCAGTAACATAGGAAATAGTAGTATAGAGGAAAAAATCTTAAAATTTCAACCAAAGTTAGACTACCTGTAGTTTATTTAAAACTTATAACTAGCAATTGCACCGGGAGGTGCAAGGGAATGCTGAAAGGAAGAGGCATGAACTATGTTGTGCTATGAATAAGAGAAAAATGGCCTTGATAGTTTGTTGAGCAAACATTACTTGAGCTCGCATTAGTGAGGCTCATTGACCTATTTGAGTAGAAAGATATAGAAATGGTTGTCAATCCCTCTCAAACCTCTAGAAATCAAATTGATATTGGTTGCCACAAACTGAAGCTCGTGATGATTAACATAGCTCAAGTTTGAGGCATCATAAACCAAGATACACAATATTAGTGATACAAATTCAAATCGAGGATTATTGCCACAACATAAAAGTCATTAATATAATTTTTCAATGGTCCATAGAGCAAAATTTGTAATTTTTCATCAGAAAAATAATATGTTGGTGTAAGGAAAGGCCTCATTGACGCAAAAGTAAACATCATTTTTTAAGAAGAAAATAATTAAAATTCGTGAAATAGTACAAGATCCAAATCCCAAAAGGATTTAAACCAACAAATGAAGATTAAAATTTTAATAAATATTTACACAAAAAAAAACAAAATTAAAAAAAAAAATTAACAAAAAAAAAAAAAAAAAAACTTAACAACTATTTTGTGTACAAAATCATGTTAATTATCAATCCATGACCACATTGACTCATCATCTGGTATCCAGGTAGATAATTTCCCAGAAATATGATACAATTTGATAAATGGGCATGTCTACAGAAATGACATACCTAAGAAAACTCTTTGTTGTAGGCATTGACATCTCGAAGTTCAAGAAGATTAAAATTTTTCTCTCCATGGACAACATCTACAGAGTTTCATCATGGATTAGTAAAGATATAGGGTAGATCATAAACTACAACCCAACAAATTGTTTACATCCAGACAAATTGCTTAATTATAAAAAGAAGAACATCAACACTAATAAAACAAAAACTAGTTCAAACTCCTCATCCTAAAAATGAAGCGTTGTAATTCATAGAATAAACAAATGTGAGTTTTATAATGAAATCTTGAAAATGAATGACTATTGCAATGCAAGTTATGATTATTGACACAGCAAATACAATATAATTAAATGTGATTATTGAAGTAGCAATTGCATTCTCTACTCGAGTTCAATTTGGATAAATAACATAATAATATTAAGCTCTTTGAAATTTATTACTCAATGGCATTCAAACTTGAATATTGAAATCTAAAAAAATATTTTCCCCTAAAATAAAATACTTGATAACCTGGATAATTAAAAATATTTTAGTGATTTTATAATTAAAAAAAAAAAAAAGTGTACAACATACCTCGTCTCTTGTGTATGTATTATCTGTGATATAACAGAATTCTTCCACATGAGGGGGCAGACTTCCTCGTATTTCCTACATGAAACAATAAGAATTAGGCCCCATTGCCCTCTCTCCGCCCCGCCCCATGCCCCATAAAACCAAAAACCAAATTCACTGGTCATGCTATCTTTTATCGATAAGGGGCAAAAACTTACTAGGCAATTAGCATGCAAGAGAATCCCAGAAGTTGCAGTTTGTGCCTACAAGTTGAATTTGCGGATAGATAGCGATCGATGTAAGATACTGTCAAGTATAGCGTGTCAGGGACAAGCTTATACTCCTCGCTAACCTGCTAACATAGAAATAATTGTGAGTAGGGTATTTAAACATATAAACACATTGCATCGACCATAAAATAGTACTAATAAGGATCAATTTGGCACTAAAATTGAAAATTGGATGGCTATGACCACATACCTCTACCAGCCAATCAACGAGAATTCCTCGCATATTTGGGGTGATGTCATTCTGTACAGTCTTCATGAAATTTGCCAAAGGCCTATTCTTCAACTGAAAGGAGTATCCATAAAACTGTCATTCAACAAATGCCACTTTTCTTTTCTCAATTAGATCCATTTAGTCAACTGATATTATATGATGTAGGCATAATGTAACTATGATGATCTGTATAAAATATGCATCACAATGCAAGGGTTTATTTGTATTCTACTGTGTTTTAAAGATACAGGTGAGATATATACAATCCACACCTCTGCATTTCGCAAATACTCGTATATATCTTCGACATAAGTAGTACACATTTGAGGATCTGTGTGGTCTTTGTCTATGTCTGTGTGCTTCGAACAGCTATGTGAATTGGAGCTTTCCCCCTGCTTTGCCTTTGAAGGTACACTTGATGAAATACCAAGTTAAATATTGACAAAAAACAGATTTATCATATAGGCATTGCTTTAAGGAGTTTTGAGTTTATGTTTCGAAGCTCATACTCTACTTTTTAATGATCGTTGCTCTGCTAATTTTGCAGCGGGAGGCTTTTGACATTCCGAATGATTCGAACTATGATCAGGAAGAGGATTCGATCGCAGATGAATTTCATCTTTAACTGTTTTGGTTAAAGTTCTTGCATCTTTCTTCTTGTTACGCGCCCTCCCTTTAATGCTAGGATTGGGAGCATTAACCTATGCCATCGATTTCTTTGAATCAGACTCGTTTTATGAGGTAAGAGGAGAGCTATAGTCTTGCTAAACAGGTAAAACTAACTATGCCTGAGTCTTGCACTTCACGGCATCAAATCCATATAAAGGCTTAAATACTTAGAATAAGATTAGGAGGATCGCATTTTAGAACCAAACCTGGTTTTTCGCTGTTGACAAGTAATCGGTAGCGGAAGCATGAATATTTGTGACATCGCCTAAAATTGCGTGCCTTTTAGTCTGAGAACCATTTGCATTGGCAGCAGGATCATCCACTGCAGCTCGTTTAGGAAATCTTTTCCTGGATTTCTTCTCATTTTCTTGTGATTGAATCACAGGAGTAGAAGCTTTCGAAACACAAGCAGCTCGACCTCGAGTAATACAGACGCAATTTTCCTGCCCCCCTGACATCTTTAATCTCCCCACCAAAAACAGGATTGGCTAACAGACAAAGCACTAGAAATCCCTCCTAGTAAACAACATTAACAGATCACCCGTTCCTACGACTGCTTGACATCACGAACCTTTTTTCATTCAATGGAACAACAGATGGTCAAAAAATAGCGAAATACTAAAATGAGAACTTGACAATGCATCTATAGTAGTGCACCACGGAAAAAAAGGTTTTCTTCAAGAAATAAGGACTTGCTGTATGAAAATGCGTAAAAAATAAGAAATCCCTGGGAAAATTAGTATTTCTGAGAAAAAAATGTTTACAGTGAAAGTCTTGCAAATATTATCAGGGTTTGAAGGCAAGAAATGCAGTTGGTGAAATTCCAGCTTACCGGTAATGGCGGTCACTGTAATAGTTGAGAGCAATCATCTAAATTTCGCCGAACCAACGTACTGTGGCGAGGAACAAATAGGGAAAGAGATAAAGGATCTTTAGGTCACGGATCGAAACAATACCTGGTTAGCAATGGCTGTTATTCCAAAACTTCCCTCCCATTTTTGGTGCGCATTCGAGTGCCCGCCTAATTTTGAATTTCCAATCAGTGAGGGAAACCGGGGCGGTGGTCTTCGTTCCCTCCTCTATCGCTCCACTGCGAAACCGCGGCCAGTCTATAAAACCCCACGTGTAGGGAGAAAACAGGCGTGTTCTACGAAATTCAAATTTGACTTTACCCCTCTGCTTGCTTTGGTTGTGGGCAAAGGTTGTGAGTACAGTGGTGGAGTTTGATTACTCCATTTTTTGTGGGTTAGAATCAGTTTTTTCAATATTACTTGTAAAAAATTATTTGTTTTATTAAAAATATAAGTTGCATATATTTTAAAAATAAAGTAAAACTCATGGACAGAACCTATAAACTTGCTTTCCAAATTACATCGCTTTTCATACCCACCTAATAATATGGAAATCTAGACAAAATACATTTCTTAAAATAACTTGGTTCCGTCTAATGGTAGCTTGAAATGAAAGTAAAAGATTATGGAACCATGAGAACAAGAAAATAAAGATAAAAAGTATGGTTCTCTTATTTTACATACCACTATAAGATTAGAGTGAGGTGTTTGTAGTGGCCATTTAACTAGATAACGCATATAGGTAGGAACATTATGTATAGTTTGTAATATATATTTTAAGATAAATGTTTAATTGTTGTGAAAAATATGTCTATATTCACTATAAATTAGGTTTATTTTTACTTTTGGATAAAGAAATGGCATTCAATGAAAAAATATTTTGAAACATTGTACGGATTTTGTGCATTCACTAACATATCAAGTCATGGTTTTGATTATATATATAAGGGCTATATTATAAATTTAAATTTATTAAGGATGAAGAGAGATTAATTTTATTATGTGTAAAATTATACAAGAGAGTAAAACTTGAGGAAGGTTTGGATTTTAATGGATTTGGTCCATCTTGGTGTTTGATAGATCTAGAGTTAAGATGGATATATGTTAACTTTAATGTCATAAGAGAAATAAAATTCTGCTAGGAGAACTTATGACTCTTGGAGCAGCATGCACAAAGCACAGAAAATCGGAAATACTTCAAAATGAAAACCTAACATCAAGATTGGGTAACCAAGGCACCCTAAACTAGTAGAACTAAGGGGGAACCTATTACAAATTTGGTGCCAAGACCAAACACTTGGAACAATAACTTACAACAAGAAGTACTCAACAATAAAATAACCATTCGATTTTGCCTAGAATGTGCCCAAAAATCACATATGAGGTCCAAAGAGAAGACTTGACTTGATTGAAACTTGTGATGGCACTGTGGCATAGCAGAAGGTAGGTATGCACTACTATGAGAGGGGGATCCAGCTACTTGCAAAGCACATCCAATACCTTTTCAATGTCAAAAACTTCAGGAATGAAGGTAAAACTTTATTTTATACATGGTATCAAAAAACTCATACTAGTCACGTTCCAAAGCACCATCCAAGAATGAAACACAATCAAATTGAAAAACTCCAAAGGTAAAATAAAAACAAGGATCCCCTTCCAACCTCAAAACTTAGTATCAATAGCATACTTCACGTACATAGTAGAGGACGAAGAAAAAAACTTCCATTCAAACACAACCAAATATACTTATTTTTGGGTATTAGTAGCAATGTGACAATACTTTGGGGTACTTACAAATGAGTTGATGTTTATGCTAGTAGGACCTAACTTTTCTCTAAAGCGATCCAAAGGTTCTTTTTCTCACCCTCCCTTTAGCGACAGATGATTTTGGAGAGTACCCCTTCACTAGTGCCATTGTGAACAAAATCGAGGATTCAGAGTGGGTGAACCGCAACAAAAAGAAATTTTTGTAAGGCGTGGAACCCCAATGCTATGTTAAGAATAAATAATGAGTGTGGAGTTACATTTGATCCATGAGCCTTGCCAACGTAAAATAAAAATGTGATTGGCTTCTAATGAGCCTCACAAACTTCTGCATGCAATGGCTTTATCTCAACACATTTGCATTTAGATATTTGATCGTGATAAACTTAATGATGCCTAATTTTAATCTAAAATGTTTGAAAGAATAGAGGGCTTCTTTGCTTGGGAAGTTTGATGAAGCCTAATCTTAAGTTAGCTCCATAGGATTTCAGAACAACTGCCACTCATTTGACTTAATTCAGCAGATTTTTAGAATTCAGTTGATTCTTGTGGAAAACAATACGAAATTAATCACTTTTAACAACAAGTGCAAATTGACCATAAATTTAATTTTATCTTTTACAAGTTCATAGATGCTTTATCGATGGATTTGTTTTTAAGAATACAAATTTAACAATTGCTCCCAAGTTCGAACCCCATAAAAGATAAAAAGAGTCAAAAACATTACCAGAAAAGCGTTGGGATTTCTGCTAAGCTTATGGTCAAGCAACAAAGCATACTCAATTAAAGACAAAACCCTAGTTACATATATATGAAGAGACGAAAACAGAGTTTATGGCAAAGTGATGCTCATGGAGATATGCTCATAATGAATTCACCTGTATGTTTTCATCATCTTTTTCTATCTGTTTGTCGTTATACTAGCTTCAACAACAACAGAGGACATGAATCCCCTTTACCACGGCCATACAGGCATGGCGGAATTCATCAAAACTTCTTGCAAAGTGACTCTGCATTTGAATCTCTGCTTTTCGTCGCTCTCTTCCTAATCCGGGTCTCTGAGGGCCAAGCATAGTGATGTTGTGAAGGCAGCCATGACAGTGAGCCTTGTTAATTCTCGCAATGTTTATGTCTGGGGCATGGGCCTGAAAACAAGAAGAGCCAGGATGAATAAAAGAGAAAAGGCGGCCCTCAAAGATTGTATTGAGGATTTTGAGGACACCACGACCAAGATTCATCAATCTCTAGCGGAGCTGAAGCACTTCAGGGCGAACACGTTCAAGGCTCAAGGATCAGTTGAGCAACGTGGAAACGTGGATGAGCTCGGCCCTCACCAACAATGACTCATGTCTATGTTTTTCACCCTGCCAGAGGAAG
Source organism: Pinus albicaulis (assembly GCA_034641835.2). NCBI lineage: Eukaryota > Viridiplantae > Streptophyta > Pinopsida > Pinales > Pinaceae > Pinus > Pinus albicaulis. The sequence goes on along the minus strand of CM076571.1, from coordinate 777,040,982 downwards.
GGTTAAGGCCATGGTCATGGCCCGCTTGCAGAAGTTATAGTGGGAAATGCCCTTCTTTTTTTTCGAGGTCAACAATAAGAATGACTTACTTATGCCATACAAAGAGAACTTCTTTGGCATCCTGAAATGGATTCTATGAGCATCGAGTTGGTCATCACCCAAAATAAGAACAAAAATGGGAAATCGGAGGAGATACTTACCATCCTGGCCCGTTCACCCTTCTCATCCCTGGCATCGTCTTTAAATAACCTTTTAGTCTGCATCAAATCTCAAAACAAACTATAAACCCTAACCCTTAATTGTAGAACCCTATCACTGATGCAAGTCCATCAAGTGCATAATGGGGATCAAAAGGGGTGTTGTTAACTTCAGAAAATCAGCATGAAAGAAAGCAAGGGAACATGGGAACTTACCCCCATGTCTGTGAGCAAGAAGCTTCAACTGTAGAATCGTTCGCCCGTTCGCCTCCTTTTCCCCCGAAGGCTTCTGTCTGCCGGGAAAATATTTGTTGCAAAGAAAGCGAAAGGATCGAGTGTAAAGTGAGGGATTGGTTAAAACAGTAAAGGAGAAACAAAATGTTTCAAAGTGGGTGGGGGGACAAATGAACATGTGTTGGGCCCGAGTGCTCTCTACTGCCTTCATCCAGATGACTTATGGTCTCATGGGAGTGTTATACATGTGACCTCTTTTAGGTTGGATTAAGACTTGGCGGAAATAAATGAAACAAATGAATTTGTTTACTTCCCCTCTTATTTTTCAGAATTTTTCCGCCTGTTTGAATGAATTGTGTTAATTTCTAATTTAATGGAACGAATTGTCTTAATTTCTAATTTAAGACCATTAAAAAGTTTTAATTTTTAAATTAAAATAATTCAAATGATAATTTAGGATTTTAAGACAAAATATTAGTTTGGCTTAAAAACGTGTTTTAAAGTATCTTTATATGCTAGTGATATAATTGTTGTTATTGTTTCATCATTTAGTGTTTTTATCAATAGTTAAGTAACCTTATTAATTAATGAGGATTATTACTATTTATTTTTATTCATAAGGATTATTTTAAGATATCTGTGCCGGTGTGAGTCTAAAATAATCCAATATGCAATGGTGTCTTTGAGTACAAATTAAATTATAGAGGATAGTGATGAGTTTCCTAATTAAAATTCCTATGATTAGATGGAAAAGTGGCAAAGAATATCCATCCAATATGAAAGTAACATTCAAATAAGTGCATTGTAATGACAACATAATCCTTGTAGCATGATAACATATACAAAACAAACACATGAACTCAAAGAGCTATAAAATAAGTATATTATAATTCATTTGATATGTGAATGAAGTATCGGAAAGTAAATCATAGAGACACTATACCATGGGCTACCCTATCAAGTGCATGTAGTGGGAGTGCTCTCAAGTATGAAATGGATGAGGGCAGATGATGAGAAGCTCTTGACACCTATGTAGTAAAGCCACCCTCTAGAATGAGGACTTTCACCTCTCCTTTATAGAACAGAATACGAAGATAGAGAATGTAATCGATGAAATAGAAGAGGATCAAATTGTGGGTTAAAGGCCTATGTGCTAGATCATTTTGGATGTCACAATTTATCTCTAGTGAATTTTCTCTCTTTCAAAACTAGGTTTGTTGAAAGCACACATCTCCTCAAAACACTTTGTAGCTAATGTTTTCCCTTTAATTGACAATTTTGTTTAAAGTATCTTTAGTGAGGCACATGTCTTCTAAAATATGTGTTATTTTAGCACGTAATACTCAGAATAGTGCATTAAATGTATGAGCAACAAGTCAACACTACTTCTCCATGATATCTATTTTTTTCTTATTATGAAGTTCCAACCTACTAGAAATAGTTCAGTATGGTGCCCCCTTTGTAATAACTTGTTGTTTTCCTTTAGTAACCATATATATCTATTGATTGTTGTTTGTATGGATGAAATACAAAAATTTCCTAGAATGATCCTCCTTGAGCACACCCTCTCCAAGACTATTCACCGTTTGCACGGTTGAAGCACGAAATATGCCAATAATAATCCCTTTTGACTACATCACCTCTCAATATTTACCTTTCTCATTGTAATAATTACCATGTGTGGATGAAAATAGGTCTAATTCGACTTCATGAAGAAAATAAATGATGCATATATGGCTAGGTTGAATTGCATCATGTGGAGTTTCCAAGAAGAGGCTCACATGCAAGGTGTGGGAATAAAGGTTTATTTTCTCTAAAATAGTATGATGCCTAGAGAGGCTAAAATAAAAAAGGATAAGGTGTATAAAAATAGAAAAAGTCCCTCAAGCAAGGCATCACTTCCTAGGCTAGATTAGAGCTCTAGGCATCCTCCAATTTTGAACAAAATACGATGGTGGAATTTCAAATAAATTGATGCCCTAACTATCACACCAAGAGGGAACCCTTGATGCTCCTTTGACTTGAGGATTTCTTGAAGGTTTTCACTTTGTAGTTCATCATTCAAAACCTATTATCTTAACTATAAATGACCATTGGATGAGCCTTTACCACGATATATCTCCAAAACCTTAGTCTTATAGTATTTCTCTTAAAAAAAAATTCATGGAAAGTCACCCTAGATTCTCCCAAAGCTCACACTTTAATTGAATCTTTCCTTGCCTCACTTTGAAGCCTAGTATAAACACGTCAATCACAAGTGAGGGATTTTGGAAGTTTTGATCTTAGGCATTCATCATTTTTTAATATTCCTAAACCTGAGGTCATCTTTCCCTCAAGCCTTTCTTGGAGAGTCCTTATTTTGCTTCTTAAGCAGGGAACCTATTATCTGATCCTCTTCTTTGAATGGGCATTGGAAATCACATTGTGCATCGTTATTGGTCTCATCATTCTAGTAATTTCCCTATACCGAGACTCCTCCCATCAATGAAAGTTCATAAAGAGCAGGGGAAATTGAATGAGGTGACAATGGGTCCTTGTCCCATTGTTTCCACTTGATCTAGTAGTAGTCCCTTTGGAACCCCTCCTAGGACCCTTGCTAAATTAAGCGCTAACATTTTTCAAAAACAAGTATAAAGCAGATGGCTCACTTGAAAAGAATAAATCTAGGCTTGTGGCAAAAGGTTTTACATAAAAAGAAGGGGTCTATTATGAGAATACTTTTTCCCCCATAGCAAAATGGGATACCATATGGACATTCTTTGCCCTAGAAACTCAAAAAGTTGGAAATTCCATCAAATGGATGTAAAAACTGCTTTCTTGAATGGAGATATGAAAGAGAATGTTTTTGTGTCCCAACCAAAAGGATTTTTTGTGAAGGGTTAGGAACATAAAGCATGCAAGTGGTAAAATCCTTGTATGGCCTCAAGAAAGCACCACGAGCCTGGTATAATAAGGGGTTAGGGGAATAGGGGCTTAGGGGTTAGAGGTTTAGGGTTTAGGGGAATAATGAGTTAGTGGTTAAGGGGTTAGGGATTGGTGGCATAAGGGTTAGGGGATTTAGGCGCATTTAGGGGTTAGGGGCATAATGAGTTAGTATTTAAGGGATTAGGGATTCAGGTTAGGGGAATAATGAGTTAGTGGGTAAGGGGTTATGCAGTTAAAAATTTCAGGGGATAAAGAGCAGCGGAAATTGAATGAGGTGACAGTGGGTCCTTGTCCCATTTTTTCCACTTGATCTAGTAGTAGCCCCTTTGGAACCCCTCCTAGGAACCTTGGTAAATTAAGTGCTAACATTTTTCAAAAAGAAGTATAAAACAGATGGCTCACTTGAAAAGAATAAAGCTAGGCTTGTGGCAAAAGGTTTTACACAAAAAGAAGGGGTCTATTATGAGAAGACTTTTTCCCCCATAGAAAAATGGGATACCATATGGACACTCTTTGCCCTAGAAACTCAAAAAGTTGGAAAGTTCATAAAATGGATGTAAAAACTGCTTTCTTGAATGGAGATATGAAAGAGAATGTTTTTGTGTCCCAACCAGAAGGAATTTTTGTGAAGGATTAGGAACATAAAGCATGCAAACGGTAAAATCCTTGTATGGCCTCAAGAAAACACCACGAGCCTGGTATAATAATGGGTTAGGGGAATAGGGGCTTAAGGGTTAGAGGTTTAGGGTTTATGGGAATAATGAGTTAGTGGTTAAGGGGTTAGGGATTGGGAGCTTAAGGGTTAGGGGATTTAGGTGCATTTAGGGGTTAGGGGCATAATGAGTTAGTATTTAAGGGATTAGGGATTCAGGTTAGGGGAATAATGAGTTAGTGGGTAAGGGGTTATGCAGTTAGAGATTTTAGGGGATTTAGCTGTTAGGGATTTTAGGGGTTAGGGGTTAGGGGTTAAGGGGTTATAGGTTAAGGGGTTAGATGTTTAGGGGGTTAAATGGGTTAGGGTTTTAGAGGTTTAGGGGGTTAGGGGATTTAGCAATTAAGGATTTTAGTGGTTAGGGGTTAGGGGTTAGGGTTTTGTGGTTAAATGGGTTAGGTTTTTAGGGGTTTAGGGGGTTAAATGGGTTAGGGTAGGGAATTAGGGTTTAAGGTGTTAGGGGTTAAGGGTTTAGAGGTTTAGGGTTTAGGCGGTTAAATGGGTTAGGGGTTTAGGGTATAGGGGGTTAAATGGGTGAGGGTTTATAGCAATTTATTAGGTGAACAAGGCATAATCTAGTTGTAGTAACCATAACTTGGTCAAGTTGTTATAGTCAAGGCAAGACTTGGTTGGGTTCCCAAGTTCCAAAAAAGTAAGGGTAATTGTGAGGGCATGATAACTAAGGAGTGTCAGTGTGTGCCAAGGAATGAAAAGGCATGCTAACACATACTAGAAAGTGATAATGGATGGTGAGGATTGTTAGGGAGTGCCAGGACATTGCAAGGGAGAACTAGGTCAAAATGCATGGAAATGAACGAATAAGAGTGTGTGCGAAGTAGTGTCAACAAATTACAAGTGTCTCAAGGATAAAGTGTGTTAGGAGAAGGAAAAAATAAGACTTGTAGGAGGTAAGCCTATGGTTACATAAAGGGTTGGACAAATTAGTTTCAGACAAAGGGAAACTTTGGGTTGGGCACAACATTCATTTTCCAATGACTTGGTTGGGTTCCCAAGTCGCAAAAAAAGTAAGGTTATCTATGACGGCATGAAAGCTAAGGAATACCAAGGTGTGTTAGGGAATTCCTAGAAGTACTAACACATGTTAGGAAGTTCCAAGGCATGATAAGCATGCCAAGATGTGGCAGATGCCAGGGTGTGGCATGAACACATGCTAGGGAGTGTGAGGGCCAAGTGTCAGGGAAACACAAGGGATTTTCTATAGTTTGTACTAGTTCTGAAAAAGGACTAGCAACAATTAATCTCTTTGACTACAAAATGTATTCTACTTGTTGTGTTGGGGAGTTTCTCTCAGGAAATTTATGGAGAACCCGACATATTTTTTACATATGTATTGTGCATAACCTTTATAAATCTACCCTTAAAATCAGGGTCAACCCAAATAAATCTGATTTGGGGGTTCCACTGCAACAACATTTTCCCCACAACAAGCACAAGATCAAGCCAACATGTGTGATGTGTGCGTTTAAAGAGATGGATAGGTAGGTTTACCCTTACGAGAACATGGCACCTTAAAATCTGACCACGATTGCTGAGTGCAAGCATTTGCGAAATGGAATTATGAGTGGAGCCTTTTCCAGAAGAGATTATTCATTTACATTACAATATATACAACATGCAGTTAGTGTTCCATCCATGTTAGTGCACACACTTGATGGTATTAGTCCTTAAACTGGTACAAAAAAAATAATTTTATATATTCCATTACGGGAAAGTTACAAGATGTCAACAAAATCACATACTTATCGAAATCCTCAACCAGGAATATGCTACATTGCTTCTTAATGTGATTGCAACTAGGTAGGCATCAAAGACAATCATTACAATGGGTTAAGGGGATCTAAGAGAGAATTATGTAAGGATTTCCTTCTAGGTAAAGGCCATTGGTATTACTATTGTTAAAGGGGGTGGCCTACAAGGATACATTGGTAGCTACTAATGCAAGAGCATAATTTCAACAATTTATTTCAAAATTTGTATTTGTCCTCCATAAGGTCTTAGAGATTTATAGAAGAGGAAGTTGGTTTCCTTGTTGCCCTATAATTTTGTAGAATTTCTAACTTCATATTTGGGATAGGAAATTTTAGTAATTTTAGGCATAAGTTAAGATGTTTATTTTTATTTTTTAAGGCCTCCTAGTCATTAGGAAAGTTGAGTCTTATGATTAGGATTACGTGTGGCATCCTATGTATTTTTCAAACTCCAATACACCAAGGCAAATATGTGGAGGACATTTGGGGGAAATGTGATTGTCCATAAAATGTAGATCAGATTTGGGGAACTTGTAGCTCTTTTCCTTGGACCCTACTAGTTCTTAGAGGTTGTATTTGGAGCGGTTAGCAGGAAAAAGCATAATATGCCCAAGAATATTAGTGTTGGAGCACCTATGGTTTGGGATAAAGGATAAGGGGTTCTAGGAGTTAATGGGTTTAAGGGTTTAGGAGCAAGGGGTTAAGGGTAAAGGGTAAAGGGTTAGGGCTTATGGGATTTAGAGGTTAGGGGGTTTAAGGGTTAGAGGTTAATGGCTTAGTGGTTAAGGGATTTAGGGGTTAATATTAACCATCAAGGGCTTACAAGTCAGGGGATTTAGGGTTAAGTGCCTAAGGGTTATGTTATTTAGGTGTCAGAAGGTTAAGGGGTTAGGGGTTAATGAGTTTAGGGGTTATGGGTTATGGGTTAAGGGTCAAGGTTTAAGAGGATATGGGATTAGGGTTTATGGGGTTCAAGGATTCTAAGTTAGTGGTTAGGGGTTAAGGGGTTAATGGCTTTGGGTTTAAGGGATCAAGGGGTTAATTTATTATGAGTTATGGGTGTAGGGATTAAGGGATTGTGGCATTGGGGTTAAAGGGATAGGGAATTTAGTGGTTATGGGTTAAGTGCGTATGGTTGTTCAAGGATTCTAAGTTAGTAGTTAGGGGTTAAGGGGTTAATGGCTTTGAGTTTAAGGGATCAAGGGGTTAATTTGTTATGAGTTATGGGTGTAGGGATTAAGGGATTGTGGCTTTGGGGTTAAAGGGATAGGGACTTTAGTGGTTATGGGTTAAGTGCGTATGGGTTGTGATAATGTGGCCCTTAACCCCTTGTCACAACTATTGGGGGTTCCCCTATCAATTTCTCTCATTACCTTACCTATAGGTCCCCTAGCCCCTATGCCATAAGGCCCTAAGGCTCCTTCTCATTCTCTAATGTTAGGATTATAGATCTTAGTAAACCATGCTCGAACCTCTCACTTCTACCCATCCATGCTACCCTTATGTCCCCTTGCCCCGCTCAATACACCAAAAGACCCCGCTCCCCCAAAATTGATGAGAATTGAACATTTGGAGGTGATCATTTAACAACAAATTCACATACTCCATTTATAATGGTGTCTTGGAGCTATTAGATGTCATTTCATTGAGCTACAGTGATAGGTGAGAGCTATGCATAGCTCACTAAAGGTGTATCAAGAGACTATTAGTCTATTGGCTATAGAATTTGACTCTTTTTTTGTAACTTAGAGAAATGGAAAAGATGTGGAGACAATCTCCATTCTTCTTCTTTCACTAAGCCATGTAAAATAAATGAAGCAAATAGTCTCAACCCCTTGGAGAAGGAAATTTGAGAACAATAATTAGCACGAACAAAAAAAGAATCCAATGAGTTAAGCTTAGAGGGGTCTCCCTTTGTAAAAAATCGTCCATAAGCTTGTTAGAGTTAGTATGAATCTTTACTAGAGGTTGAGTAGTCTTCACATCACCAACCACATCCAATAGAAAGGTACCAACCCCTACAATAAAAATGATGTCTCCAAATAAGGTGTAGTTAATACCAATAATATCACCTTATGAATCTATTACAATATGATTTGGAAAGTACGTTTCCATACATGTGTGAAAGAAAAAATCCATTTGGCTAGCAAAAGGAAATATTTTTTAAGACCTTCAGAAACCCCCTTGAAGGAGACAAGAAGGGTTTGAAACCATATAATACAAGTCGATCTATGAACCCTATTTCTGATGTTTTCTATGCATGTGTTTGTTCACTCAGTTTGACATGTGATAAACAATATGTGAAGCCTTTTTTTCCACATATCATCTTCATTAGATATCATGTTGCCAAGAATTAAGTGTCTAGATTAGAGTTAAAGTTCCTATTTTAGTTTGATGTCTTTTTCTGTCATTTAGGGTACGAATCTTTCTGGTATATTGTGCTAAGGTAGTTTGGCTTTCAAATATTCAAGGAATATGTGAGCTGATATAAGAAAATATTGTAATATTTGAAATAACATGATGAACTATTTAGCACAATTTATGGTGTTGGATTGATTGAGATGTTTATTTTTGGATGGATGGATGTACATCTCTTTAGCCAATAGAAAAAACTCATCAAGCATTGTTGCAAGTATGTTATTGACATGTTGAAGTGCCATTGAGACTTAGAGGTAGAAGATTTAAACTTGTATGTTTTCACCTATCCAGGTGTGATGATGCCTTGTGGAGGTAAGCAAAATTTCCATTTTTGTAACTTTTGGATATATTCTATACACTCTTGAGAGAATTTAAACCTTTTAAATAAAACTACAAACAAATGTACATTCATGCAATAACTACTAATTGATTTGGGGGTGACTCAACAAATTGAAGCACGTTGGCTTGTTGAATTTGGTAGTAAGTTAATTAGGGCTTGATAAATTTGTAAGCTTCAGTAGGATTTATTGCAGTTGTATGTGTTTTAGAGAAGCGAGTTTGGAGTGGTGGTTATGCTTCCTTTATTGAATTTGATTTCTTTGGTTCTTCTTCTTGTGCATGCCCACTGTGGTATTTCTTGTTAGTGGTTAAGGGGTTAGGGATTGGGGACTTAAGGGTTAGCAGCATAATGAATTAGTATTTAAGGGATTAGGGATTGGGGTTAGGGGAATAATGAGTTAGTGGTTAAGGGGTTATGGATTGGGGGGTTAGGGGTTAGGGTATTTAGGTGCATTTAGGGGTTAGAGGAATAATGAGTTATTGGTTAAGGGATTAGGGATTTGGGGCTTAGGTGTTAGGGGATTTACATGCAGTTAGGGATTAGGTGAATAATGAGCTACTGGTTAAGGGATTAGAGATTAGGGGCTTATGGCTCAGTGGATTTAGCAGTTAAGGATTTTAGGAGTTAGGGTTGAGGGTTTAATGGGTTAATGGTTAAGCGTTAACGATTTAGGGGTTTATGGGTTAAGGGATTAGGGGTTTAGGTGTTATTGGTTTAGGGGTTTAAGGGTTTAGAGGTTTAGGGTTTACGGGTTAAATGGGTTAGCGTTTTAGGGTTTTGGGGGGTTAAATGGGTTAGGGGTTGGGAATTAGGGCTTAAGGGGTTAAGGGTTAAACATTTAGGGTTTACGGGGTTAAATGGGTTTAGGGGTTTATAGGTTTAAGGGGTTAGGGTATTTAGCAGGTAAGGATTTTAGGGGTTAGGGTTAAGGGGTTAGATGTTTAGGGGATTAAATGGGTTACGGGTTTAGAGGTTTAGGGGGCTAGGGGATTTAGCAGTTAATTATTTTAGGGGTTAGGGGTTAGGTGTTAGGGTTTGGGGGTTAAATGGGTTAGGGTTTTAGGGGTTTAGGGGGTTAAATGGGTTAGGTGTCGGGAATTAGGGTTTAAGGGGTTAAAAGGGTTAGGGATTTAGCGTTTAGGGGGTTAAATGGGTGAGGGGTTATAGTCATTTCTTAGGTCAACAAGGCACAATCTAGTTGTAGTAACCGTAACTTGGTCAAGTTGTTATATTCAAGGAAAGACTTGGTTGGGTTCCCAAGTTCCAAAAAAGTAAGGGTAATTGTGAGGGCATGATAAATAAGGAGTTCCAATGCGTGCCAAGGAATGAAAAGGCATGCTAACACATGCTAGAAAGTGTCAATGGATGTTGAGGACTGTTAGGAAGTGCCAGGACATTGCAAGGGAGAACTAGGTCAAAATGCATGGAAATGAACGAATAAGAGTGTGTTCCAAGTAGTGTCAACGAATTCCAAGTGTCTCAAGGATAAATTGTGTTAGGGGAAGGTCAGAATAAGACTTGTAGGAGGTAAGCCTATGGTTACATAAAGGGTTGGACAAAGTAGTTTCAGACAAACAAAAACTTTGGGCTGGGAAAAACATCGATTTTCCAATGACTTGGTTGGGTTCCCAAGTCACAAAAAAAGCAAGGTTATCTATGACGACATGAAAGCTAAGGAATACCAAGGTGTGTCAGGGAATTCCTAGAAGTAATAAGACATGTTAGGCAGTTCCAAGGCATGATAGGCATGCCAAGATGTGGCAGGTGCCAGGGTGTGGCATGAACACATGCTAGGGAGTGTGAGGGCCAAGTGTCAGGGAAACACAATGGGGCACTAGTTTAAAATGCATGGAAATGAAGTATAAGCCAGCTCCAGGTGTGTTAAGAAGGGAGTGACACGGTATTCTAGGAAGTACCAAGGCATGTTAGAGTGCTATGGAAGCATACAAAGTTGTTCCAAGTGCCTAGGTGTGCCAATGTGTGCTAAGGAGTGTTAGGGAGTGCCAGGAAAACATAATAGAGGTGCACTAGGTCAAAATTCATAAATGAATGAATAAGATTGTGTGACAGAGAGTGTTAGCGAGTTCTATGTATCCCGAGGAGGGAGTGACACGGTATGATAGGCAATATTAAGTCATGTTATAGTGTCAGGGTGACATGCATCCAAGATTTTATATATTCACATATGGGACAGTGGATAGTGGATACTCAAAGTTCTTTTGTCTTAAATCTAAAATTTTGTCTTAAAATATTTTTGTCTCAAATTGTTTTGGTCTTAAAATATATTTGTCTCAAACTTATTTTGTCTTAAATATAAAGTTTTGTCTTAAAATATTTTTGTCTCAAACTCGTTTTGTCTTAAATATAAAATTTTTTCTTAAAATACTTTTATCTTAAACACTTTTGTCTTAAATTTTTTTGTCTTAAATTTTTTTGTCTCAAATGGTTTTTGTCTTAAATATTTTTGTCTTAAATTTTATATTTAAGACAATTCAATTGATATTAAATTTTAATATAAAATAACTAAAATAAAAAGTAACTTTTTAAGACAAAAGATTTCTTTTGTCTTAAACAAATGTCTTAAAATGCCCTTGGTGTAGTAGTGCAAACCTTCATAAGTAAAACAATTGTGATGGTGCATATAAACTATAATGTCACCCATAACACATTAGCTTGAAATGTTAGATATATCATAGCAATGCATTCGGTGTTTAGGGAATGGTATAGCTTTGGTTGTACTAATGGTTAGTGTTTACATAGAAGTTATAATGCGGACAAGAAATTGTATTAGAAAGCTAATGTTTAATGTTGGGAATGGCATAATAAAAGATGCATTATAATTATTATTTAATTGTAAAGTAGAAAGTTAAATTTTTTTTGGATATACATTACATTCGGAGAGATGTGCAGTTGCTTAGTGAAGGTAGAATACTTCCACCGAGATCATTGTCGATGGAGGAGAGATATTCCAGATATTCCAACTCCATTAGATGACCCAACTCTGTTGGTATGCTCCCCGTCAACCCTTTAATGTCGGAAAGGTCGACCCATCTAAGTTGTGTGCAATTAAACAATGATTTCGGAACAGATTCAACGCGCAAATTATAACTGAGGTCAAGTATTGCCAATGGTTTAAGCTGGGGTGGAATTCCTCCTACGAAATTATTATCAGAAAGATGCAATAAGGAGAGGTTGCCTAGAGATGGGGAAAGAGTAAGTAGTCCCAATTGTAATTGTAATTTAGGATCCAAGCCGTATATATCATCATCTATGCAGGAAAAAGAAATATCCATGGAAACCACTCTTCTGGTCTTTCGCCTGCAGGGAATTCCATACCAGGAGCATACGTCCTTTGGGTTGTCAGCTATTTCCAGAGGGATCGCTTTTGATATGCTCTTTAAATGACAGAAGAGCCTGCACATCCCTCTGTGTTGCAGCTTGAATGATTCATCGTTGTTGCAGCAGCAAGAGAGGCTGCCAAGATAACAAAGCTGCTGCACAAAACCATCTTTAGAACAACTCTTTTCAGGCACAAAATATTTCTTTCCATATAGCGGTTTCTCACACTCAAAACGTCCTTCAAAGATTCTTGTGAGTTGTGTTCAAAAATATGTGTCTATATATACATAACAGCAGAAGCTCTCCGATAAAGTGGTTTGTCTACGAGTTAGAAATCTGCAATGCGATAACATAGAAAGCACACAATAAAAAAGACACACAGTAAAAATTAAAAATTTGATGGGGAGAGGCGCTAAGATTCCACACCTAATTGAAAATACACTCAAAACGTCCTAATTCAAAGATTCTTGTAAGTTGTGTTCAAAGCTATGTGTCTATATATACATAACAGCAGAAGCTCTCAGATAAAATGGTTTGTCTACGAGCTAGGAATCGGCAATGCGATAACATAGAAAGCACACAATAAAAAAAGACACATTAAAAATTAAAAATCCGATGGAGAAAGGCGCTAAGATTCCACACCTAATTGAAAATAGGATGAAAAGTGGCGTCAATTCACCTGTACAGGTCTCATGTCAGAAGTCTTACAACCCAACTTACTTTCAGAAAGCAAAATGAAGTACGTCTAACTTCCAACATCAAAATCATGCGAAACTTTCAATGTATTCCAATGGGCTCGTCGTTTTAATGTAATTTCGTGATAGGAATGTGTGTCTATAAGTTTGATTAGTTCTATTTTTCTCTTTTAATACATGGATAAATGATAGACATCGATAAATGATGAGAATATGTGTGTGTATATTTGATTTAATTATGTTTGGCTCTTTTAACACATGAGAAATCTAAATTATTTAAAATATATTTCTTCAATTATATTTATTTTAATTAAAATATGTTAAAATTTTATATTTTAGACCTTTTTTTTAATAAATTATGTTAAATATTTATTATGATTTTAGTTACATATAATTATTTTGACTTTAATAATAATAATATTGAGTACTTCTATTATAATTTTGTAATAATATTTTTCACTGGTATAAATTAATGTTTCAAAAACATTTGTGAAAGGAAAAATCAAAATTTTCTCACTTCATGTTAAACAAAGAGCTTTGATACCACTTGCCAATCTTAAGAAAGATTAGCTTTACCACTCCCCATTAATTAGGTTATTTGGAACTCATTTTATTTCTTTCCATTAGATAGCATCACTAGTGTTTCGTTTGATGTTTGGCTTTACACCAATTAGCTTAGAAAGCCTTCTTTTGTTGAGCTTATAATAGTGGCAAAAGTGTGTTTGGAATGATGATGAAGGGGAACACATATATAATAGAAAGGTTGTGTCCAAAAAATGTCACAACAATAGTTGTTGAAAGTAAGTGTGAGTTTACTTAGCTTACATTGTCAAAATGGCTGCATTGGTGCTAGATAGTGTAAACATTGTTTTTTCTTAGTATGTAATTATAATTATGACACGGTCTCATTGTAAGTTGCAACCAAATATTTTTAACATGTTTTGGAATAGGATAGAAAAATCATAATATTCTACTCAATTAATTAAATTTCGCCAAGAAAACGATCAAAGGGTGGAGCACTGTACTAGCCATGACACCATGAGAAGGAACTGGTGAGGGTGTTGAAGGATTACTTTTCTTAGCATGTAAATACCTCTCATTGAAAACTCATTTTTCCATATTTCCAAAATTTAAATTCAAAATTATGTTCCTCTCTTTTCACTTTCCCAAAAATAGTTATTAAAAGATAGTTAGGTGGTTAGGTATCCAACCAACCATCATGATAGAGGGTTGGAGATCTAGTTGGGATAATAAAGAATGTCAATAAATAGCACAACCAATACCCACCTTGATTTCCCAAGTTGACCCACAATTCTTTTACCACAATCTAGAAACTCTATTTTTTCTATAAAGTAGGGTTTCAAGCTAAGAAATATTTCCCCTTTTCTCCATATCTACCTCTATATTCCTATCCATAATTCTCAGCAATCATTATTTTCCATATTATGTTCACGTGACATAGTTTTCATATATACCATTTGTGCGTGACTTCTTTAGCGTGAAACTCCCTTGAAATACGTAATAGCTCTTGGAATGGAGTCAACTTCACAAGTTAGTAACAATTCTATCATTTGAGCTATTTACAAATAATTTTAATGAAAACATAAGCATGCATTCAAATCATTCCTTCAAGCCCGTGTGTGTGTGTGTGTGTGTGTGTGTTAGCACATTCTACTCATTATTCATGCACATAGAATTAAACTTAATATTAATCTATTTTATGAGAGTTCATAGTCATTCACATGAAAAGTTTGATAGGCATAATCATAAGTGTGTTTCCCTATTTCATATGCCATCCAACATGAAGAAGTCACTATTGCACACTTGCCATATGAGCAGTTAATGTAACATGAAATTAGTAGATAACCATATAATTACCTAGAATGTAGAAGGTACCATTTCTCATTTTACAAACCCATTCATGACGTCATATCATTTTTAGATATCAAACTTTGGTTGAGGAAATTCTTCCCTAAATTCCTTTCAATACTTGAGCATACCAAAACCATACCTACATGGATGTCATCAATTTATTGGTTTATAGATGACTAGTGTTGGACATTCAGTTAAACGCTCCCTGTGTGTTTCATGACATGGGCTAACCACCTCTCGTGGTACCTAACTTTGGCGATTGTAGCAGAGACTAATGCCTGCGGGTTTTGGTCTAACGACAATCGTGATTCCAACAAGTGTTATCAAAGTGACAGGTTTCGAGTTAGAAACTCACCTGGCTCGCGTTGGGGGGGGGGGAGATTGTTGGACATTCGGTTCAATGCTCTGTGTGTGTTTCGTGACATGGAATAACCACCTCTCGTGGATCCTAAATCTGGCGATTGTAGGAGAGACTAACACCAGTGGGTTTTGGTCTAACGACAATCGTGATTCCAACAACTAGTTGGTGTTTTGGGAGATTCATGCACTCTCACCAACCTTTTGATTAGCTCTTCATTTTCCACACTTTATCCTTGTAAGGGTGATTATCATATGCAACAACATCATTAAAATCCTCATCCATGTTATCAACCTTTTCCTAGTTGCATGATTATCATTAACCACATTTTCCCATCATACGTCCTTATAATAGTACACTACAATGAGTCTATATGCATGTTAGTTGTATTCTAAAAAAATTACTTAATGAATTATAGCATATCTTTATGCACCAAAAGCTTCGCCATCAACATGCCTACTAGTGCAAATGCATTCTAGATATATATCTCTTACATATCCAAAATTGCTTTGCTTTAAACCATCAACATATAGAAACTCACAAAATATTAAGAAATCCAACAAGTAGGAAGATAAAAAATAATAAATTTGTCCCTCATTACCATGGTTTCATATTTAGCCACATTCATCATCAATCAACATCATGACTATTGATGGGCCTCTAAATTAGACACAAATTAAGGCCCATCTAACCTTTCCTAAGCACATGAAGGCTATATTAAACCTATCCTTCTACACTTAATAATGTTTTTTTAGCTTTAATATGTTCTTAGGACGGTTTAGAGATAATTGCATATTTGTGCCTAATATTATTTATTTTTGAAAAATATTGTGAGAATATTAGGCAGCTTATGAAGATTTGGAGGAGGAGATAATTTAGGGACTTGATACCTACTACATGAGGATCAATATTGGAGAATAAATGAACAAAATATCATGAAATTAGTGAGAAATTCTAGAGCAAGTCTAGAGCTCCAATGATTGAGAAAATCTAGGAATGTGTTCCTTGTCATTTAATGCATATTCGTAGTATTGGGAACCCGATCCACTATTTGAGGAATTTTGGAGGGTAAAACTTCCTCCTTTCAAGGAGAATTCTTCCTCATCATTTTGTATAAGTAACAATTCGAATTGGCCTCTAGAGGCATGTATTTTTTTAACTTCTTGTGGAGAAAACTTCTTGTTTAGCAGCTCAATTTTCATTTCTTGTAGGGAAGTACTTGGATTGATTCAATAATGAAGTTTGGTGCCATTTTTAGCTTCTAAGGCTTGGTTTCTTATAGATTTGGGCTGAATTTTCAAAGTATATTTTTAGGACTGAATTTGTAAAGGAAAATTTTATGGCTAAATTTGCAAAGGAAATTTTTTGGCTTAATTTTCAGCTGAATTTGCAAAGGAATTTTTTTTGGCTTAATTTTCGAAGTTTTTTTGGGCTTAATTTTCAAAAGACATTTTTTGTGGGTATTTTTTACAGTGACATTTTTTAGAGTAAGTGTTTTGGGTTGAAGTAAATCTTTCATAATGGTTTTTTTAAAGTGATTTTTGTCTAAATTTTTAAAGTGAGATTTTTTAGCAGGACTTTGAAGGAAATATTTTGAGTTTCATTTTTAAAAGACATTTTTTTGGCGAAATTTTTAAAGTAAGTGTTTTGGGTTGAAGTATGTCTTTTGTGCAAAATTTTTAAATTAAATATTTTGTGATGAATTTGTCTCGAAATTTTGATAGTGAGTTTTTTTGCAGGATTTTGAAGGAATTGTTTTGACCTAATTACTAAATTATCATGAGAAATCAAATAAATTGCAAGAGAAAATATGATCGAACAAGAGACCCTCAGGTTCGTAGAGAATACAGGAAAAAATATCGCAAAAAAAGTAGAGAAGAATGCTCAATATTGAAAGGTAAAATCAACCTCAACTAGAAGTTGAAGTGAGTATGTGAATGTAAATATTACAAATGATATTTAAAATTTAACTAGTGTATTGTGAAACTTAATTTTTATTTGATGAACTAATTTGAAAAATAAATAGAAAATTTTGAAAGAGAAAGTGAAAGATATATTGAACCAATGATTGAAGATGTTAAAAATGTTGAATGAAATTCAAGTGAAGAAATTGAATCACCACGTATATATCTATCTATCTATATATATATATATATATATATTGAATGTGTGTTATTGAACTTATACATATTTATTAATTTAACTATTTATTGAATATTTAAACTCTTTTTGTACATTTAATTCTCATATGTATAGATGAAATCAATATCGATGATGAGATGTTAGAAAATGTTGACACTGACACATAAGGAGATAAACAAGTTGAACATGTTATTCGATATCGTGTTAAGTGCATTATTGATATGTTCTTCAAAGATGAAAATGTGGAAGTTAAAGCCAAAATTTTGAGAAGTCTCTTAACATCAAATAAATTAAATGAATCTATGACTCTATTGGGTATTCTAAAATCAACAAAAGATAAAAAATGAAGGAAAACGTGATATAAAATATAAATAGTGCTCTAAATTCAATTGGAAGATCTATAAAGAAAAGTGATTTAGATGTACGTAGAGAAATACAAATGGTAGTGGTTTCATCAAGTACTAAAGAGAATCATTTGGTAAAATCTATGGCACAAGCATTAGGGACATCGCGAAAAACATTGCACAAAAATCAAAAATTTCGATTACAAATAGATATAAATTATGAACTCGCTTGTTAGACAATTATTTGTAGGCAACCATACAAATACAGACTTGGAGAAAATGTTAAAAATTTAATATATGAATATTGGATGAAAAATTCACATGTTTCACCAAAAGCAAGGGATGTGATGTGATGAAGAATAGCACAAAATCATTACTAAAGAGAATTGTTCGGTAAAATTTATGGCACAAGCATTAGGGACCTCACGAAAAATATTTCACAAACATTGAAAATTACGATTGCAAATAGATGTAAAAGATGAAAGCACTTGTTGGACAATTATTTGTAGGCAACCATACAAAGATAGACTTCTAGAATATGTTTAAAAAATAATATATGAATATTGGATGAAAAAATCACGTGTTTCACCGAAAGAAAGGGATGTGATGCGACGAAGAATAGCACAAAATCAATATGAAGTACACGCAAAACATATCTTGAACACCACTCAGATAGAGTTGTTCAACAAGTTCATAGAAGAGAATTTTGAAATTAATGTCTCAATCAGTGCCTTTGTCCAACAAAAACCATGGTATGTTAAATCTACCATTGTACATGACACTTGTTGTTGTCATTATCATGTGAAATTTTAGTTATATTATGACACATTCCTTAATTTTGGTAAAACATTTTGGGAAAATTCACCTCCTTCTACTATCCATGATTTCATATCTCAAATTATATGTGCAAGATTAAGCGATGAATTATTTGACCAAAAGAAATGTGTTGGTGGTAAAAAATGTGATCATTGTGGAAATTTGACTTTATTTCACAAAAAATATCCTATTGACATAAATGTTCAATCACTGTCCAACATAAAAGTGAAATGGAAGAGCTATGAATATATTCATACATCAATTGGTTCAAGTAGTACTACAAGTGCTAAAATGATTGATTTACAAGAAGAAGAATTTTTTTATAGAGTTTTTCAGAAATTGTAAGGCAGAAATTTAAAATACAAAAAGCATTCCCATAGAGCTCGATGGTAGGACTTACAATTCAAAAATTCCCGTGAAGTTTTTCCACTAGGGACCATTTTTTCAATAGTTTATTTTGCAGAGAATTACACATTTGTTTCACAAAATGAAATACAGAGAGAATACTATCATTTTGACCAAGTCTCTATGCTTTTCCATATTCTATATAGACACGCTGAATAAAATTTTGATCATATAGAAAGCACCAGTGAAAATCAACATATTATTAAAGAATATCACTTTTATATCAGTGACGATCACACACATGATACAAATTTTGTACAACATTGTTTTGATAAGATTTATGACTCATTGAAAGGTCGTGGAATGAAATTCAATGAACATTGGATATGGTTAGATGGATGCGAAGGTCATTTCAAATATTCATGATCATTCTTTTGGTTTTTTTGTCTTGATATGAAAACTCGTTGTTGGAATTTCCTTGAGACTGATCATGGAAAACAAGAACATGATGGTGTAGGGGCATGTATAAAATGAACACTTCGAAGATATCAAATGGACCACTTTGCACACCGACTTGTCTCAACTGAACAAGTTGTTACATGGTGCAACATTCCACTAAGCCATGAGACTAACCAGTCAAGGGAAGTACAAATATGCATGTACATATATACAAATTAACTTGCATATATATAGATAGAGAACTTTAATATACATGATATAATTTTTATTAATTGTCTAATTTTAAACATTATTTATCACAATGATTATGTTTGATTGTATTTTAAATAACATATTTATATTCTTGTTTGAATTTTCCATATAGTTTTTTTGGCATATTGGGATCCAACATTTAGATAGATCGATTGGAAATGATGTTGAAAAAATAAAAGGGACTCGAAAATTGCATTCAATTAAAACAAAGGAGTACCAAAATGTGTTTGATTTGATAAAAGAAAATTATTCTTTCTTTTTTCATGTTTTCATAGATGACACAAAATCCAATGATGTTTGTGAAAACAAAATGTATGTAAAATATTAGCAACATAGAAAACTAAATACAAAGGGGGAAGTGTATGTTGCAAACTTTGAAAAGATTCAATCAGAGGAGATTATAGTATCATCTGAAGGTGATCAAGTTTCTAATCTTGTTAGAGAATGTAACATTTCAATTGCTTTCAAATGATAGAGATCTAGAAATAGATAATAAAATCAAGTACACATGTTAATTTTAAAGTTAATTTTGCATGTTAATTATGATCTAAATTTATGTACTTGTTTTATTATACATGAGATGTTTGTGTTGTAGTTGCTTTTGGTAACAACGTAGAAAATTTCAAGTATTCTTTGATGCGTTGCACTGAACGAAATATGAAATTATTGGAAAACAATGATGATAACAAGTTTATATATGACAAAGGGTCTATTATACTAAAAGTTTATTTTTTCCAGCAAACTCATCAAAGTCAAGATTTTGTTTACTTTAAAGACTATGAACCTAATGTCATAAGTTGTCAATATAGTCACTTTGGTATGTGCACCACACATAAAGTTGATAGAAGTTCAATCAAAGAAAAAATTGAAAAGTAGGAAATGGAAAATGTCAAAAGTTGGTGATGAACGGGTCATTAAAGATGGAATTCCATTAGAATTTTTTTGATTGAACTACCCAACAATTTATTCTCCTTGGATTCATCTTTGAAAGCTTACAAAACTCAAGTATAAATTATTATCCTTTTTTTTGTGCATTCTTAAGTTTTACATTATTACATGTATATTTTATGTTATGTACAAGTGTTTGAACATGTACATTGTTTTTGTACATGCACAAAACAAGTAATTTATAAATGTACACATAAATGTAGATTCTATGGTCTTAAACAATTTCATATATTCTCTGGTATGAGCTTGTTAATTTTATGTCATTATTGCACACTGTATGTATCTAGCATATTTGATATAATGCAAATTTTAAGTTATGATATTGTTTTAGACATCTAAAGAAAATTATAATATTCATTCTTGAATGCAACATGCGTACTGTGTTTTGTAATTTCCAGTTTACTATCAACTGACATCCGTAGTAGCCTTTATATGTAAATTAATGAAAAATGTTGTGTATTGGATATTTTTTAATGCAATTTTAAAATTTTATGATTGTTTGACACATATATGTACACCTAGAATTTTATGATTGTTTTTAGATGTACAGCTATATGCATTGTATATTAAAACATTATAAGAATAATTTCAAATGCAAAATGTATGAATTAAATGCAGATTTTCTTTCATTGCTACATATTCATGAACTTAAATATATATGTATTTAACTTGTAATATGTAAACCATATATTATTATTTTAAATGACACCTTATCAGTTGCAAAATGTACCTAAATATCAATTTTAATAGATGTATGTCCTAATTATATAACATTCATACATGTTCAAATGCATTTAACATGTACCACATGTGTTTTGTAATTTGCAATTTCAATCTAGATTCATTTTAAATAACACATGACAAAACAAATTGAGCTTTAAAAACAAAACGTTTAATATAATATTGAATCTAAGTTAACATTATAACAAGAAGTCATCATGTATACAAAATGTAATGTAACTAAATACGTTTATGTACTTCAATCATTAATACATATTCATGAACTTAAATATATTGTATTTAACCATCTATAATTGTTTTAAATGACGCATGATCATATGCAAAATGTACACCTAAATATCACTTTTATTATAAATGCCCTAATTATATAACATTCATACATGTTCAAAAGCATTTAACATGTACCATATGTGTTTTGTAATTTGCAATTTCAGTCTAGATTCATTTTAAATAACAAATGACAAAAAAACTTGAGCTTTAAAAACAAAACATTTAATCTAAGACTGAATCTAAGTTAACATTAGAACAAAAAGTCATAATGTATGAAAAATGCAATGTAAATAAATGTAAATGCACTTTAATCATTGTTACATATTCATGAACTTAAATATGTAAAACCATCTATAATTGTTTTAAATGACACATGATCATGTGTGCAAATCCCTTTTAATAGACATGTCCTAATGATATAATATTCATACATGCTCAAATGCATTTAACGTGTACCACATCTGTTGTAATTTGAAATTTCAATCTAGATTCATTTTAAAAATGACAAAAAGACTTGAGCTTTAAAAACAAAAAATTTAATTTAAGATTGAATCTAAGTTAAAATTTCAACAACAAGTCATCATGTATGAAAAATTTAATGTAACTAAATGAAAATGTACTTCAATTATTGTTACATGTTCATGAACTTAAATATGTAAAACCATCTGTAATTGTTTTAAATGACACATGATAATGTGTGCAAAATGTACACCTAAATATCACTTTTAATAGAAATGTCCTAATGATATAACATTAATATATTTTCAAATGAATTTAACATGTACCACATGTTTTTTGTAATTTGCAATTTCAATCTAGATTCATTTTAAATAACAAATGACAAAACAACTTGAGCTTTAAAAATAAAACATTTAATCTAAGATTGAATCTAAGTTAACATTATAACAACAAGTCATCATGTATGCAAGATGTAATGTAACTAAATTCAAATGTACTTCAATCATTGTTACATATTCATGAACTTTAAATATGTAAAACCATCTATAATTGTTTTAACTGACACATGATCATGTGTGCAAAATGTACCCCTAAATATCACTTTTGATAGACATTTCCTAATTATATAACATTCATACATGTTCAAATGCATTTAACATGTAACACATGTGTTGTAATTTGAAATTTCAATCTAGATTCATTTTAAATGAAAAAACAAATTGAGCTTTAAAAACAAAACATTTAATCAAATATTGAATCTAAGTTAACATTATAACAAGAAGTCATCATGTATGCAAAATGTAATATAAATAAATGCAAATGTACTTCAATCATTGTTACATATTCATGAACTTAAATATGTAAAACCATCTATAATTTTTTTAAATGACACGTGATCATGTGTGCAAAATGCACACCTAAATATCTTTTTTTTTCTACATAAGTCTAAAATCTATTTATAGAAACATATAGTACATGGTTTTTTTGGCCTCTCGAATTGCTAGACTAGCCAATTTTAGTGGCATTCTTGTACAAAAGATCAAAAATATGACTGCCCCCAAAGGGGAAACCAACCCAATTAGTTTTAATACAGTTGCCCACCATGGGGAAACCATCTTTATACACAGAGAGGTAGTATTTTAAGAGCATCAAAATAAGATGGAATATGAGCCTAAACATAAAATAACCTGGATAATTAGGTGTCATTTCCTGGGGGAGGGGTCTCCTCCACAATAAGACACCTGTACTCCTCGTCATCATCAGCATTCATTTCATTAGCTTTCGCGTCATTACGGGCAACAGCATGTCTAGTTGCATTTGCGATGCGAGCTTTGCACGGGACAACATCTTCACCCAACCACTCTTCACTGTTGTTGTTGCTACTAGTAGCACCATTATCTGTGCTGCCTTTTCGAGTGCTAGTGGAGGCAAGGGAATCTTGGACGGGGAGGGCAGGAGAATTTCCAGAATGAGGCAGAGGCACCCAATCAGAAGTAGAATTTTTGTGCATTTTCTTGGGCCAAGGGATTTCAGCAGATTGAGCTTCCCCCTTAAAGCTTATAGAGATGGTGGCAGTAATTATGGGTCAGTCCAAGGAGCAGGTGTAATGAAAATGAGCTGTGTGAGCTGTGTGAGCAGTCTACAAATTAGGAAGCGATAGGGGAGGCGGCAGGGGAGAATGGCTGGTGGGGAGTTGCCGGGGAGGGGAGGGGATGCGAACAGGAGTGTTGGAGTGAGCCCGTATCGAGGCCAAATCGTGGCCTCTACCACTGTAGGTGGCAGGGTAGCACCCATATGAGTCTTCCAGCGAGGGTGAGGAGGAGATCCTAGATGCTCTACCCCACCCACTACCTCACTTGCAACGCATACGCTAACGTCTAGGCATGGTGGAACTAGTGGAGGCGCGAATGGAAGGCTGAGACCGATGGGTTGGAATAATAACAGGCTGAGGAGTCGAGGTGACAGAGGAACAAGAAGCCAAGGTGTCAGTGGATAGAGGAACCTCAAAAGCGAAATTCAAGTGGAAAAGAAGACTGCATGAGACATGGAGACCAGGAGAAATGTCAATGCAACAGAGGAGACTGCATTGCTTCCCTGTGGGCGTTCTGTAGCTCGGATCAGAGACTGCAGTAGAGCAGACACAACTCAACGGAAGTGGAAATGGTGGAAAGTTGATGTTCGAATTCATTTTGAAGAATTAAGGAGCGCATCAACCGACGAGTAGAGTTAATGAGCTTTTGTGAATGCAGTTGGCATAAATAAATTGCCATGGCTTGAGCCCATGCATGACCATGTGGCTGAGCCATGTGTCATGCCATGGGCTCACCGTATACCAACTTTTAATAGTCACCTGCATCCGGGAAATGCACACCTAAATATCACTTTTAATAGACATGTCCTAATTATATAACATTCTTACACATTCATATGCATTTAACATGTAACACATATTTTGTAATTTGCAATTTCAATCTAGATTCATTTTAAATAACAAATGACAAAACAATTTGAGCTTTAAAAATAAAAAATTTAATCTAATATTGAATCTAAGTTAACATTATAACAACATGTTATCCTGTATGCAAAATGTAACAACTAAATGCAAATGTACTTCAATCATTGTTATATATATTCATGAACTTAAATATGTAAAACCATAGATATGATTGTTTTAAATGACACACAATCATGCAAAATGTACCTAAATATCACCTTTAATAGACATTTACACCTAATTATATAACATTCACACATGTTCAAATGTATAACATGTACCACATGTGTTTTGTAATCTTCAATTTCAATCTAGATTCATTCTAAATAACAAGTGACAAAACACCAATTTTTAAAAACAAAACATAATCAAAGATCATCTAAGTTAAAATTATATGACAACTTGTGATCACATGCCAAATGTAATAACAATCCAAAATTTAAAACCATTCAATAAAATTAAATGCAGTTCAACTATCCAAAATGTAAAATATGTCCAAAATTTATATCGTGAACATTAACAGTAAATATAACAACGTATTAAGTGTTACAAGTATTAAGTTATATAGAAAATTAAATATGACGCATGTTTATGTTATAACAATACTAGATCAAATAAAATGTTGCACATGCATCAATCAAATAGAAAATTTGGTTGCAATGTATTTTCTAGCAGTCTCCTTGTGCTATCATCTGAAGAATGGGGAATCTACAAAACGTGTAAACACTAAAATTTAATGTTTTAAAATTGAATGAGAATGTAGAATTTCATAAAAAAACAAAATAAAAATAAATAAAATCATGAAATACCTTAAGAAGTCCCCCCTCCATTGTCCTGTGTTGGCCCTAATTGCATATAGATAAATATGTACACATGTATAAGAAATTTATATTACATGTATTCAAATTAAAATTTAATGTTTTAAAATTGAATGGGAATGTAGAACTTCAATAAAACAAACTAAATGAAAAAAAAATGAAAATTTCATGCAATACCTCATGTAGTTCCCCCTCCATTATCTTGTATTGGCCTTACAACAATGCATCCTCCACGATAAATTGTACAATATATATATATATATATATATATATATATATATATATATATATATATATATATTAAAAATTTTCAAATGAAAATCCATAAACTAATGCAATAATATTAAAGAAAAAAATGTTAGACAAATTCTTGTTCAAATTTTTTGGATGTTCATATCTCCAGCATACACTTCGTCACTAAAGTCCTTGGAGAACATAAATCATCTCCACAAACCTAAAATTCAAAAAATTTAAAAATGTAAAGTAACTCAAGATCTAAATCTCATTTTTTAATGAAAATTTCACTTCAATTTATAACATGAAACATAAGTGAAAAATTGAATACTTCTGACAGTGGATTTGGTACATCTCCTAACAGAGAAGAAGAGGGTGGCTTAGTTGTGAAAATATCAAATGGAATCAGAATATGTTAACATTTAATTATATACATGTGTACACAATTATTTCTTTTAAAAATATGCCATCATGATACCGATATAATAATAGAATAATAATTGTACATCAAAATCATCAACTCTTAAAAAACACTAACTTTTCCCAAAATATCATCTTGATTGCCAGAACCTGAACTGTGGACCGTGATATTATCAAAATTTTCATTCAAAAAGCATTTTAACTGTAAATGGTTGACATATGATACATTTTTGTTAGATTAAAATATACAATTAAATATGTATATGTAAATTAGAAATTACATTAAAATATTCACCCTAACCATTAACACATACAAATCCCATGCCCTCTTCCTCATGGAGAATTAATTCCTTCCAACCATTGTGACAATGCTTTGCACATGTTCTAAGATCTTCAATACTCATGTTTTATATCTCATCATCTCTACTATATACAAAATTATCATGTCCATTCTCTCATGCTTTTTGTCAATTCATATCAATATCAATTCCACCAAGTCCAGTATTAATATTGTCTATGATGGTATCCCTTACTTCTCGACTAATTTGAGAAGCGGCATCCATCTCTGACTGCAAAGTTTCCAAACGAGGAGTTCAGCATACCAATGGTGGCTTGGGGCGAGGCAACTCAGCATCACACTTAGCGCCCCTATGGTCACATAATCGACTTTTCCCAGGACCAAAATTTCAGAAGGAAGGTCATTATAATGGGTTTCATCCAAAAAGGAATTTTGCATGAAATATTTTTTCAAAATAAATAGGAACCTCGTCATTCCATGGTAGTATTCCATGGGTTGCAAGGTTTCTATCATAAAAATGGCAGGATATATTAGTGTGCTTGAAATATTGAACCTTTAGCATATTTCTTTTCAACCCTTATTTGAAATTAAACATATATTTTTCCATTTCTTTTGTAACTTCGTTTTTAACATTGTCTTATGTATCGGGACCCATTACTGTTTCCTTTATTTTCATCATCAATTCTACTAAAGTATCAATGGTTGGCCCAAGATTTTTTTAAACATCTACAAGTGTGTTTAAAGAGTGCAAAACTATTTCTAAGCTTTCTCGATTCTTAGTAGGGAGTTTCAAAGACAACATCTTTCTTCAAATTTGAATAAAGATGTTTGCACATTTGTAATGTGCATTGTTAGATGTTTGTTTCCCAAGGTAAATAATCAAGAATTTCAGAAAGATAAGTCATGGTTGGTGTACAACCTTCTTCTTAAATAACACGATCTGGCCTACGTCTTTTTCGAGCAACATTTTTACCCTCTACATCAATATATAAAATTATGTATAAATAAAAAAACATGTGAACAAATTTTTACAAATTTGATTTTTAACCATAAAAAATTATATAAAAAATTTAACAAATTAATAATTGAATGACAATAATATTCAGATTGATGACCACCTCGAGATGACTGAGCAACATCATGCCCACCCTGAAATGGTTGAGATCGGCATGACAACCCAGTGATTGGCCACCAACCAATTGTTGAGAACCAACATGACCACCCATTGATTGGCTACCGGGGGAATGTGTACCACTACCCTCACGTGATTGGACACTACCTATTGATTGGCCACCAGGGGAATGTGTACCACCAACACCCTCACACGATGAGAGGGAAGCTTCATAAAAAAATATGAATTTCTAATCAATTTAAATATACATACATACATATAAATACACACATATGATTGAATAGATTGTGTGAACCATACCACGATTGCATGAACCATATCCAAGATCCATCAATTGAGTAGATACTCTTTTCCTCCTAACACCTAAAAAATGAAATTTATTAAAAATTAATTTAACTCACAAAATTGATAAAAAATCAATTCCATATGTATACATGTATGTATGGGAATAAAATTATATATTCAATAAAAAATAAATTCCATATATATACATGTATGTATGGTGATAAGATTATATATTCAAATGTCATTTAAAAACATGCACATTTAATATAAATACCATGAACATCCCCTCATTCATGATCCCCCTCTCTTGTAGAGGCATGGGACTCTATTGATGTTCGCCTCAAAGAATCACGTGCCAAATGATCATCCTGCATATATATATATATATATATATATATGGATATCTACAACTACATAGATACACATAATGTTTAAAGCCTCGAAGAATCATGTGGAAAATGATCATCCATGATATATATGGATCTATCTACAAATACATAGATATATGTTGTTTAAAAAGTTACCACGTGCATTTACAAATTTTTAAAGATTATTATTTAAAAATAAAATAAAAGAATTTAAAAAATTGATGTAATTTACACAAATGTTGGAGTAAAAACAAAATTATGTAAAACACAAAACTTTCAAAGCACAAATTGATGTGTAAAACTCACTTTAAACAAAAAATTTTTGAAGTCCTGCACATTTTGATAATTAAATACATTTTTTTCTAAAACATGAAGTTCACCAAGTTATGCTTACATGGTGGGAGCGCACTTGGTATATAATTGGAAAAAAACACATGGTCATTAAAAATGATGCATTTATAAGTAGAAAACACACACATATCAAAGATATGTTACAATGTCCATCAATAAATTTTGAAGGAGAGTGTCTCAACACTATTTCATCTTTGACAGATGAATCTTGAATTGCCATTGCCCCATACAATACTAATTCATCTTTGATAGACAAATATTGAATTGGCATTGTCCCACACAATAGATCATGAGGCATCTTATTAACATTTGCACGCATTATACTAAATGATTGAAATTGTCTAACAATATTTTTTTTAATTTCCATGCAGTTGTTTTAGCCTTTTCTTCTTAACTTGGTACATGTATTTCATCTGATTTCACAGAAATTTAGAATTGGTGAAAACTACAATTCCGTTTGATCCATACTCCCTAGATGTTCCCAAGTCTTCTATAAATGCAATATAATATGTTTCATTGTTTGTTGTTCTTCCAGGTATATTCATTTTCCTTTGGATGACTTTGTTAGTCGCAATATTTCAGAGCACATATGTAATCACTTCTTTTCCTGGATTGGGATAACAAGAAAAATCTATGCATAATGTCCATTTTTCAACCATGTTTAGTGGGCTTTTTTTTCCGTGAAAAAAACAAATTCAATAAAATATATTAAATGAACATTTGTTCTAAATGACTTAAAATTTATGGGAGAAATAGCATGTACATGGTTTCCAAAAACACTAGAACTGCAATAAAATATTAAATTAAATTTTATTGCAAATTCCATAAAAGGACATGTACATGGTTTCCAAAAACACTAGGACAGCAATAAAATATTAAATGAACATTTATTGCAATTTCCTTAAATTTTATGGGAGAAATGACGTGTACATGGTTAATTCTATGGGAGAAGTGACATGTACATGGTTTCCAAAAACATTAGGACCATCCCTGCATTTAACTATAAGTTTTATAATTTACTATCAATGAAAATGAGTAACACCATATCCTAGCCATTATGGTTGGTTAGGTGATAGTGGACCCCTATGAGGTGATAGACATATTCAGCTAAACATTTTATAAAGGTGATAGAAATGTGATTTTGAAAGCATCCTTGTTGTTAAAAGGATAGGGGCTATGAGTAACAACACATCTTAGCCATTATGGTTGGTTAGGTGATATTGGACCCCTATGAGGTGATAGAAACATTTAGCTAAAGTTTTATAAAGGTGATAGACATGTGATTTTGAAAGCATACTTGCTGTTAAAAAGGATAGGGGATAAATGAGTAACAACACATCCTAGCCATTATGGTTGGTTAGGTGATAGTGAATCCCTATGAGGTGATAAACACATTTAGCTAAAAATTTTATAAAGATGATAGAAATGTGATTTTGAAAGCATCCTTGCTTATTTTCTAATTGAATTGTTCGGTTTTTCAGAAATGACATGCACATGGTTTCCAAAAACACTAGCAAATGCCTTAAATTTTATGGGATAATTGGCATGTACATGGTTAATTTTATGGGAGAAACGACATGTACATTGTTTCCAAAAACACTAGTACTGTCCCTACATTTAGCTAAAATTTTTCTAATTTACTGCCAATGAAAATGACTAACAACACATCCTAGCCATTATGGTTCGTTAGGTGATAGTGGACCCTTATGATGTGATAGACATATTTAGCTAAAAGTTTTATAAAGGTGATAGACATGTGATTTTAACAGAATCCTTGCTATTGAAAAGGATAGGGGATAAATGAGTAACAACACATCCTAGCCATTATGGTTGGTTAGGTGATAGTGGAAAACACATAGGTGATAGGTGATAGTAACAACACATCCTAGCATAGCGTTACTATAATTCAGAAAACAAATACTAGAATGTTGATATTAAATAAATTTTACTTAGATAAAATTGGTTTTCACATTCTCCTTTAATCAAAAAAATTTCATACTCTAACAAATTAATATACCAGCATAGAACTTTACTATAATTCAAAAAAAATTGCTAGAATGTTGATATTAAATAAAGTTTACTTAGATAAATTCAATTTTCACATTCTCCTTTAATCAAAATTTTTTCTTACTCTAACAAATTAATATACTAGAATAGAGTTACTATAATTCAAAAAATAGATGCTAGAATGTTGATATTAAATAAAGTTTAACAAATTAATATACCAGCATAGAATTAGTATAATTCAGAAAACAGATGTTAGAAAGTTGATTTTAAATAAAGCTTATTTAGATAAATTCGGTTTTCAGATTCTCTTTTAATCAATGTTTTGTCGTACTCTAACAAATTAATATACCAGCATACAATTACTATAATTCAGAAAACAGATGCTAAAATGTTTATATTAAATAAAGTTTACTTAGATAAATTTTGTTTTCACATTCTCCTTTAATCAAATTTTTGTCAAACTCTAACAAATTAATTATTATAATTCAGAAAACAGATGCTAGAATGTTGATACTAAATAAAGTTTAATTTTATTTAGATAAATTCGATTTTCACATTCTCCTTTAATCAATTTTTTTCCATACTCTAACAAATTAATATACCAAAATAGAGTTACTATAATTCAGAAAACATACACTAGAATGTTGATATTAAGGAAGAAAGAAGAAATATTTTCTTCTAGAATGGCACAGGAGTGGGTACAATGGGATATTATTTTTTACTAGACTTCTAATGTTGTTGGTTTTATACTAGTAGCCTCTAGGTTTAATTTGAGGAAAGCCGAAATATTGATTTGAGGACAAGCCCAAAGCTTCAAATAATTAATATATATAGAGACATCCAATTACTATAATTGGGAAAATAGATGTCAAAATGTTGAATATTGAATATTGAGAGAGAAAGAAATAATATTGTCTCATGGAATGATCTAATGGTTGATACAGTGTGATGTTATCCTCTACCAAACTTCAAATGTTCTTGGTAGGATACAAAAGTTCAAATGTTCTTCATATTATAGTAGTCGTCTCTAGATTTAATTTGAAAAATTCAGAATGATGCTTGGGCTCACAAATTCCCCTTTGGATTAATTGGGCTAATGTTGGACATAATCCTTTAATATTTTTGTCCAAGCTATAAATAAAATTGTAAATAATTAGGAGAATACAAAGGTGAAATGGCTCTTCGATAATGAAGCGAAGAGTCACTTGATTCTATAGATCCAATTGACCATTAATAGAAAGAACATCTAATGGATTTATGCATTTTGGTTTGACAATAGAGAATTCCACTATAAGACAAAAGAGAATTTCTCAAACAAGCTAGAAATATAGTATCTAGAGACTTGGTGCAAGAAAAAATAAATCTAAATAACTTGAATATACAGTTTAAGAAACTATAAAATCAATTGAAAACTGAAAGAACTACATATAGTACTCATAAAATATAAATTAGTGATTTAAAGTATAAATTAATTGTTAAATGTCTCAATATTCAAAGGATAAAACTATAATTCCATCTCTACTTAAAGAAAAGGATAAAGAAATCAAAATTCTTAGATAAAAAATCAAGTTTCCTATCGGAGAAAAATGTTAAATAGGACAATTCATTCATAAATTCAATGAAGAGATAGAATTTTCTTTATTAGCAAGCTTGGCCTTGAAATAATTAATTATTGATTTATAAATAATCAAAGAAGGATAAGATGTAGATAATATTCAAAATTTTAGAGCATAATTATCAATAATTCAAAAAGAATTTAAATTTGTTGAAATAAATGTCAAATGGAAGACCTCGTAGATGGTAAAGCTAGAAGCACAAACTCAAAAATAAGTGCATTACTAGAAAATTCTCATTCAAACTTGGAATTGAAAGATAACATCATAGCAAAGGCTAAACATAAATTGAGCTCGAAAAGATTAAGAATAAACTTGATCATAAAAATTTGCAAAGAAATATTTGGCTAGAGTTGAACACTACATTGTTAATGAATTATGGTGGCTACACAAAATATCAAATTCCATTTCAATGTGTGTTAAGACAAATATGTACCAAAGATAGTAGAAACCATTTCAAGAAAACTCCAAAAATGATGTATGTATGAGTTTATATTGTTCAATAGTAGGGAAGTGTCCTTTTTTCCACACTATTATGTTCTCAAGGTAATTATAGCAATATGTTATAAAGTTGCCGAAAGGAAGAGAGCATATTAATGTATTCTATTTGGTATGTCATTGAGTAGTCATTTCATCCCATGAATGGTTCCAACCATACATGCTTTCCACTTAATTAGCAAGGTTTCACATGATATATCATTTAAATTAATTTTTTGTTATGTGCATTCTTATTTTTTATTTGTATTGGTTCTAGACCTATACTTTTCCATTGATGGTGCTCCCTATAGAACATAAACAATCCCAACAAATAGATTATGTTTCTTTAAAAATAGTTTATATTCCATTTTCATTTTAAACTATTTTATTCATCTTTTTGGTAGCCTTTTATATTATTAGCTAAATTAATTACATGCAGTAGAGAGCCTAAAGAGTGATTTGAGCTATTGACATAGTATTTTCAACCACAAGGTAGTAAACGAGGCATTTTCAATTTGTTCGCTGCATCTAGAAACTGAAAGGACCCCGAGATATTTGATACCACTCGATAGACATGGTAACATAGGAGATATGGGAAACTATGATTACTAGTAATGCAGATGTTGTAATGAACAACACCGTTTATCACTTACTCTGATTTATGGCATTACTATTGATTGATCTAAGCATTAATCCCATAAGTATCTATCAATCAGCTTTGTGTTTATAAAGGTTAGATGTGTCTATGATTACCATTACTAAGATGTAACATGTAAAAAATATGATATAAGTGATATGTATAGGGTAAACTACCTACACCTAAGCTCCAATTTGAGTTGCTTACAACCTGTATCAATATGAAGTAATATGAAAATACTGATGATTACACTCTTCATGCTATAGCTAGTAATCAATAC
Organism: Pinus albicaulis; assembly: GCA_034641835.2. NCBI lineage: Eukaryota > Viridiplantae > Streptophyta > Pinopsida > Pinales > Pinaceae > Pinus > Pinus albicaulis. The sequence continues at coordinate 777,007,933 of CM076571.1, read as the reverse complement.
TAAGAAAATGACTGGAATGATATAGATCAGTGAATACAATAAGTTAAATATGACTTAGTGTTACCACTTTCATCATAGTATCCATGTATCATAAGCTGTTTGATTTTCATTGCTTGTAAGATACCACTCGATAGACATGGTAACATAAGAGATATGGAACGTATGATTACTAGTAATACATGTGCTGTAATGAACAACATTTTTTATCACTTACTCTGATTAATGGCATTACTACCGATTGATCTAAGTATTAAGCCCATAAGTATATATAGATCAACTTTGTGTTCATAAAGTTTAGACATATCTATGATTACCATTACTAAGCTGTAACATGTACAAAAGGTGATATAAGTGATATTTATATGGGTAAAATACTTACAACTAAGCTCTAAGTTGAGGTTTTTACAACCTATATCAATATGAAGTAATATGAAAATATTGATGATTACACTCTTCATTATATAACTAGTAATCAATACTAATAAAATGATTGGAATGATAGATATTAACGAATATAGTAAGTTGAATATGACTTAGTACTACCACTTTCATCACAGTATCCATGTATCATAAGCTTCTTGATTTCCATTGCTTGTAATATACCACTTTACAGACATGGTAACATAAGAGATATGGAAACTATGATTACTAGTAATACAACTGTTGTAATGAACAAATGTTATGAAACCAACTCCCAAAATAGAAGAAAAGAGAGATCAACGCCTTAAAAATCAGCCACTTCGAGGAGGAACCCTCCTTTACATTACATAAATGAATAATTTTTGGAATAGGAGTCCATGTGGTCACAATATAATCCTAACCGACCTAACAATAATAATGTAAGGGCACAACAATAATAATAGAGGATTTTTATGGGGCACAATAATAACAATATGGGGGCTACAGGGGTACAACAATAACAATAAGTGGGCTACACTAACAACAATAAGGGACTACATTAGTATTATAGGGATCTAACATGCCCCTCTGCTTAAAAAAGGTGTTGTCCTCAACGCTTGAGTAGCTCTGGATGCTTTTGTATAAAATTATCATCCTCCCATGTGGAATATTAAGTGGGTAAGTTCTTCCACTTTATGAGATACTCTGAAATTGATCGATTTCGTAGTTGTCGAGTTCTTGTTTCTGTGATTGCTTCAGGTTCCAATATGATTTTTCCTTCCTCATCAAGTTCTGGAAATATTTTTTGAATTTTAGGTTTGTCACCTATAACCTTATTTAAGCATGAAACATGGAAAACGGGGTGCACTCGAGACTAAGCAGGAAGCTCCAATTTGTATGCCATAGTACCGATATTTTGCACCACCTTGTAAGGACCATATTACTTTGGCAATAGTTTATTATCATTCTTAGCTTGCTTGAGGGACATTTGTTTGTATGGTTGTAGCCGTAAAAATACCCAATCTCCTACATCAAAAATTATGTTGCTGTGATGTTGATCTGCCTCTCATTTCATTCGATTTTGTGCCAAATTTAGGTTATCCTTTAAGAGTTGGAGAACTTGTTGTTGATGCTCAATGTGATTTTCCATTGCTTGAACCTTATAATTTTCTCTTAAAGATGATGTGATCGACACCAGATGATATCCATAAAGTCCCATAAATCGGGTCATTTTTGCTACAGTATGGAAGGGAGTGTTATATCACCATTTTGTTAGAGGTAACCACTTGACCCATTGTGTTTTTTTTATCAGATACAAAACAACGAAGATATCATTCCAAACATTTGTTCACTATCTCAGTTTTCCCATTGGATTGAGGATTATAAGATGAGCTATGAGCTAGTTGAGTACCCAAACAAGAAAATAATTCCGTCTAAAAATTTCCAGTATAATGGGATCTTTGTCACTTATAATAATCTTTAGGTTTCCATGTAGTTTTTGAATTATTTCTATAAATGCAGTAGCAATTTTACTTGCTTTAAATGGATGAGATAATGCACAAAAGTGTACATACTTGGTAAGTCTATCAACTACCACCATGATGACACTCTTTCCTTCGTACTTAGGTAAACTTGTGTTAAAATCCATTCAAACTTCCTCCCAATGCTAACTTGGAGTGGATAAAGGTTGTAGAATACCCGAGGTCCTAATTGCCTGAACTTTATTTTGCTGGAAAACCAAACATTTTGCCATAAACTTTTGAATATCGGATTTAAGGTCATCCCAAAAAAATTATTTCTTCACCTTGTGGTAAGTTTTTAAAAATCCTGAGTGTCCTTGTAAGGGTGAGGTGTACAATTCCAAAAGAATATTTTGTTTTAGTTGGGAATTCTTACAAAGATATAAGTGATATTTGTACCATAAGGAATCATTTTTCAAAATAAATATATGAGATGTAGGATCGTGATGCAAATTTTGAATGAGTTTCCACACTTCTTCGTCACTCTTCCATTCATCCCTTGCTTCGATTATCCAATATGGTTGGATAATAGAAATGGCACAAAGAAATACTTCCACCTCTTCATCCTTTCTTGAGAGTGCATCTGCAACAACATTTAGCTTCCCTTTTTTGTAGATCATTTCAAATTCATAACCCAACATATTTTTGACCCATTTTTACTTCTCTTATGAAGATATTCTTTCTTCCAAAAAGTATTTAAGACTATCATGATCAATTTTTACCTTGAAGTGTCCTCCCATTAGGCAAGGTTGCCATTTCTTTAGTGCTTGTAGTATTGCCAACATTTCCTTCTCATAAATAGCTTTCTATAAATACTTTCCTTTGATTGGACGACTTTCAAAAGCACCGGGTCTTCCTTCTTGCATTAAAACAACACCAATTCCATTTCCTAAGGTATTAAAATCCACAATAAAGGTTTTTGTGAAGTCTGGCATAGCTAATACTGGTGCTAGGCACATTGCCTCTTTAAGATTTTCAAAGGCCTTAGTTGCTTCAGAAATGAATCTTTCTTCAATAGTGTTGTTAGAGGTTCTTCTATTCTCCCATAATTCTTAACAAAATTGCGATAATACTCTATTAACCCGAGAATTCATCGCAACTTCTTTATGGTTGTGGGGACTTTCCATTCCTTAATGGATTTAATTTTGTTAGGTTCTAACTTAACACCCTCATGAGATACAATATGACCCAAATATTACACCTCTTGTAATCCAAATAAACATTTGGAGGCTTTTGCATATAATTTTTTCTCCTCCAATAGTTTGATCACCCTGTCAACATGTTGAACATGATCCTTCCAAGACCTTCTGTAGATTAGTATATTATCAAAAAATACTAAAACACTTTTTCTAAGGAAGGTTTTGAAAATGGAATTCATCAACCCTTGAAATGTAGAAGGTGCATTGGTAAGGCCAAAAGGCATGACCAAAAATTCATAATGATCCTCATGAGTTCGAAATGTTGTTTTCGGAATATCTTCAGTCTTCATTCTAATTTGATGATATCCTGGACGAAGATCCAACTTGGTAAAATAAATTTCTCCATGTAATTCATCCAATAATTCATTAATAATAGGAATGGCAAATTTATCTTTAATTGTGAGATTATTGAGCTCCCTATAATCTGGACACATGCACCATGGTCCATCCTTCTTCTGTACCAGTACTACTGGAGCAGAGAAAAAAATTTGACTTGGTTTAATTATACCAGCCTCTAACATTTCTGCAATCATACATTCAATTTTACTCTTTTGGACATAAGGATATCTGTAAGGCTTGATGTTTGGAGGAACACTTCCTAGAATCAAATGAATAGCATGATCATGATCACGAATAGATAGGAGTCCTTTGGGAGTTTCAAACACCTTGGAATGATTGTCCAATCATTTTTGAAGATCTAGAGAAATAGATGATTTTGATGTTGCAACTTCTAGTGAGCATAATTATGCAATTACACCTCATTTTTATTTCTTTAAAAGATTTTTCATGGCATTATAGCTTATTATCTTTCCCAAATTCCCTATGATACCCTATAATTCAACTTCCTTTCCTTTCGAAAAAAAATTTCAAGAAAATTTCTTGAAAATTAAAAGCTATCGTCCCCAAAGATTGTAACCATTTTGCTCCTAGTACAACATGAGCACCTCCCACTGGAATGGAAAGCATTGGAATATTCAATAAATATTCACCCATGGTTAGCTTGATATTATGGAATTTTCTAGAGAAATATATAGTTGATCCATTTGAAACCATCACTTTACACCCTGGTGCTAGGTATAGGAAGCAACTCAATTCCTTGGCTACCTTAAAATGAATAAAATTATGGGTACTACATGGATCAATCAACACTATTACATTTTTCTTCTTGATATGTACTTCTATCTTGAGAGTTTGAGGAGTGGTAATTCTTGAAAATACATTACAGGATATGGTCACACTCATTTCTTCTTTCTCTAGGGTTGGTTCCTGGTGTATATCCTCTTATTTTGAAGTTTATTGTTCATTTTCTTCCTCCTTTTCACAATCTAAGTAAAATAATTTCTTTTCAGCACACTTATGACCTTTACTGTATTTGCTATCACCACTGTAGCAAAGCCATTTTGCTCCTTTTTCTTACAATTTTTGTGGTGTCAACCTTGTACGTTGTGGAAGTCTATGAGTAGCAACACTTCCATCTTTATAGATGTGAGTGGTAGGATTTCTTGTCACCATAATTTTACATTCAATTTTTCTTGCCAACCTGAATGCCTTCTCCAATGAATCAGGTTCCAAAACGCGAACTTCATGTTGGATGTTATCCTTTTAAAGTACCTATGAAGAGATCAATCCTGTGTTCCTCTGGAATATAAGTTACCCTTATATTCAATTTTTGGAAGTCCTCAATGTGCTCCCCCATTAAACCCTTTTGTTTGAGATTTATCAATTGGCTAAAGAAGGTGTTTCTCTTTGTATCCTCATAATGTGTTATCATTTCCTCCATAAAAATTGACCAAGTGACAATTTTTTTATGGGAGCAAAGCCATCGATACCATACAAATGTATTTTATTCTAAATATAAAGTTTCAATGCGTACCTTTTATGTGTTTTACACATTATTGAGATAAAAATATTGCTCCATCTGTAGTATTCATGTTATAGGATCCTTGCCATCAAACTTCCTCATATCGATCTTTGGAATATGGTGGGTCTTCAATCCAACATTAGAGTTTATGAAATCACGATTAAAATTTATTTTGTTCTCATCATGCATTTCATCTAGTATATTTTCTCTATTAGGAATCATTTCTTGTAACAACTTTGTCAAACCTTCCTTCAAACCTTCCATGTCTGCTTTTAGATCATTCCTCATGTCTTCCATTTTGTCCTTCGTTTTTTCTTCGATGTCATCCATCTTAGCTTCTATGCCATCCATCTTAGCTTCCATGCCATTCTTCAAACCATTCATGTTATATTCCACTCCTTTCTTCAAACCATCCATCTTAGCTTCCACACCTTTCTTCAAAACTTCCATTTCATTTTTTGGTTCTCTTTGCGAGAGCGAAATTTGGTGCACTTTCTCTTGTAATTTTGATATTTCATGTTGCAATTCTTCCTCTTCATGAGTCATAATAAAGCCTGTTGAAGGTTTAATGGGTGTTGAGCTCTTTCTAGGGGGAATTTTAGAACCCAATATTGATATCTATGTTTCAATATTCCCTTGGAATCACTTCAAACTGATTTTTCAAACAAGAATTATGCAATTTGAAAAAAATACACACTCTTTTCTTGGTTTTGAGGAACTCGATATTGAAACTGATGTATCTATGTAATTTCATATTCACAATATTTAAGCTTCGACCCTGTAATATGCCTCTAAGTATTCTTTCCAATGCTATAGGTCTGACCTGATTTGAATTATTCAAGACAAAGTTATGCCTAACTTCCTGCATTCTGAAATTGATATACAAAAAAATACAATCTGTCTATGTTCAGCCACTTTTTACAGAATTTCAATCCGATGCTCAGAGAGAGAGTTATGATGATTTTCCCAAGGTCACCAATTTGAGATGAAATTAAGGAGCCCCAAAACCCTAATTTCCACAGATCATATCTTCGAAAATATTTTGAACCAAGATCTGAAATTTGTACATGACATCCTTAGGATTTTTGAGAAATGGTTTTTTTTAGTGTCTGAACCTTCATAGAACAAAATTTACAGCACAAATTCTACAATGTCATTTTTTAAGCAGGGAAACCCTAGAATCGAAAGCTCTAATACCAAATGTTATGAAACTAACTCCCACAATAGAAGAAATGAGAGATCAACACCTTATAAATTAGACACTTTGAGGGGGAAACCTCATTTACATTACATAAATGAATAATTCTTGGATGATACAAATGAAAAAACCTCCTTTCTATATATATGATTCCATGGGGTCACAACATAATCCTAGCCGACCTAACAACAATAATGTAAGGGCACAAAAATAATAATAGTGGCTTCTTATGGGGCACAAAAATAACAATATGGGGGCTATAGGGGTACAAAAATAACAATAATGGGGCTACACTAACAACAATAAGGGATTACACTAGTAATATAGGGATCTAACAACAACAATGTTTTTCATTTACTCTGATTAATGCCATTACTACTGATTTATCTGAGTATTAAGCCCATAAGTATCTATAGATTAGATTTTTTCTCATAAAGGTTACATATGTCTATTATTACCATTAATAAGATGTAACATGTACACAAGGTGATATAAGTGATATGTATAGGGTAACCTACTTACACCTAAGCTCTAAGGTGAGTTTATTACAACCTATATCAATATGAAGTAATATGAAAATACTGATGATTACACTCTTGATGTTATAACTAGTAATCAATACTAAGAAAATGACTGGAATGATAGAGATCAATGAATACAGTAACATGAACTTAGTACTACCACTTTCCTCATAGTATCCATGTATCATAAGTTGCTTGATTTCCATTGCGTGTAAGATACAAATCGACAGACATGGTAACATAAGAGATATGGAAACTATGATTACTAGTAATATAGGTGTTGTAATGAACAACACTGTTTATCACTTACTCAGATTAATGGCATTACTACTGATGCATCTGAGTATTAAGCCCATAAGTATCTATAGACTAGTTTTCTATTCATAAGTGTTAGATATGTCTATGATTACCATTACTAACTTGTAACATGTACATAAGGTGATATAAGTGATATGTATAGGGTAAAATACATACACCTAGGCTCTAAGTTTAGCTGCTTACAACTTGTATAAATATGAATTAATATGCAAATACTAATGATTACACTCTTCATGTGATAACTAGTACTCAATACTAAGAAAATGACTGGAATGATAGAAATCAACAAATACAGTAAGTTGAATATGACCTATTACTACCACTTTCATCATAGTATCCATTTATCATAAGCTACTTGATTTCCATTACTTGTAAGATACCAATTGACAGACGTGGTAACATAGGAAATATGGAAACTGTGATTGCTAGTAATACATATGTTGTAATGAAAAACAATGTTTATAACTTACTCTGATTAATGGCATTACTACTGATTGATCTGAGTATTAAGCCCATAAGCATATATAGATCAACTTTTTGTTCATAAAGTTTAGATATCTCTATAATTACCATTACTAAGTTGTAACATGTACAAAAGGTGATATACGTGATATGTCTATAGGTAAACTACTTACACCTAAGCTCTAATCTGAGCTGCTTACAACCTGTATCAATATGAAGTAATATGAAAATGTTGATGATTACACTCTTCATGCTATAACTAGTAATCAATATTAATAAAATGACTGGAATGATAGAGATCAATGAGTATATTAAGTTGAATATGACCTAGTACTACCACTTTTATCATAGTATCCATGTATCATAAGCCGCTTGATTTCCATTACTTGTAAGATAGCACTCGACAGACATGGTAACATAAGAGATATGGAAACTATGATTTGTAGTAATACATGTGATATAATGAAAAAAATCGTTTATCACTTACTCTGATTAATCGCATTAATACTGATTGATTTGAGTATTAAGCCGATAAGTATGTATAGATCAGCTTTGTGTTCATAAAGGTTAGATGTGTCTATGATTACCATTACTAAGTTGTAACATGTACAAAAGATGATATAAGTTATATGTATAGGGTAAACTACTTACACCTAAGCTCTAAGGTGAGTTGCTTATAACCTGTATTAGTTTGAAGCAATATGCAAGTATTGATGATTACACTCTTCATGCTATAACTAAAAATAAATACTAAGAAAATGACTGGAATGATAGATATCAACAAACATGGTAAGTTGAATATGACTTAGGACTACCACTTTCATCATAGCATCCATTTATCATGAAATTCTTGATTTCCATTGCTTGTAAGATACCACTTGATAGACATGGTAACATAAGAGATATGGAAACTATGATTACTAGTAATACAGGTGTTGTAATGAACAAAATTGTTTATCACTTACTTTTATTAATGGTTTTACTACTGATTGATGTGAGTATTAAGCCCATAAGTACGCATAGATCAGCTTTATGTTCATAAAGGTTAGATATGTCTATGATTACCATTACTAAGTTGTAACATGTACAAAAGGTGATATGAGTGATATGTATAGGGTAAAATATTTACACCTAAGCTCTAAGTTGAAATGGTTACAACTTGTATCAATATGAAGTAATATGCAAATACTAATTATTACACTCTTCATGCTATAACTAGTAATCAATACTAAGAAAATGAATGGAATGATAGAGATCAATGAATACAACAATTTGAATATGACTTAGTACTACCACTTTCATCATAGTATCCATGTATCAAAAGCTGTTTTATTTCCATTACTTGTAAGTTGTGTTTTAGTTAAGCTCGGAATCACAACGCTCTCATAGTAAGCTTCTACTGTCAGACTATATTACTATCTCAAATATGGAGAGACAATATTCTAGCTTTCCCTTATTAGTGACTATTGATTTCATGGTAATTAGACTCCATCACAACTAGAGTAATTGAATACAAAGCTTGTACATGCTTATACTAAGGATACAGTGATAAGGCATCATAAAGGTCATGGGTTTACTACATAGTTACCAATTTAGGGATAGGTGGTCCAACAAACGATACAAAAAACTGTGAATAATCAAATCCAATTGTTAGTGGTGCTTAAGCTATTGCTTCATGGATAGGATCTATGAGATCTACTTGTGCTTCTTCAACAATTGCTTCATCTACACCTGGAACTGAAACTACTTAATCTAGATAATGATCATATTTATCTGTGTTAGGCTATGTATCTATTGTTACTATTACGTGGTATATATTCTTACATATGTGATTGTGTTGTTGGGACTGGTGAATATGTTGCTTAGGTGAAAAATTATTGAACCACCTCGTAATTATGGGTTGGCTGTCTAAATCAAGATATATAAGCATTTACTCAACTCACCTAGTTGACGGTTGGAGTGAAAGGCTCACAAAACCTTAGGGTAAGAGTGCAAGCTTATAGAATTGAAGGAATTAAGGTCCACTCGGCAAGCATATACACACCTAGACACATATGCAGATATATGCACCTAGATATATGTGTAGGAGATCAACACTAAGGGGTAAGATTAATGGATTTCAGCTCGTCTTTATCACAATTACATCACTATTCACAGAGAGAGATAATTTAGCAGGCAATCCAAAGAAACCAACATTTTGATTTAGATTATAAGTAAATTTGGAAAAAAAATTGATTCAGATTATAGGTAAATTTAGCAAATTGTAAAATATGATACCATATTGATTTCAGGGGAATAGACTCTATGCGTATGTGCAATCGAGAAAGTAACAAACAAGATGCAGAAGACCAAGTTGGATGAACAAGTTGAATGACCACATTGCTGACACAAAGAGATGTAGAGCAGAGAATACGCTAAAACCTGCAAACACTGCAAAAGAACACAGATTAGAAATTTTGCAAAAGAAAACTTAGAAAAGCATAAACACACCACCACACAAAGTGAAAAACACACCTCACAACGATCTGCAAGCGAAAAATAATCCTCCTCACACTCTCCAACGGTCACTGACAATAAAAAAAACAGACCATCGGTTGAAAACTTGTTGCAGCTTGCGGGCTACCATATTGATAAAAATGAAGTTCAGTCAAAATCTTAATGTCAATTTTTTTGCCTTCAGCCAAAAATCCTTTTATTGATGCCATGAATATAAATGACAGAATAAGTTCGATTAACGGTAGAAAAATTTTGGCTGAATTAATTTCAAAAGTTCGGCCGAACTTTTGAAAAGTTTGGCCAAAATTGTGGGAGATTGAAAATTTTGGGCGCATTTTTCACGAAAGTGTAACCCAGCTTCGCAATTTTACCCATAAGTAAGAAATTTAGGTATTGAGCATATCTAACATTCAATCATTTACGCTACTCTTTTGACATACACATAAAGATAACATGTAACTAATGCTCTTGAAGCACCGAAGAACAACACGACCCATCAATATATAACAAACTCACATAATCAAATTAGCAAAATGTTTTCTTACCATATCGAAGAACTTCAAGAACCACTAATATAATTATATTACTATGTTCATTAGTTGGTTATTTATAATATAAATTTTGAAAAGAAAATGGTCATGTACTATTAATTACTTGGTACCACTTCTTTTGTGCATCACACAATAAAACTGCATATAAGATCAATAATAAATTGCTATAAAATATCTTGGAAATCCAACCAACAACCAATTTCACATGACTCCAAAAACTTTATTGATAAAATTTTCAAGAGAATAGTCATATACACATCGTAATTTTATAATCCAAGGAATCGATGCTTTCGATTTATCGCCTACATTGTTGTTGAGGTTTAGGTTCTTGAATAGAACAGACTCATAATATCGCTCCCCATGGTGTTGAATCTTTGAATATGACGCTTGTCCAAAATATCCAGTTGCTCACTAATGAAGGTTGTTGAGAGCTTGGAAGTGAACCGAATGTCTCTAAGGCAACCAAACCTTAGATCCCCATGCAAGAAGCAATTGAAAATAAATTATAGATTTGAGGCTCACTGAATCTATAAACCATTTACCTAATAACTTTTATAGGTACCTTCCCTCTTTGTATTACCATAGATGAACATCTTCTCTCTTTTCCCTCATCACATGTATAAAAATGGTATCGCCCTAAGACCTCCCTTGCTAATTTTATTTTTTGATCATGATCTCCTCTAATCAATTGTTTCTGAGATCAAATCTTACGATGATACGTTATTGCACAATTAGCAGTAAAATCATAGTGGAGATAGAGTAGTGAATATCTTCTTAGGTGGCTTTGTTGTCTCCCTTCTAGTGTGCAGCATATGACCCTGAGCCAACAAAGGTTGAAAATGTAAGCACAAAGGAGAACTGATTCAACAAATTCATGAGTGTTCTATGCATGGCGATGACCTATGATAGCTCATAGAGGCTATGGGAATTGCAATAGTAATGTCCTGGGAATCCTTACATTCAATAACCCAGGCAATGTTGTAGTGGATGTCAATTTTTTGTACACAATTACACCAAGAAAAACATGAAAGAAATTGTTTAATTCAATACTCAAATAATTGGAAACATAAACACTCTCACATACTAACTAATCAATGTCGATAATAGGAATTTAATCTTCAAATTTCTTCCATCTTGGTAGCCCATCCCTTAAGGGAGTCAAGCCCTCTCATACCAAGTTAGTACACACAAATCACACATCATATATATTTATTGATCAAAATGGTTACATATATAGTATATAGATCACTGACTTCAACAAATCTAAATCCTAAAAAAGTGGATTTGACTAGCTAAATATAGCTAACCTAAAAACTCATAAATACAACTTACAACTACCAAAAACACATGATGTACATAAAAGCATTATTTCCAAATTTAAATTTTACATTAACATTATATAAGAGCTTTTGAATTATAAAAACAATTTAAAAAAACTTAAATGTTTCTTCGTAATTAATTATTTAATATAAAAATAATAATTAACCTATAATAAAAATATTATTAATAATATTATTAATTTGATTTTTATTGGAAATTATGTTAAATTAAAGTATTTTATAGGTATTATCATCTTAAGGAAGTGTAAAAAGGAAAAAAAAAAACATAAATTTTTCGGCTTCCTTCTTCCTTACTCGATGCACATCTTTAGAACTTGTCACTTTGGAGAAAAACAAAAATTCAAATATTTTTAAACTTGAATTAATTAATTTAAAAAAATACTCACTATGAAGTGAAGTGTTTTTTTTCAATGGTGTATTGTTAAGCAATATTGATAAACAGTTCGCAATAAATCTACGATCATTCATCTAATTATTTAATTTATATAAATTCGGTATTATTATCATGGATCTTTCTAGATACATGATAAAAAATCTTGCAATGTTATTTTCACAATGTTATTCTAATCATTTTGTTTTCATCATTTTATTTTCATTATAATACATTGAAAGGAATTTGTTTTTTTAATTAAAATAATTTTAATTACATAAATGTTTAATTAATTATAATTAATTAATTAATTTAATAATTATTTTTGATTAATAATTAATTAATTAATTCAATAATTGTACCGTTATTTCTATCCATACTATTTATTCATAAAAATCAATTATATTAATCTCAAAAACATTTACTATATTATAAATCACAACAATCTTAAATTTCATCAATTATATTAATCCGAAAAATAATTATTCACATTATTTTATTCATAAAAATCAATTATATTAATCTCAAAAACATTTACTATATTATAAATCACAACAATCTTAAATTTCATCAATTATATTAATCCTAAAAATAAGTATTCACATTATAAATCACAGAAATCTTAAATCTAAGATTTTATTCTATTTACATTTATAACTATAAATTATAGATTTATATAAGTGTAAAATTAACAATGTTGACATCCGTCTTCTTGTTTTAATTATGAAACACCTAAACCATCAACAAATAACCAGCAGACCTTTAATGCAACCAGTACTGGAACCAACCAGTAAAATCATTCCTAATCATCAGCTGTAAGCATGCTTACTTCTTAGTAGATATTTTTAATGGCTTAATCCGGTTTTTGCCAAGGGCTTCCTATTAGCAGGCTGGTTATTTGTTGCTGAATAGGGTTCACTGACATCAAATACAGGGCAAAAGTGGAAATTTTCCATCAATTCTGTGTATGTTCAGCCTATTTTGGTGTAAATTGATGCATTTCTGGCAGCAGCAGCCAGCATGGAGCTGTGCCATTTTTCGCCTACCGATGCGGAGAAAAGGACCGCCTGTTACACAGTTCAGTACTTGAATTTTGCAATGCGAAGAAAAGGACCCCCTGATTCACAGCTCAGTACTTGAATTTTGCAATGAATCGAACTCTTACAACTTTGTATTATACTTTTATAAACTGACGGAAGCATTGAAAACTTACGAGAGCAATTATATTTTTTATTTTATAGACTTTAAAATCCCAGTGGTTTTTAAACCATCACCTCCAAACTTCAAACTTAATAATGCTGGAAACAAAATCAACCAACCCACTTTGCCCTTTTTTTTCACTCACCCTTTCAATAACAAAAACAAAAAAAATTATATAAAATAAACCAAATTAATTTTTTTTCTTCTTCTTTCAGAAATACTTAACATTAACTCAAAAATAAGATTGATTTTTTATTTTTTTTATTTTCTATTTTTATTTATTTATTTATTTTTTAAATTACTTAATTTTCTTTTATGTAGTTGATATAATATTATGTTTTTAATATGGACAAGAAAATGTTTTATTTATAAATGTCATATATATAAAGGTAAAGTAATAATATATCACATGGTTTTTGTAAAGTATGTGTAAATAATTAAAATAACTAGTATATATTAAGAAAATAAAGCTATACTACAATTATTTTAAAATAGTAAAATAGATTAATGAAATGATATATTTTATATTTAAATTAGTATAGATCTATTTTATTTCTGATTTAAGTAGTACTAAGAAGGATTAAATCTCTCAAAATGTAAACCTTCTCCTCAATATACAATTTGATTAAAAGTCAACATATTTAAATATTTAATTCCTTTAATTTCTTGACAGATCTAAAATTAAAATAAATCTATGCTAGTATTAACAATTTACTAATAAAATATTTTAGCTATAAAAAATTATTTATTTTCAATAATTTTCAATAATAAACAATAAATTAAAAAGATATAATACTCTAATGTACCAACATCGACATCGAGACCAATCGAAAGCTACAATGGTAATGGTAATGGTAGGCTGAGCATGGATCTCTGTCATGCCCCTACAATGTATCAGCGAAACTCCAAACATGGTGTAAAAGTGAGACAAGATTGTACATTTTCATCATTTAAAATATTTCAGTGTGAACTACTTTTATATATATAAAACAATATAGGTGTAGGGTACAAATATATAGAGAGGGAGAGAACGGATCACAATATGTGTTTCACTTGCTTTAGTGTTCACGTCTTTTCTTTTGTGTGGCCACATACTCAGGTATTGAGTTTTTTGTTAATTTACTCATAAACAGATGAAAACTGCGCAGTTGATTTCGAAGTTCCTCGGCCTTTTGTTGTGTATTATCATAGCATTCGCCAATCCTTATGATGCTGATTTTAGGACAATTTCAGATCTGTTAATCGAACGAGCACCCGTAACCACATTAATTATCTTCATCTCATTGGATGCGATAAATGCTTTCAAGAGGAAAGCTCACTGGATTCCAGGAAAATTTCTCGTTCTGAACGCTTTTACTATCCAACTGGTCAGTAGCATTAACGATCGCTCCAGTATGAGAAAGTCATGCGCCGAATACAAAAATAAAGACGAGTTAATGGCCTGTTTGCTGGAGAATCAGATCATGATTGACAGTGGAAGAGTTGTGGTATTGGTATACATTGCATATTTGCTTCCCGGATTAGTCCGTTACCGCCAAGGCTTCTCGAAAACGTGGAGCAACATCGGGGCATTGATGTTAAATGTATTAATCAGTTTGAGTAAGAATATTTCTATCTCAGCATCGCAAAAGCCGAAGACAGTATGGTTCATGATATCGAACACAACCTTATTCGCATCCATTATCTTGCTGTTACTGCTCTTAAGCTGCGCTGTCTTGGCTAGTAAAAGCATTTACAATATCCTCTCTCAAAGGATTCCCCTAGCTCTCTCCTGTTGTTCCGTCTCCTCAGAAGAGGGGGACTATAAAAAGATCAAGGATCACGTCCTCAAGTGTTGGATTGTGGCTCGTGCCTGTCACCCCGACTATATCGTTGCCAGGTCAGTTCTTAGTTCATTGGCCGGACTGCTGATCACAGTTTGCGTTCTAATTCTCTATGTTAAATTTATACTCTTTCACAAGCGTTATTGTGATCCACTGAGCCGAACGAACAAAACAATTGTCGTGATTGAGTCTGTGTTCGTCCTAATAGGATGGATCATCGTGTTGTGGAGATGGATAAGATCTGTTCTTTACTTTCCAAGAAATCATGAGGAGTCAATAGTGGCGCGTCTGTTCTACATGGACGACTTTTGGACCAGAAGTCTAGTTGACGACATAGATAATGGTTTGGTAGAGTCTACACGTAGATGGTTTTCTTTGAAAAAGAAGAGAGATGTAGAATTAGAGAAAAAGTTCAGAAGGCATAAAGGAAGTGATGATCAGGGAAGACGAAGGAGAAGGAATAAAGGAAGTGGTGGCCAGGGAAACAAAAGGAAAGTACACAATCGTCGGACACTACCTGGAAACAGACTTGATTCGCTAACATTGTTAATAATATACATAAGGCTTTGGCTGCAGAAAATATTGGTCTTACACAGCAAAGCCTTCTGGTTTCTTTCTGAGATTGTCTTCAAAGTTAGCTGCAGCTATTTGGACAATTATATAAAGATTAAATTTTCAAGCGTGGAAGGATCACGAGATAGTCAGTTTAGCGTGTATAAAAACGCTCTAGAGTGTATACAAATGCCAGGAGAGAAGGCTTCCAGTCTGTGGGTAGACAACGAAAAAGCATTTCAGGAAACAATGAAACTTGTGGAGATAGCCAAAGGAATAGGTACGAGAAAATGTGAAGAGTTAACATTATTAGTGAGAAGAAAAACAGGCGGTGTCGAAGATGAAGCTGTGACATTGCTGGCAGAAGAAAATAGGTTGCTCGAAGAAGAAAAATCTTTCTGGTACATGGGTAAAAAGTCTTGGAAGAGAAGAGCAGTCTCATTGATATATTTTATCTTATACTTCTATGATGGCACTAATTCTCATGTTGTTGATGATGCTTTCAAAGCATACGATCAAGCATGGGATCTGTTGGACTTTGTAGATAAATCAGATCCAGAAGCCAAAATAGTGAGCGACTCAGCTGACAAAGACTTCAATATTCTTATAAACATATGGAAAAAACTACGTAAAATGAAGTCTCAGTCTCCTGACAACAAGCTCAGAAAGCAAATAGAACAATTCATGGATAATCTTTCTCACGAGGATCTCCATGATTCAAGGGACTGGATGGCCGCGGCTAGCAAAATTAGTCTTTTCAAACGATGGAAAACCATGGATCAAGATTCAAGTAATTCAGCGAAGATGGATGACAATGTACAAATGTTAGCAAACGTTATTGCCCATTGCATAGAAAAAGAGCTGCCGAAAGCGCTCATCGAAAATTGTAATAAATGGGCGTTGGACTGGAAGGAAGCAGAGATATACGAAGCAGCTTTTGTAGCGGGGAAAGCCAGCGGACTGCTCATTCAGGTATAAAGCCAGCGGACTGTTTTATGATTTATCATTATACAGAATTAAGATTATACATAGCATGACGTTTGGATTTGGTTTTGTCTGCAGAATTGCGAAGATGGTGACGAAGTACTTGATCCTGCCGCAGTTCATGAAGGGGAAAGTGAAGCTGAACGCCAAGGCGACGACACTATTATTGAAGTCCCCACGGAAGAAATAACATCCGCTTCATCTGCCATGACGACCAAACATATAGATCAAGCTTCTCGACGGGATAGTGCTAATGTTTGATGACATCAGAATAGAGGTTTTATTGCATAGATTTGTTTTTCATTCGAGTAGACCAGCTTTTATACCAGTAAAACTCATGTATGTCGCATAAAGGTTTCTTATGGTAAAAACATAAAACTGTGTTTTTTGTTTTATTTTGTTTTATTTCATCATCTTTCGTTTCTGTCAGGGTTTTCAACTTCATGTATTCGATTGATCAGGTGCACCAACAATTACCGGTTGAAGCCTTATCAATTCAAAGTCTTTTCCTGTGATTAAGTGTGTTTTGCTTATTTCAGTGTCTATGAAATCCATTGAATCGGACTCACATTAATGCATCAGGTAAACTCAGTGATTCATAAGTTAGTATCTATATAGAGTATCTACACGGTCTCCATATATCACCATCTTTAATTAAAAATAAGGCCACTGAGTGAAATGGCATGCAGCGGTGAGCTTTTCACTTGCACATTTCAAGAAAAACATAGGCAAGAGAACAGAACAGCAGATTGAACGCTGAATGTCAGTAATTTTCAGTAGCAGGAAGAGTACAGTTAAAATATAGAGTTAATGACTTATTGCTCCCTTCTATTTCACTAAATTTCAATTATCAACTAAACTGCGAGTAGTGTTTCTTTGATAAGACAGTGAACCAGTGTACACAAACGATACAACCGTAAAAAGAACTATTGTACAGAATACTTTGATCTTCATCGTAACCAACTACGTCTTAATAAACTCCTAAAGAGTAGGTATAACATTAATTCTCTTAATGACTATTTGTTGGTCTTTATCTATATTTTCTCTGTAGCACACACTATACTGAAGATCTTCCTCTACAGCAAGATCTACTTTTGGACTTAACTTTGCAAACAACATCATGAAACAATTGATTTCCATAGAAAGGAACAAATATCCACCAAAATGTATGGATATCTAAATGGTTGGTATAGTAGGAAGTTTATTTAGATATAGAGTTTAATGTATATTATATAATTTTAATGGGGTGTATACGAAAGTAATTTTAAGTATATAGGAGGTTAAATATATATTCAAGGAGATGTGTTTATGGAATAATGGTTGATTTAATAAAGGGTTTTCATATTAAATATGTTAACAAGCGTATATGTAATCATTAATGAAGTATATAATTTGAATATATAAATGTATTAGAGTATTTGGAAGAGTTATTTTTATTGTTTAATTAATTTTATTCTCTATTCCATGCTCACAACATTTGGTATACTGCAAAATCATTTTAAATGTTAATAGTGCTTTTTCTATTTTTTTCGGTTTCATCTATTAGTGGATGATTTCTTGGTTAAAATTTTGCTACACCTATTAGAATGATCATATATGATGCTAATGTTAAGTTTGAAGGGTAGAGTGTAGTCTTACAAAGGAAATAAATTTTATAATATTTGGTTGTAAAGATTTAGTAAACTTTTTATGTATATATAGTGTTTAGTGTATATTATTTGATTTTTAAGGAGTATATGTGAAATTTATTTTAGGAAGTATATATGAGATTAAATATATATTCAATGAAATAGTGTTTATGGAATAATTATTGATTTAATAAAGATGTTTCATATTAAATAGGTTAAAGAGTATATTTAAGATTATGTAGTTAGTAAAGAAGTAATATGTAATTTGAATGTGTAAATGTATTAGAGTATTTGGAAGAGTTTCTTTTTTTTTTTAAAGATTTTTTGTTTAATTAATCTCTCTTCTCTATTTTGGAGTTGTATTTTATGTTGACATTTGGTATACATGGTGTGTATTTTGGGTTCTAATTATTATATTTCAAGGTTTTGTTAAATAACATTTAATTTCATAGCATAGTTTGGCTCCCTAGATGATATATATATATATATATATATATATATATATATATATATATATATATATATATGTATATGCAAAAATTTAAAGAGAGAAAATTTTGGGAGCTTGAGGAGACTTAATATAATACATGTGATAAAAGTTTGACATTTTAATTCAATACACTTTCAAATATAAGTTATTGAAATTAGGGTTTCTCATTATAAAACTAGTCTCAAATAAGTATTATTTGTAAAATAGTTATAACTTGTTTTTGGGTACATTTCAAATAGTGAAATTTTTAGGAGCTTTAGTATACATATCTAAGACTTATGGAAAAAATTTCAAATTGTAGGTTGTGGAAGTTAAAGTCTTTGATTAATTTTAAAACTATTGGCAAATAGGTGTTTTAGATAAATAGACCTATTTGATTCTAGAAAGATCTAAATTGACTACCCCAATTTCATTGGAAAGAGAAAAATCATAGTTTCTAAGTTAAAAATTTCATAATTGGATTAAATTTATTGGACAAGTGGCATGCTATAAAACTTCACTTTCTAGAGGAACAATAAATTATCAAGTTTTGTGAAAGTTACCGTAACTTCCAGTTGAATATCAAAATTTGGTTAAAATTGTGGTATTATAGAGAAGATATCCCAAGATACTCAAAATCGTCGAAATTTAAAATATACACAAGGATAAGTGTTGACTATTAATATAGTCTCTAGATCACAATAAATTTTGATTGGGATGCCTAATTAAGGTGATAAAAAAACTGTTGGAAATAGAAAAACTAGGAGACTTGATCCATAAACTAATGTAGATATTCCACTAGACAATTCCTCACAATAGATATGATAAATTAATGTTTAAAATTTGAAATATATATTATGATATTTATTTTCCTTAGAATTTTGGATTTGCTAATTTATTTTTTTCTTGAATATAATATTAATATTGCATAAAATAGAGAACATAGAAAAATAAAATCTCTCCCAACCATAATAATAGATGATATGACGTGAGTAACCGTTTCGAGAGAAAACCTAGCTAGAATGTGATACTTCTATGCTCTCTCTTTCTCTAAATTGAAGTGGGTGAAAATAAAATAACTGATACATGTGGCCCATGGGCCATGTGTTACTAAAATGAACAAAATTTCTCTGTATCCACTATTCTCTACTTTTCTCATCTATAGAAAAAAATGCACTTCAATAGAATTCAACCCCTTTTCCTCCTAGTGGCCTAGTTATAACACAATTTGATAGCCTACTAGTGGTTATGTTTGACTCCTTCAACTCGGAAATAAAATTACCATATTGACTCTTCTAAAGCCTTTTTTGTCATGATGATGTGGCTAACCAGTTTCCATGAATAATAGGTGTTGACATGACATCCACTCAAATCATGGTGGTAAAAATAAGAAGTTCAAATTTTAAGTGGCATAAATTTTTCATATTGAGTCTAATTGAGGAAATTATTGCATCATATAAAAGGTATCTATGCCTAGAATAGGAAAAAAAGGTGTTATTATTAACACACAAATTGTTATCCTAAAAATATTACATTTGATTCCTCAAATTTCTTCTAGAAGGTTTCAAACCCCAATTCGCCAAATTGACACACATCGGTAAAACAGTGAGATGGTTCCTCCACTTTTTTTGATTTGAAAGCATAAAGATGGATGAAAAAAAATATAATGATTCAACCAAGATGTAGAATATAATAATAAAAAATTAAAATTATTTAAGTTCATTATTGTTAATGTACTGAATTTGTAGTTTTAGGACTTTGGGTATATCTAAACCAAGAACAATTTTCAATACCAACGACATGAAAATGAGGTTAAAATTGATCATATGAAATGGTTTTGTATTACAAAGAAGAAAGCCTTAAGTGTTATGTGTTCAAAATGATACTTTGGAAGAAAATATCGAGACTAGTGGTATATTTAGATAAGGATACTAAAGGCCCTAATTGGGGAAAATATGAGAATGTCATTATTGATAGGGGGATGGATGATACAAAAATGAAAGGGACACATATCATTCAAGTTGATTTAAATCAACCGAAAGAAAACCTTTCAAAATTATAGAAGTGTAACACCCTCTTCCCACATCTACTCAAGTAACTGTTCAACCAGGGTAACCATGTGACAAGAGGCTACTATGATTAGACTCAACCTCCTAGATGACCTTAAGGAAGTGGAATAAAAAAAATCTTCACACATGCCTTGTACATCATCAATAAAACTACGAGGAGCTAACCCAAACACTCAGGCATCCTACCTCTGGGTCCCACTAATATTTTTAGCTTCTGGGCTGCTACACACATGCATAATCTTGCAAGCCAATGTCCATGTGTCTTTGGACGCATGCGTAAAACAAAATGGTAGCATCGAGGGACTAAATTTCTCAGTGATGTGCCAACGTCTCTGGGATTTGAGCCACCTTTTCAGGCCCAGAACATAGTGCTCTGCCCAAAACTTCATGACAAGCTCAGAGCTAAATTATAATGACCAAACGATGATGTATTTACAAAAATATCCATGAGGAATAAACTAGACCCCTACTAGCCTTGACAATAATTTCATCAAACATGTCACAAACATGAAAGCTACAAGTATAAACAACAAAAAAGAGCATAGGGGTCTCATACTTATATGAGAATCGCTAAGAAGAATTTCTTCCTTACATAATTAGCTGCAATACCATCTATTTGACCATAAATACTTTGTGCATACATTTACAAGTAAAAAAATGGGCAAATCCATACATCATCATTGTCAAAAGACATGCTTATAACCAACATAATAACAAAAAAACTACCATGGATACAACAGCCATAGAATCCACATATAAACTAGTACATTAGTACATCACATACCAAAGGAATGAGATTATTATTAATGAATGTAAAAACCTATAAGAGATGAGACTTCAATGTTCCACCCGACCATCGATTTCCTCAGCCAAATCTCTCTTCAGCCAATCACCCCCATGCCATATTCCAAGCATGCATGCGGGACTCAAAATGAAAGAACCAACTAGGGAATCCTGAGGCTAAATGACCTCGCCCTCATCAATAGAAATCAGGCTTTACTATGATCCACATCAGAATACTAGGGAAACACCATAAACATTTCATAACCAGCTTTACCATGATCTACACCCGATCACTAGGCCAACAAAAGCATGGATATCATGAGATTATCTCCACCTAAACCGTGAGGAATTTTTCTTTCCCCTAGTCTCTCAGGCTTTACTGCAACCCACAGTCTGAATCAAGGGTCAGTAGGCCCTAAACTGAGACATATTATCCAGGCTTTAGCTTATATCCCAAACTCAGTATTTCTAGGCCCGATGGAGAGAAAAACCACCTCTAAAGCTTTACTACAATACAAACCTGGATCAATAGGCCCTAAACCGAGGCAACACATAAACCGATTATGTATCATATCATTCGGATATCCACCTCACTCTACTTCGAATCCATATGAAAATCAAGATAAACCAAAACATGAGAACTCCACAACACAATGGTTATCCAGAAATGGGAAGGTTAGGATCAAAACACTATCACACCTAGAAAAAACCATGCCATGGCAGAAAAGAATCACATGCACTACCATTCATGCCAGATCTAGCAAGGAAAACACACATGCAAATCGATACCTACCAAGAAGTCCATTGTAGCGGCTTGATTCCTGATCCTCCTTGCTTTCTTCTTCCTTCTTATTTCTTCCTTTCCTTTCTTTGTCCAATAGAAAAGTTTTCCAAGAAACTCTAAGTTTCCAAGAGTGTGTGTGTGTGAGAGAGAGAGAGAATAATGGGAGAGCTCAAAAACTAAACTAACAAAAGGTACCAACTGATCCTCATAAGCCTTTTTATAGATGAGGCCTCTATTTTCTTCATTTTTTGTTATTTTCCTTCATTTTCCTCCTCACATGAAACCTATGACCTTTCATCTCCTTTTTATCCTAATTTCCATTATTTTCATAGTTAAATGTGCCAAATATGCCATTTTTCATTTCCAAATTCCCTTTCCTTTTCCTTTGCCAATTTCCTTAGCTATAATAAACCAAATGAACACTCACTAGGATGTTTTTTCTAGAATTAAGCTTGGAATAAGTGTCCCATCAACCGTTGTTATTATTTTTAATTTTTATTACATGGAATTTGCACCAGGGATGTTACAAAACCCTTCCCCTTGGGGGACACCATCCTTGGTGTTCAATCACACATATAATTCAACAAAGCCACTGAATATCAATCATACTACCCATCGATATTTATAACATAGCTCGATGAAGTATTTAAAATGATCACCCTGCTTAAAATCAATCCAACATGACAACTATAATGACATGACACCCATACCTCTTATTGGATATTTATAACATAGCTCGTGGTGGTATTTACATCCATATACATATGTACATATACATGAACATCACAAAAAATCATATATCAAAACATCACCAAAAGTTATGACAAACATATACCAACATCACACCAAAACTAATTTGCTTCAATTGGAAAAAAAAGAAGGATACATGGCCCACATCTGATTCGCCATCTCCCATGTAGCTTCATCTGGCCCAGAGTGCTTCCATTGCTCTTTAACTTACTTTATTTCTTGGTTTCAGAGCATGAGAACCTTTTTCTGAAATAGACACTGAGGCTCTGTCTGGAATTCTCCATCTAGCTCTACCTACAATAAATACCATTAATTCACATGATCAACATATTTAAAATACTTCTTAAACAATGATATATGAAAAACATCATGGAATTTCATTGTGGAAGCCAGTGCAAGTCGATAGGCCATTGGTCTAATCCTCTCAATGATCCTGAAGAATCCACAAAACTATGGTGCCAGATTGACACATGATCCAATCTGTGAGGATATATTCTTGGGCTTGATGTAAAAGTACTCATGTTACCTAACCTGAAAATACTTGAAACACATGTTCCCGTTTGCATAACTCTTCTTCCTATCCTGCACTACTTTCAAGTTCTTC
Organism: Pinus albicaulis; assembly: GCA_034641835.2. Lineage (NCBI taxonomy): Eukaryota > Viridiplantae > Streptophyta > Pinopsida > Pinales > Pinaceae > Pinus > Pinus albicaulis. The sequence continues at coordinate 776,984,052 of CM076571.1, read as the reverse complement.
TTGATCACCTACATTTCCTATTCCATTTTTTCCAACATATCTAGTTTGATCAATACCCTTTTAACTAGATCACTCTAACTGATAGGAGTATTGCAACACTGCCCATACATATCCTCAAACACACTCATCTTCAATGACTCCTGATACCCGTTGTTGTAGAAGAACTCTACCAGTGGAATATACTCTTCCCACTTATGCTACTGATGCATCACATACATCCTCATCATATCCTCCAATATCTTATTGACCCTCTCAATCTGTCAATCTATCTACAAATGATAAGTTGTGATCAAGGCCAACTCAATGCGCAAACCTGCAAATAAATCCTTCCAAAACTTGGAAGTGAACTTTGCATCCCTGTCTGACATGATCTTCTTTGGAACACCATGCAACCTGACTATGTCTCTAATGAATACCTGTGCCACATCACTAGTTGAATATGTATTATTTACTAGAATGAAATGTGCAACCTTTATTAACATGTCCACAACCACCATGATCGAATCATGTTGTCTAGCTATCTTAGGAAAACCTGTGATGAATTCCATGGAAATTACCTCCCATTTCCACTTTGGAATCACAATCGGTTGTAGTAGTCCACCTGTATGCTTACACTCTGCCTTAACCATATGAAAATACAAACATATAGCTACAAATTCTACCACATCCTTCTCTATATTCGACCAAAGATAAAATATCTTCACTACAGTAAATGTATTCTAGTAACCTGGGTGACCCGAATATGGTTTCGCATGAAACTCCCTCAAGATCATGTTCCTGAGCTCAGTTTTGTCCGACACATATATCCTGTCTCTAAATCTAACCAATCCAACTTCTGCGAGATGATAGTTCAAACCCTATGCACCTACACCTGTACATATACCTGTACCTATACTATGATATGTAACTGTACCTATACCTATACATGTACCTATACTATGACATGTACCTATACCTATACAACCACCTATACCTGTACCTATACCACTACTTGTACTTGTACATGTACCTTGATGCAACTTATGCAAAATCTCCTTATACGTACGATTCTTCTGACCTGCCTACAATATCACATCCTGTAAATATGTTCCATAAGAGCTCATAGTTGCTCTGTGTTTTACCTATACCTGCCTACTAAGATCATCTGTGATCATGTTCTCCTTTCCCTTGATCTACCTAATCAAAAAGTCAAACTCATTGATCATGGATAACCATATAGCCTGCGTGGAGTTTAAATTCGGCTGCTTAAATAAGTACCTCAACCCAATGTGATCACTCATCAGTATAAGCCTCCTTCCAAGAATGAATTTCCTCCACATATTCAGTGAATGAATGATCACTGATAGCTTAAGATCATGTGTTAGGTAGTTCTGCTTATGATCATTCAATTTTTGTGACTCATATCATACTGCCTATCCCTCCTACATAAGGAAACCACCAAGGCCTATTTTGCAATCATCTATAAATACTAAAAACTAGTTGTTTGGATATACAATATTTAATACTGGGGCATGTGTCAACAACTCCTTAAGCCGCAAAATAAACTCGCACTCCTCCTCGTCACTTACCTATGATCTGTCTCATGACAATAATAAATTGCCAATCCCATGAAGGATCTCACCTCATCTACATTCTTAAGAGCTACCCATTGCATGATGGTCATTATATTTTCTGGATCCACGACAATGCCCTCCTTGGAGGAAAAATTTCCCAAGTAGTGTACATTAGTCTGGAAGAAATTCATCTGTTGATCTTAGCATACAACTCATGCTCCCTCAACAACCTCTACACTCCATCCAAATGCTCGACATCCTCTTCCTCATTTTTATAATATACCAATATGTCATCAATGAAAATAGTAACAAACTTGTTCAAATAAGGATGCAACACAATCCATCACACACATAAATGTAGCTAGGGAATTAGTCAAACCGAATGGAACTACAAAAAACTCATAATGTATATACATGTTTGTTGGCTTGAGGGGTCCTGACCTCGGTTTGGAATTGAGGTTGACCAACAAAACCCTCTTACTACTGGCCCTTTCGGCAGTGACCTGCTTGCGCAAATCAAAGTCTCACACCTAACATTGAATATGTGTGTGCTGAACTGTTTCACACCCCCGAGAAAGGTTTGAATGATGTTTCCGTAAAACTCAAAAAATAACCATAAATAGACCTTCTAAATAGAAGCCATAACCAGAAAACCCTCGTACACATTTAGGTCAATTATGTAGAATACCTGCACAAGTTAACTGGGAAAATTTTAAGGATAGAAGTTTATCTTAAAAGCTATAATCTAAGAATCTTACTGAATCCCTAGTATCAAAATTTAAAACATATAATATAATTATAATTTTTTTAGATTTATAGTTATTTTACATAGAAAATATATAATATTGGTGATTTTTAAGGTAAAATAGTTTTATAGTATAAAATTTGGGCAAATTCATTTTTAGAAAAATGGAAATTGGCAAATCATTTTTTTGGAAAAAGCATGAAATATTAGCCCACCCCGCGAATATTAGCCCCAAAAATTTTCCCTAAAGTTAACACAACATCTATAATAAAATTAATAACTCCTTGACACATAATATCGTAACATTATACCATCGCTCTATCCAATATGTTCATATAAACCCAAACACATTGCAAAAGATATCTAATTGCAGATAATACACGACCGAATAAAGATGCGTAAAAATTTGTAGCACATAGACAGATGCATTTGAGAAGCAAATAACCGCAACAACATTCATTTATTAATATCGCGCATCCTTCATACAAAATCCTAATTAACAACCTGCAATACAATGCATAATCCATGACAATAATACTAGATTTAAGGTCTCCACGCACACACTAATAGAGCATTCATTTAGACAAATCTCAACTATTGAAATATCACAAAGTATCCAAACTAATATGATTCATTCAAACTGCTATCCAAACTTATTTCTAGACTCAATTTAGATCACTGGAAAAGTTATTAGCTTGCACCATTCTAGGTCCGAAACCATGGTTTTGATCTACCCTTTTTACCCATTACTATTCATGAGGGGCTTTGAACTGCTCTAAAGCCCCTGCGCATGACTAAATATATTACAAAAATATAGAAAAAAATGGTCTTTGGATTGAAGGGACCCCGCTCCAATAGGCCCACAACCTAATCTTGTGACTCGTCTCGAGTCACACTCGCACTGGATTCTTCATTTTGTGTTGGACCTCCTCGATAGCAACTGCAAATGGTTCCAAGACACCTGCACCTTTGTTTGATGCACTCTGCATGGTCTCCACCATCTTCTCTGAAGTTAGCCCTTCTGTGGCCAATGTTACACTCTTCAAAGTCTAATTCAGGTTCCAGACTATAACATCAAGGTCTTGAGAGAATTTCATGTCATCATTCGCCCATGGCTTCATATGATCTGTAACATTTTTTTTCTTACAGTAGAGCTCCTAAAACTTCTCCTACAATGCCTTGCTGGTTTGAATCTATGTCATTCACTAAGAAGGGATGAATGTAAGCAAAGTCTACTACAAGTCTTCGAACTCCTCTTTAGCGCGTAGCTCCTGGGTAATTTTCTTAACTATTAGATTTGTCTGCACAGACGTCCACAGTCCCATAGCAGTCTCCAGAGGCTATATCCCTTATCTACATTGGCAGAGATGCTGGCGAATGATGTCTTCACTAAAGAAGCATGTTGGCCTATTACCTCGAGAGTGGGGTCTTGGGCTACAACTTGATGGTCACCTATAATGCTGTGATAACTGCTAAAAATATGCTTTGACCGATTGCTTTGACCGACTAGATCTATGTTGTTTGAACATGGCTAGACTCTAACATCTTTGTAGCTGCAATATGTTCGAGATTATTTCAGGCTCTGTTGCGTGCCCACACATGCCTCTGTTAACGATTGTATGTGGGTATGAAGATGTAGAGCGTGTAGCTTCCCTCTTGGTAGCTTCACAAGGTTGATACTTGACCTCGGGGCAAGTTTGGACCTACGCGCACAATTATGCTTGTCCACTGGACACCTTTGCACCTAGGAAAGAGAAGGTCACTTATACAGTATAGCAGGAAGTGGATGGCAGGCTCGCTTGATCTATGCTCACTTGATCTACGTTGGCTTTCAATGTATCTTTTTTCAACTGTAGAACCCATAAAATTGACTGCAAGTCTTCCACCACATCCTTGTACTATGTCTCCATATATTTCCATCGGTCCTCCGAAGCTGAAGCAACTGCATCGGAAATCTTGTCGAGGTCCTCTTATTTTAGAGTAACCTCTTCCTCTGCTCCTGCATTGGACCCTTTTTCCTTCTTTCGTGGCCCTTTATATGTTTCGCCACCTCTCTTAGTTCCACACAGATATTCAGCACCATATCCATTGAGGCCATCTAACCCTCCGAGGTCCACCTCCTCCTGGTCTCCTCCTAACTCGTGATCTTTTTCTTTTTCTGCATCCAGGTCCTTTTCTACTTCAATCACTGTATCTTTTCCGCTATTTTTCTCAGCTCTTGCCTCTGTACTCGGCTCTGTTGGGTCTTTGGGAGTCATATATTTTCCTAACATGGATGGTGTAATGGGTTGGGTGGAGCCAAGCCTGATCTTCCATGCAATTGGCCATGTCGCCACAACCTGGTTGACTTTTTCCTCTGTGACCATATAGGGAAAAGTGTGCCATTTTGAGTCCTTGTGCACCTTGATATGGACATTGTGCATGGTCACTTGAAATTCTGTGATGTTTTTGTGCTTATCGTGCACAACCAATGTTGAGTAAAATTATACGTGTATAATTTGCCAATATAGATTGTCAACCTAGGAAGGTAAACTGATGAGATGTAGTGCACAGTATATGCAGGATGATTATTGCAAGTGTTAATGAATTATAAAAATAACAACTAATGCTTCTTTCCCGTGTCAATACTATTGCAACAAAGGCTATGGAGTGGCATATATCGTCCCTCTATAGCACTTAAGATTGCTAATATTGACCGTGAAAAGATAAAGGTCAAACAACAATCAACAACTCATGCTTCTTTCCTGTATTAGTACTATTGCAACAATGGTTATGGAGTGGCATATATCATCCCTCTATAACACTTATGTCTGCTGATACTGATGCAGGAAAGATAAAATAAATCAATCCCAATCAAGAGTCAAACTTAAAAATCATGAATCCAAGCATTGGCCAAATTAGAAGAGCTCATCAACATAAAATATTAATTCACTTAACCAATCTACAACTTGCTGTAGGAAATACAGAAAGGAAACACTAGCTATTACAGGAAATTATTAATGCATAATTAAAATAGAAATAAGCACAGACTCTGTTGCTAGAGTTGTGAGCGAAGGGGGCCCTCCCTCACTCACAACTCCTTAAAATATTAAAGAAGTTGCTCAGGAAAATAAACAAAACATAAATAATTTAATTAATATGAAATAATAGTCAATTACAGTCTGATCTTACTATCAACAAAAATCCCAACCCAACCTCCTTTACAATATGAAATACATCTCCTTTTATACAATCTCTGAAAAACGTTTTTGGCTCGAATGACTAATCTAAGCTATCAACCAACAATATAGATCTAGACTATCAAATTTATCTTCTATTGAGTCTACTCCATGACTAAAAGCATGGATTAGACGATTTCTATTACATCGCAGAAGTTGCCGGAAATCCAGAACGGCTGCAGGAAATGTGGTTACGAGAAGAAATCTGTAAGTTCAGGTTGCTTCAAAAGGAGGCTTGAAGCAACCAATAGGATAGACTTCATGTGCAACGAATTCCCCATAGAACCCATGTCCTTGCTGGATTTGGAAATAAATAGAACATATTCAATTGCTGATGTCGTTGTAGGAAATCAGGGCTTCTACAGGAAATCTGGAACTACTACAGGAAATCTGGATCTGCGGCAGGAAATCTAGAACGGCTGCAGGAAATTTGGAACAGCTACAGGATTCCTGCAGTGTCTACAGGAAATGCGGAGATCTTTTGAATCAAAGAAAATATGCACATGAGTTGTAGATCATTTTGAGTGGTAATTTAATAAAGATAAAGCTAGATCAAAGAATACTTCAAGTTTAAGACAAAATGACACTTATTATGTTAAATTGACATACCTTAAGCTTATAGCACCCTTTTAGCCAAAACTAAACAATATAGTCGAACTAAGCATAATTAGGGCAGAAGGAGTTCAAAAATAGGGGAGGTAATGCTTGGGAAAGGCGTTATAAAATAGGAAAAATTGAGACTCATCATCTCCCCCACACCAAAACTCTTGCATGTCCCTATCCAAGCAAATTAATTGTTGTATTTTCTCTCCCTTGCAAAAACAAAAATATTTATGGACACTTGTAATAATGTTCGTGTAATTCTGTGTGACCCATATTTCCTTCACTAGATAGAGCTTGTTACAAAAACAAAGTATCTGTTTGACTCTTTATTTTTTTAAATTGATCTCACGAAAATATAGCACAAAGGCTTCCATGGGAATACTAAATTACAAGGATGGTGTTATTTACTTGAATAAAATATCCAACTTATTAAAATTTCAATAAAAATTTCTAGGGCATCCTCGATCAGAAGTTTTACTTTAATATCTTCATTGTAAATATGAGTGACATGATTTGAAATCCATGGTGTTTAAAAGTAGTCATAATAATACTTTCCCATAGTAACCATATTACCATAATCCACCTATAGTTGAAGCTCCTATTTTCTACGCAACGTGAGGTACCTGCACTAAGGGTCCCACATCCATAAAAACAAATTGTTCCAAAAAGATAGAATTCCAAGGCATAACACCAAAAGGACCTTTAAAGATATTCTCAAAGAGACATGATAATGAATTCAGAAATACAAAAATAACCAAGTAAATCATAGTGTAAATTTAACTTTAATACCACAGGCATGGCCCTGTTGCCAGCAGGCATCAATAGCCTCAACAGGGATGCCCTTTAACCCATGAAATTCCTGTGTCCCAACTATTAGGTATAGATTTAGATTTGTTTCAAAGAATTTACATCTATTTTGAAATTAATGAAAGGCCACTGTCTGGGCTTGGTAACCAGCTAACGACAGTTCCATTCACAAGAACTAACAAGAAAGAACAAGTCGGCTCGTGATGAGACCTCTTTTCTTCCAGATTTTCATCTGACAGCCATTACCTTGGCTTGGTGACCAGTGCGGTAATTTCGTTCTCGTTGGGACCCATGACCATGGTAGGTCGACTCATAATGATACCTCCTATCCATCAATTAATCTATCTTAAAAAATTTGATTATAATCAACCTTAAATAGGTTACTTAATAGTTGGGGAGGTAATTCTGCTCCTTAAGAGTATGAGATGGCATGAAAATTTTTTAATTACTAATATTTACTAGTTGGTCCTTCTACCTAGAAGACTCATTTAAATAAAACATCTTATATAATGAATAAAAAATTCCTCAAATTGATCATGTCAAGGTTATTGTGAAAACTTGTTATAGTTTTGTAGATGTGGTCCACCATAGGAATATTCTCATCAATACCTTCAAAGAGGGTCTTAGGAAAAATTTTGGATCATAGTTATTGGTCAATAATCAAAGTCACTTTATAAAATATGAGGCATTAAGAGTAAATTTATTCTGACAAGTCTTACCATGAGAGTGCATAATAATAGAAATTTTACAAGTTGTACTTTAGGGAATCACAATTTCAAGAGTGCTGTTATACAATTTTATTTCAAATGGCATATTTATTCATTACCCTACCCTATTTTAAAGAGAGAAATATCCCTTTTAAGTGTAGGAATACTTCCAATGTAGCAATTTGCATAAAAAAATACTAAATATACTCACACTCAGGTTTAAAATGTAAACTTTAATGCATATCGGAGTATGAGAAACCAACTTACTTACTTGATGTGGTACCAAGATCTTCTGAATGATAGAATGGGGTGTGCTAATAATTGTTTGGAACCCAGATTCAATAGGACCCACATATTGATGATTCTCCAATGCATACAAATCTTCCACAACTTGATGTTTTCTCTCTTCAGATTGACAAGGATGGTTAAGGGAAATTCTAGAGTTTTCTTCTTGGTGAGCTTCAACAACGGTTTTCAAACAAGTCCCAATTATAGATTTCTCCTTTAGTGGTTTATGGATTAAAGTTTCTTCTCGAGGTAAATTTTGTGTGGTAATAGGGGAAGTTTCTAAACTCAATCCTCTGCCCTCTCCAAAAGATATGGAATTACATTCAGTGGGGGAGTGAGTAGTAAAAATAGGTGTTTTAAATTGATGTGCAAATTGATAATCAGAATTAGGATTTGGTTGCACAAATGATTGGGACAATAGAGAAGGATAACATGGTAGTGCATTAGATAGGAATTGTGTTTGTTGTGGCTCAGGTAATGGAGTTTTCATGGGGAATTTCCCTAGATAAGAGGCTCCAAACCATCCTTGAGGTTGTGGGCATATATGGCTCGAGGGAGAGGTCCAATGTGGCCATAAGGTGGGATATTGAATTAGAGGAGGATTATAACTTTTCTATGGAACTGTAAGCTGGTTGGATGTGTTGAGGAACCTATTGGGGATAATAAATACTATTCCAAGTATTAGATGATGATGAGTTTTGAGTTATACTTGGCGGTCAATTTATTTCCTTGCTTGATTCCTTAAACACATGTTGAAACCCCAATAGCAATGGAAAATAATCTGTTGAATGATCCTCCTTGCACTACTTTCGTTCTTCCTGTAAATCATCCAATTTTAAATTTAGAAAATATTTTGTAGCTCCTATTTTTGTAGTAGATTTCAAAAATTGAGAAGAAGTTTCTTGAGAATTCTTACCAATCTTGGAGATTCCTCTTGAATAGTTAATGCATAATTCACAAACATCATCGTATGGTAAGTGAGAAACATCACCTGCTCCTATAATATTTAAATATTCTAAAGAATCATTTTTTATTCCTTTGAGTAGGAGTGTTTTCAAGGTCTCTTTTACCAAATTCTTATGTTTTGATTTTTGGAGGTTGTATCGAAATCGCTCAATATAGTCCTCCAAAATTTTAGTTTCCCCTTGTGTTATTCCAAAAATATCTTCATCAACCTGGCTGTAGTCTCGGTCTTTCTTTAAGAATACATTCTTCATGTCTTCCCATGTTTGAATGCAGTTCCCTCCAAGGCTCATGAACCATCAGAGAGCTGCTGCTTTTAGAGTAAGAGGAAAAACTTGCAACCTTTGAGCTTTAGTACAATAACCATATCCTCTACAAATTACTTCAAACTCAAATAAGAATGTATATGGATCTTCATTTTCCAAACCATGAAATTTTGGTAGTGTTGATGGGGGAATACTATGCATTTGTGCCACTCCTCGATCTTTGATAGGGAATTCAAAAGTAACAATTTTTTCCATTTCTTACCAAATGAAAAGAGGTTCTCCATGTACTACTTTGAGACTCTTTCATCGAATTTTCTTGCCAATTGATTAGTGAAATAGGTACATTGGATGGTTGATATAAGCCTAAAAATTCCTCATTAAAAAATGCCTTGAAATGCCATTTATTTGTTTTCAACAAGATAGTTGGTATGTGTTGTACCAATCAGCCCCCCCCCCCATTTTGGATTTTGGATATAGTCTCTCTTCCTCTTTCGCCGCTGCCTCTCCCAGCATCAGAAATACATTTAAAGAGGACTAAAGTCCACTTTTTAAAGATTATATAAGGACTAGCCCCCTTCGCGCCCGCCTTCTCACATATAACCAAGCACCGCCCCATTAAGTGTCCATCGCAAAATCTCACCATCGCACCATCGCAAAAGCGCGGCTTCTCTCACACATTATTCCCCATCATCGCATTTCTCGTTTTTTGCGATATGCGCTCACCACGCCCATCGCATAGCGCAAGCGCGCAATTTTGGCTGTTCCATCCCCCCTTATTACCGCATTTTCCCTTTTTGCGATCCTGCGATACGCGCTCCGGGTCCCACCTTAAAGCCTTCATTCCGCTGTCTTGCCGCATCCTTTCTTTGTAACTCCTCTAAGGGTTATTTTTCCGAGTTTCCACATTATCAGTACCCTCCCCCCGCTCTTCGTTGTACGCCTACATCCCACGCGCGTCTTCTCTGTTGATTCACATACTCTGGTCATGTGTCACACCTTCGCGATTTCCTTAAAAGTCCCCTCCCTGCGTCGTTATACAATCCGCTCATATCTTTGTCATCACCTCCATCAGTCTCACTGTGTTCACCTTCTGTGTCATCAGTTTTATTCTATAAGCTTTGGTTTTTGCAGGAACCTCTGGTGGGAACAAGATTAGCGGAAAGGATCCAGAAGTCACTATGATGTGACCTCCATTAAAGAAAGGTACTTCGATCCATGGAACTCTCCAGAGAGAAAATTAAAAGAAACACATTTGGACAGTCGAAAACATTAATGCAGTGACAGAGTATTTATAAAGAAGCAATGAATTCAGAGTCCATCTCGAAGGAGGTTCCGAATGTGAATTCCAAATCTGAAGATCGAAAGTACCACGTACAGAAGCAGGCGCCTCAAGGTTTTATTGCCGCGGATCTTCCTCCTCCAGAAAAAGCCGAGCGCCACATATTTTATTATTTATATCCTATGTATAGATAGATTTGCATTTCCAGCATTCATCCCAGAAATAAATTGCAATGTACAAACAAGTATATTCAGTCATTTCATAGTGTGGGCGCGAACATTTTCCGCCATTTGATTCAAAATAAGTTATTAAATGCTCTCTGTCTACCGCCTCCTCTAGAATCCTCTATCTCTTCTATAAAAGCTAGAAAGAAAGGCATTATAAGGGTTCCAGATTTCGGTCAGCAAACTGTGTAGCGAGAAGACTACTGTATTCATCTTGTAATATTTTTGTATGAAGTTTCAGAGCCCGTGCGGTCTCAGTGAGGAGGGGTTATAACTGTATTGAGGATTCTGGTCTTTGATATCTCACAGTATGTAACTTTTTTTATGTGTTAATACATTGCCTCTTTTCATGCAATTGATCTTCTTGTATCATGTTCTAGAATGCGAGTGGCTCACTAGTTTGCAGTAAGGATTCATCTTAAGTGGTGCCCTTTCTGGAATTAGTTAAGCGCTTTAAATAGGCCTAGAAGTGATATGCTGTTCCACGTTCACTCTTTCATATTTTCTGCTATATTAGTGGCTTAAGGATTCGTAAATTGGTGTGCCCTTCTGCCAGTAATATCTTCTTATGTCTCCTCATTTCACTCACTCCCTGATATCTGACTTCTGTGATATATTAGTTGAATCGGCCCTCTTTACAGTAAGCGGTCTCTTAACTGTCTGATACTTTCATGCTGAAGTGTTACATTATGTTCTTACATTATTCTTATCTATGTGTCAGCTTCTGAAAGAGATTGGTCCCATTCAAATTTTAGTTTCCTTGTTTCAAACAAGAGATAGTAAGTGAGCTCTTTGGATTGACAACCCAAGCTATAGTGAGCCATTTACTATATTAAGATGTCCTAGGCACTGGTCTATAGCAACTCTAGGCTGTCTCTAGGAGGGTGACAAAATCATCCACAACATCTTTCTGGCGCCATTGCCGGGGAACGAATTCAAGAATATCTGTTTCCCTGGGTCTCGACAAAGTAATTTTCACTCTCTAATCGGGTGAGCATAGAGAGTTGAAGAGTTGTGTATCTCTCACCTTGGCGACTCCACTGGTCTTTATATGATAAATTTTATTGGAAGTTCTGGCTTCCCGAAGGCCCCATTTGAGGTCAGATACATCCCAACTGAAAACCCCTTACGTGTCTGACCCAGAGAAAATCATTCGTAAAGGAGTTTGGAAGGAGAGGAAGTCAGCCCGTTCTGAAAATTTCGAGTGTTCTGTTGAAAATTTTCCGCCCTCTTCTTCTCAAGAAGTTAGAACAGAAAATCCTGAGTTTGGTTTAGAGACTCCACGTAGAGGAAGCGCCTGGATTGAAGGGGAATCTCCCCCTCCTCTCGAGGCAGAAGAAATTAAAGAGGTCACAGAAGTAGCTGCTGTTAACCGTGAATTATTCCCATCTACGCCTCAGGCTTCTGTGCAATATATTCCCATTGTTATTCATACTCCGCTTCCCCGTACTCCTCTCCCTTCATTTGTTGCTCAGACTTTTGTACAACCCCCACCTTCCCCAATGGCCAATGTCCCTGCTTTCCTATTGAACAAATATGCGCCCCTGGCCTTGCCTCAAGCACTGAACGACATGCCACAGGATTACCTGAAAATTCTGCCGAGATTTAATGGAGAAAATGAGATAGATGCGCAGAGACATCTCGAGACCTTCTGCTCTTTCGCGGAGAACTTGAATGTTGAACATTTGGATGTGGTCTTGAGGTTGTTTGTGCAGTCTCTAGAAGGTGAAGCCAGAAAATGGTTTAAGACATTGGCAAACCGTTCAATAACTACATGGGATATTATGGAGAATACCTTTCTTAGGAAGTGGGGAGAGAAGAAAGACCACGGTCAATGTCTCACTGAATTTAACACTATGAAGAAGAAACAGAATGAAGGAGTTGCAGAATTCATCAAAAGATTCAACAAGTTATATCTGAGCCTGCCTCCCGAGATGAAGCCCCATGAAGCTGCTGCTAAGATAATTTTCATAGCAGCCTTTGATTGTGATTTTGGTTTTGCATTAAGAGAAAGAAAACCTACCAATTTAGATGATGCGCAAGCTGATGCTCTGGAATTAGAAGCGAACTTCGCCTCCACTGGGAAGCTGAAAGGGAAAATTGAACAAGATATCAGGAGGAAGGGCAAAGAAGAGATTTCTTCTTTCAATCAGGAAAAAGATTCAGAAAAGTTGGATGAAATAAGTAAAATGGTAAAGAAGATGGTTAAGATGGAACTGGAGATGAAAAATGCAGCTCCCAAGAACTGTTATAATGCTCCAAACAGAGGATACCATCCCCAGTACAAAAGACCACCATTGCAGATCCTGCCCAGAGAAGTAAAGGAATCACAGGATCAGGTACCTCATCCCTTATACCTGGAAGGGCTAGCAGATGACCCCACTGGAGACACTGCTTATGGATTAGAAAATTCAAACATGGCTTTTTCAAATAATGATGACATGGAGTGCCCGTTGCATGATGAAAGAGAGGAAGCAGAGATTGATCATTATTGTAAGCAGTTTGTTGATTTCATGGAAGCCCAATTCAACGTCAAATATGATCTCAGGTCCTCGAGGAAGAGGACCAAAACTCAGGAGCAAGAAGAAGAACCATCTCAGGAAGAAGCCTCTGCTCAGACGGATTCAGCAACAAAGAAAAACGCGGAGAAAGGTAAGAGTCCTCTAAATACTTCCTTACAGTCTGATATTCAGATTCCTTCTTCTTCTAAAGTAGTCAGTCCTCCTAATATCGAGCCAGTGTCAAAATAATTCAAGTCTTCAGTTGAAAATAAGGAGTCAAAAGAAGTAGTAACGGAAAAGCCTACATCAGCTTTCAATCTGCAAAAAGAACTTGAAAAGATTAAGATTCCTGTCCCATTGACTGAGTTATTAAAACAACCCGTATATCAGTCTCAAGTTACCTCTTTTATACTCCCTCCTGAACTACCAATTGCACCTGATAGTTTAAAACTTCAAGAAGAGAGACCCATGGTAGTCTTTGGCCCACATGTTGAAGAGATAGACCCTTCCACTCCACCCTTTTATGTATCCCTAGTCATCCATGACCTGCTGCTACACAATTGTATGTTGGATTCTGGGGCTTCCCATAATCTCATGCCTCTCTCTGTCATGGAGCAACTAGGACTACAAATTACAAGACCTTATAAAGATTTATACTCATTTGATTCTAAAAGGGTTAAATGTTTGGGAATGATAAAAGATTTAGTGGTCAATTTAGCTCAAATCCTAGCAAAAAGTGTGGTCATGGACATCGTGGTTGCTGATATCCCAGCCCGCTTTGGCATGCTGTTGTCAAGGTCCTGGGGTACCAAGATTGGGGGGTCAATTAAATTGGATCTAACATATGCTACTGTCCCAGTCTTTGGGGGTCAAGAAAGGAGGTTATACAGGGAGACTAGATTTTTCAAGACAGTAACCAGGGCTGACTGCTCAGACAATTCCCCAATTTATAAAAAAGAAGGGGACTTCTCATGTTTAATGCTGGAAGAAAATCAGGATTACACACATGAGACCCTTTTTGGTCAAGTTCAGGCTAAGCAGCCTAAAGAAGAGCAGAAATCAGGAATATGGACTTTGCATTTTGATGGAGCTAATTCAAGAGAAGGCAATGGAGCAGGAGTGTTGTTGATTTCCCCTACAGGAAAGTGGGTGCCACTGTCTTTTAAATTGGAATATGAGGCTACAAACAATGTAGCTGAGTACGAGGCATTACTACTGGGGTTACAGACAGCTAGGAACATGGGCATCCAATGTCTAAAAGTGTTTGGGGACTCTGAGCTGGTCGTAAGGCAGATTAAAAATGAATGTCAAACTAAACATCCTTGGCTCAGAACACATAGAAATGAAGTATGGGACATGATAGAGAATTTCTTCTCAGCATTCAACATACAGCTCATGCCCCGGGAGCAAAACATAATAGCAGACTCTCTTGCGGTAGCTGCCAGTACTTTCCATCCTCCTCAGAACCCACTCCTAAGGTATGAGGTGGAGGTACGCTACAGACCATCCATTCCAGACAATATAAAGCATTGGCAGGTGTTCGAAGATGATGAACAGATGAAAAGATTTATAGAGACCGTGGGAGAATTCTCCAATATGGAGATTGATGATAATGGAGAAGAAGAAGTTGAAAATATTGCAGAAAGTAAATGGGAAGAAAGAATAGCTGGTAGTAAAGTACTACAGCTGAAGGGTAATGTCATACCTAGAGGGTTGGTACCTCTAGAGAGGTTATTCAATAAAGATGATGTACCCGTGCAGCCAAATAAAATAGTAGAAGACAATCAAGTAGGTGATTTGAATCTGGGTACTTCCACTGACCCCAAAATTGTTAAATTATCTAAAAGAGTCCCAGAAGAATATAAACAAAAATATTTGAAGTTGTTTCAATCTTACAAGGATGTGTTTGCTTGGTCCTACGAGGACCTAAAAAATTTTGATGTAAATATTATACAGCATGAGATTCCGCTGAGGGAAGATGCCAAGCCATACAAACAGAAGCTTAGACAGATAAACCCCTTGCTGCTTCCCTCCATTGAAAAAGAAGTCAAGAAATTACTAAAGGCCAAGATAATCGTGCCACTAAGGTACTCAGAATGGATAGCAAATCTTGTTCCTGTTAGGAAGAAGAATGGAGAAATAAGGCTGTGTGTAGACTTCAGGAATTTGAACAGAGCATCTCTCAAAGATAACTATCCACTGCCTAAAATGGACCACATCCTGCAGAAAGTAGTGGGAGCATCCAGAATGTCAATGATGGATGGATTTTCGGGTTACAATCAAGTAGCCGTGTTCCCAGAAGATCAGAAGAAGACTGCATTTACTACTCCATGGGGAACCTTTATGTATGCGAGGATGCCATTCAGATTAATTAATGCAGGAGCTACTTTTCAGAGGGCAATGGACATAGCCTTTGTTGGAGAACAGGACAAGTTCTTGGTGGTATATCTTGATGATATCACAGTATTCTCAAAGAATGATGATGAACATATTGAGCATTTGAGAAGAACTTTTGAGAAATGCAGAAGGTATGGCCTTTCTCTAAATCCTCAAAAGTCTTTGTTTGCATTAGATGAGGGAAGACTCTTAGGGCATATTGTGACTAAAGATGGTGTGAAAATTAACCCTAAGAGAGTTGAAGTGATAGACAGCATTCCTTTGCCAAGGAATAAGAAAGAAGTACAGGTGTTTTTGGGCCGAATAAATTTTTTGAGAAGATTTATCCCTAACTATGCAGAGATAGTTAGGCACATAACCAATATGTTGAAAAAGGAAAATGAGGTAAAATGGTCCCAGGAGTCAAGAGATGCATTCACAAGGATAAAACGGGCATTCGCTGAAGCTCCTGTATTAGCAGGGCCAGATTACAGTAAGCCATTTATGGTTTTTTCATTTGCTTCACCTCATACAATTGTTGGAGTGTTATTGCAGAAAAATGAAGAGGGATATGAACAGCCTATAGCCTTTTTCAGTCAAGTGTTGTATGATGTTGAATTGAAATATAATATACTGGAGAAGAAGGCATATGCCCTGGTAAAGTCCCTTAAAGCTTTTAGAGTTTACATTTTGCAATCTCACATTACTGCTTACGTTCCCACCGCCGCGGTCAAAGACATTCTAGTCCAGGGAGACAGCGAAGGTAGGAGGGGAAGATGGATTGCAAAAATTCAAGAGTATGATCTGGATATAAGGCCTACCAAACTGATCAAAGGACAGGGATTTGCCAAAATTCTATCTGAATCAAATCATCAAGCCTTGGGCATCAATCTGTCTGTGATAGCAAATGAAGAATCAGAAAAAGAAGAAGAGCAACATGGACCAGAGACAGCTGCACAAAAGATACATGTGAAATATCTGACTAGTCCTTGGTATAAGCAAATAGTTGAATATTTTTTAACACTTAGCTATCCTCCAGGATGTGACAAGGCGAAATACAGAGCTGTAAGGATGAAATCTCAGAAATATGCAATTGCCAATGGGCAGCTCTATTGGAGAGACCCTCTAGGCATATTACTTTTATGCCTCACAGAGAATGAAGTGCAGAATGTAATGACAGAATTTCATGAGGGGATATGTGGAGGACATTACAGCTGGAGGGCTACAACTCATAAAATCTTGAAGGCTGGTTTTTACTGGCCGAAATTGTATTCAGATACTTTTTCTTGGGTCAGATCGTGTGACAAATGCCAAAGATTTGCAGAAAGGCAGAAATTAGCGGCCTTGCCCTTGATCCCTATTCATGTAAATGAACCATTCCAGAAATGGGGATTAGATTTTATAGGAGAGATACATCCCCCATCAAGTGGCCAACATAAATGGATATTGACAGCCACAGACTATTTCACAAAATGGGTAGAAGCCATACCTACCAGAAATGCTACCGATGCTGTAATTATGAATTTCATAGAAGATAATATCATATCTAGGTTTGGCTGTCCTGCAAGAATCGTAACTGACAATGCACAAGCTTTCAAGTCTGCCAGGTTTGCAAAGTTCTGCCAGAGATATAACATCATCCTGACTCATTCTACAGCATACTATCCACAGGGAAATGGTCTAGCAGAGTCATCCAATAAAACCCTGGTGAGAGCCCTGAAGAAGACAATCGCTAAAAATCAGAAAAACTGGGACTCTCAATTAAAGTTTGCTCTATGGGCGAATAGGATAACCAGCAAAAGAGCAACAGGCAAATCACCCTATGAGCTGGTATATGGGCGGGCTGCTGTGTTTCCTCTACAATTAGCACTGCCGGTGGCACGTTTTATGCAGGAAAACCAGAAAGAACCAGATGAGATGATTAAAAGAATTAATCAGCTGGTAGATTTGGACGGAATAAGGAACCAGGTAGATCAGAGATTAATAGAATATCAGGAAAAAATGAAGAAGGTCTTTGATCAGCACGCAAAGGATAGGAATTTTCAAGTTGGAGACCTGGTTCTTAGATGGGATGTTCGCAGAGCCGAAAAGGGCAAGCATGCCAAATTCGACCCACTGTGGTTCGGTCCGTTCAAAATAGTAAACCTAGGGAGAAATAATACTTTCATGTTAGAAAACCTGCAGGGAGATCTGTTGGACGCTCCCGTGAATGGACAATTCCTTAAACACTACTTTCAGTACTGACCCAGGCAGAACAGGCCTGATTTATTTATGTATATAATTTAAGCAAAGGTGATTTCAGTTTTGAAGTGTAAATAATGTAAATAAGCTAATAGGTTTTGAAGAGAATACAAAGGGGTCTGAGGTCTGCGAGTTCTCGGCATGCCCGAGGACGAACATGCCGTCCCCAGTTGGAGCCGATGTTGTACCAATCAGCCCCCCCTCATTTGGATTTTGGATATAGTCTCTTTTCCTCTTTCACCGCTGCCTCTCCCAGCATCAGAAATACATTTAAAAAGGGCTAAAGTCCACTTTTTAAAGATTATGTAAGGTCTAACCCCCTTCGCCTCCCAGCTCCGCGCCCTCCTTCTTGCATATAACCAAACACCGCCCCATTAAGTGTTTATCGCAAAATCTCACAATCGCGCCATCGCAAAAGCGCAGTCTCTCTCACGCATTATTCCCCATCATCGCATTTCTCATTTTTGCGATATGCGCTCACCACGCCCATCGCATAGCGCAAGCGCGAAATTTTGGCTGTTCCATTCTTCTTTTATCGCATTCTCCCCTCTTGCGATCCTGCGACACGCACTCCGGGTCCCACCTTAAAACCTTCATTCCGCAGTCTTGTCGCGTCCTTTCTTTGTAACTCCTCTAAGGGTTAGTTTTCTGAGTTTCCACGCCATCAGTACCCGCCCTCCACTTTTCGTTGTATGCCTACATGTCACGCGTGTTTTCTCCGTTGTTCACATACTCTGATCATGTGTCACACCTTTGAATTTTCATTTAAATTCCCCTCCCTGCGTCGTTATATAATCCGCTCATATCTTTACCATCACCTCCATCAGTCTCACTGTGTCCACCTTCTGTGTCATCAGTTTTATTCAATAAGCTTTGGTTTTTGCAGGAGCCTCTGGTGGGAACAAAATTAGCGGAAAGGATCCAGAAGTCACTATGATATGACCTCCATTAAAGAAATGGTACTTCGATCCATGGAACTCTCCAGAGAGAAAATTAAAAGGAACACATTTGGACAGTCGAAAACATTAATGCAGTGACAGAGTATTTATGAAGAAGCAATGAATTCAGAGTCCATCTCGAAGGAGGTTCCGAATTTGAATTCAAAATCTGAAGATCGAAAGTACCACGTACAGGAGCAGGCGCCTCAAGGTTTTATTGCTGCGGGTCTTCCTCCTCCAGAAAAAGGCCGAGCGTTCCCATATTTTATTATTTATATCTTGTGTATAGATAGATTCGCATTTCCAGCATTCATTCCAGAAATAAATTGCAAAGTACAAACAATTATATTCAGTCGTTTCATAGTGTGGGCGCGAACATTTTTCTGCCATTTGATTAAAAATAAGTCATTAAATGCTTTCTGTCTACTGCCTCCTCTAGAATTCTCTATCTCTTCTATAAAAGCTAGAAAGAAAGGCATTGTAAGGGTTCCAGATTTCTGTCAGCAAACTGTGCAGCGAGAAGACTACTGTATTCATCTTGTAATATTTCTGTATGAAGTTTCAGAGCCCGTAGGGTCTCAGTGAGGAGGGGTTATAATTGTATTGAGGATTCTGGTCTTTGATATCTCACAGTATGTAACTTTTCTTATGTGTTAATACATTTCCTCTTTTCATGCAATTGATCTTATTGTATCATGTTCTAGAATGCGAGTGGCTCACTAGTTTGCAGTAAGGATTCATCTTAAGTGGTGCCCTTTCTGGAATTAGTTAAGCGCTTTAAATAGGCCTAGAAGTGATATGTTGTTCCATGTTCACTCTTTCATATTTTCTGCTATATTAGTGGCTTAAGGATTCGTAAATTGGTGCACCCTTTTGCCAGTAATATCTTCTTATGTCTCCTCATTGCACTCACTCCCTGATATCTGACTTCTGTGATATATTAGTTGAATCGGCCCTCTTTACAGTAAGCGGTCTCTTAACTGTCTGATACTTTCATGCTGAAGTGTTACATTGTGTTCTTACATTATTCTTATCTATGTGTCAGCTTCTGAAAGAGATTGGTCCCATTCAAATTTCAGTTTCCTTGTTTCAAACAAGAGATAGTAAGTGAGCTCTTTGGATTGACAACCCAAGCTATAGTGAGCCATTTACTATATTAAGATGTCCTAGGCACTGGTCTATAGCAACTCTAGGTTGTCTCTAGGAGGGTGAAAAAATCATCCACAACAGTATGTCTTATTAGCACGTGGTTGAATATATCGGGGGGTTCTTACAACACCCAAGAAATGAAAAAAAATTAAAAAGAAACAAATTCAAAAAATCTACTTACCAAACAATTAGGACATGGCTTTGGGGAATTTCTGACCTCTTGGGTGCATAGGATTTTCCTTGCATCTTTGCACTTTGACTCCCCCAATCCTGAAAAGAAAATCAAATAAAAAAAATAACTAAAACACTTTCAGTATCATCCCTTAGCACCTCCCCGACAATGGCACCAAAATCTTGAGTCAAATTATACTTGTATAATTTTCCAATATAAATTGTCAACCCAGGAAGGTAAATTGATGAGATGCAGTGCACAATATATGCAGGCTGATTACTACAAGAGTTAATTAATTATAGAAATAACAACTAATGCTTCTTTCCCATGTCAATACTATCGCATCAAAGGCTATGGAGTGGCATATATCATCCCTCTATAACACTTAAGATTTCTGATATTGACCATGAAAAGATAAAGATCAAACAACAATCAACAACTCATGCTGCTTTCATGTATCAGTACTATTGCAGCAATGGTTAAGGAGTGGCATATATCATCCCTCTATAACACTTGTGTTTGTTGATACTGATGCAGGAAATATAAAATAAATCAATCCCAATCAAGAGTCAAGCTTAAAAAGTATGAATCCAAGCATTGGCCAAATTAAAAGAGCTCATCAACAGAAAATATTAATTCACTTAACCAATCTATAGTTTGTTATAGGAAATATAGAAAGGAAACTCTAGCTGTTACAGAAAATTATTAATGCATAATTAAAACAGAAATAAACACACACTCTGCTGCGGCAGTTGTGAGCGAAGGGGGGCCTCCCTCACTCACAACTCCTTCAAAGATTAAAGAAGTTTCTTAGGACAATAAACAAAACATAAATGATTTTATTAATCTAAAATAATAGTCGATTATAGTCTGATATCCTACTATAAAAAACAATCCCAACCCAACCTCCTTTACAATATGAAATACATCTCCTTTTATACAATCTCTAAAACCCATATTTGGCTCAAATGATTAATATAATCTATCAACCAACAATATAGGTCTAAAATATCGAATTTAGCTTTTGTTGAGTCTAATCCATGACTGAAAGCATGGATTAGATTATTTCTATTACATCGTTGAAGTTGCCGGAAATTTGTAACGGCTGTAGGAAATGTGGTTACGAGAAGAAATCTGTAAGTTCAGGTTGTTTCAAAAGGAGGCTCGAATCAGCCAATAGGATAGCCTTCATGTGCAACAAATTCCCCAAAAAACCCATGTCCTTGTTGGATCTGGAAATAAATAGAACATAGTCAATTGCTGATGTCACTGCAGGAAATCGAGGCTTTTGCAAGAAATATGGAACTATTATAGGAAATCCGAATCTGTGGCAAGAAATTCAAAACGACTGCAGGAAATCCGCTACAGGATTCCTGCAGCGTCTGCAGGAAATGCGGATCAAAGCAAATCTGCACATGTGTTCTAGATCAGTTTGAGTGGTAGTTTAATAAAGATAAAGCTAGATCAAATAGTACTTCAATTTTAGGGGAAAATGACACTTATTATGTTAATTTGACATACATTAAGCTTATAGCACCCTTTTAGCCAAAACTAAACAATATAGTCGAACTAAGCATAATTAGAGTAGAAGGAGTTCAAAAATAGGGGAGGTAAGGCCTGGGAAAGGCGTCAAACAATAAGCAGAATTGAGACTCATCAGTCGGTGAGAGTATTAGTCTAGAATGTATGGCTTGAGCTAATGCACCTTCAAGAAGTACCTAAAAAAAATTATTTTCTTCAACTTGCCGGGGGTTGGATGAGAACCATAAGTTTGAGTAATGTGCCCCCTCACATATTCTTAGATCAATCTCAGGGAGGACTGTATCAGTTGGGGTCTCCCATTCCACCAGCATAGTCAGCCACAGAAGCCAGGAGTAGCAGAAATACTTCCCGAGTTCTTGTGCCTCATGCACATTTTCCAAAAACTCTTCGCCCAAAAACTGTGACCAGTTGTATAACATCCCCTTTTCACATTGCGTTTCCAAGGAAATGACGTGTGTGGGGACTATTTTCATTCGGCTCTTCCTCATAAGCTTGCATTCGAGGACGAGGGTGCCCAGGCACACCGATGGGTCAGCGATGGTCTGTACTAGAAAGCCCCGCTTATATCATCCCACCTTGTACTTGTTTGTCACATCGGATGGGGACCCTTCTTGGGAAGGACAATGATCCAATGGATCAGTGTGACATATATAGGAATTTACCCCTGAATCCACAGGGAGACCTCATGGACTAAGGGCAGCAGTTGGCACATGCAAATGCCAGTGATGGGGTACCTCTTGAAATATGGAATCCTGAGCAGGTTGAGGACTCGTGTTGTGTAGCCCACACACCTAAGGCATTGGTTCTAATTTTGTCACATTGTCATACAACATCCGTTCTAAATAATTTTTCAGTGTGAGTTTAGGGAACATTGCTTCATTTTATAAGTATTATTGTCGCAGTAGACTACATTACGAAGTGCGCCAAATTGATGCCTACATTCAAAAACACAAGACAAATAGTTGCATTGTTTTTCTTTAATCATGTCATTTCATAGTTTGGGGTCCCATAGGCTATATTCACACATCATGGTTCTCAATTTCGCAATCATATGATGAATGATTTGACTGCCAAATTAGGACTGTCGCATGATAGTTCTACTCCTTATTATCCACAACCAAATGGAAAAGTTGAGGCTATTAACAAGATTCTTAAACGAATGCTTCAATGAATGATAGGAGTTCATAAACGAAATTGGCATTTAATCTTGTAGTCGGCCTTGTGGGCATACCGAACCTCGGTGAGAAATGCAACCAGATTTACCCCCTTTCAATTGGTGTATGGTCTAGAAGATATCTTGCGAAACCAATGTGAAATACCATCGTTAAAACTCGCAATCGACTTTTTACCTAACACCTCTGCCAAATAATCATGTCTTTTTAACCTCATCCGTCTTGATGAAACGTGTCATGAAGCCCAATTGGCCAACGAAGCGAATAAGAGACATATAAAGGTGCAATACGACAAGCATGTCTAACCTCGCATTTTCTCAGATGGTGACCTGGTCCTTATTTATGATCAGGAAGATGATATAATAGGTATAGAGAAATTTGAGCCATTATGGCATGGCCCTTATATTGTAAAAAGAGTTCTTTCTAAGGGTGCCTACAAGTTGGTAGATTACGATGGAATTTCATTGGCACAGCCCCGAAATGGTTTGTATCTTAAACGTTACTATGCTCAATCATGAGGGTAGAAATTTTTTGTATTATATTGTATATATGTTGTTGATTTGCATTTACTATCTTAGTTTTTTCTTGAAGTTAGTAATCCGCTTTACATTTCATCACAGATATATGAATCTTTGGAACCATTTGTTGGGTATGCTGATGGTGCTAGTCGTAGTACGCAGAATCCATCCTTTGCAGCATGGGTCATTTTCACTCCAAATGGTGAGTTAGTGAGTTTTCAAGGGATTTGTATCAGTCAATCTACAAAAAATATCGTTGAGTTTAGCGCATTGATCGAACTTCTCTCTAATTCCATTTCATTTTGCATTAACTGCATCATTATAAGGTTAGACTCGCAACTTGTGGTATTAATATTTACTAGTGTTTATACTATTAGAAATACAACCATGCATCATATCTTCCTAAGAGCTCAAATTTTGGAAAGACATTTTGATTTCATTCAATATCAACACATTTCCATAAACTTAAACACATTAACTGATTCTTTAGCGAATTATGTTATAAACATACATTTGTGACACATGTAAATATACATTCACATAATTGAATAGGATTGCACAATAAACATAGGAAAACACTGAAATAAAAAAGATAGATAGTTATAGGTTTTTACGAAATTTGTGCCCAAGACACATTGGTCATCTGACCTCAAAATGTATGCAACATGTCAAAAGTAAACTAGTGGTGCTCATGATAACATGCTACTGATCTAGCTATCCTACGTAGTAACCGCATCCAGTAGTTAGAAACGCCAATAGTGTGGCGCGACAGTCGCATGGGTAACTCTTCGTCCAAAAATCCAAAAACCCGAAGGTCAATCCCTGAATGTGCTGCTGAAGCTCAGTAATAGTCTTAGCCATATCTAAATCCTGAAGGAATTATCTCTCGACAACCCTCTCTATTGGCTCATCCGCTCCATGCTCTAGCTCTCCCACTAGTCAAACTCAACCCACATCTGCATACATCAAAACTTTAGTTTCATATTGGGAAAAAATAAAAATACAAAAACATGTATAAACCTTAGAAAAATAAAAAAACATGGTCAAAACATTCTTACCAATTGCACCCCACTAAGCGCCTTCTAGTAAAGCTAAATCTGGATCTCCTTGGAATTCCATGCCTGCATATGCATAGTCATAGATGGCGATAATCTGTCACCTGAACCAGGCGAAGAATGCAGACAGGAACACGACGGACGATTTACCAGCATGTCTAGCCATCAGTTCTACCCATATCTTCATCCTTGGATCTCTAGGGTTAGAAATACCCAACGTTACATGTTGAGGTTGCATCAATGGAATCTGCTCTAAGGCAAAAGAAATGATGATCGAACCATAGTTGAAATTTTTCTTCCTTCCTCCCTTTGTCTTGCTCAGTTTTTATTTCATTAAAGAAAGTATGGCTTCAGCCCAATTAAAAATTGTTGGTTCCATGCACTCTAGCACATACTGCATATAAGATTTATTTGCTACATGGAGTGTAGCGGTTCCAACAAGCTTTGTGATCATCAATAAGATGGTTCTTAATGGAAAATCATGAACATCATGGAATTTTATTTTCCCATCCTTGCTAGGCTCTGACCCTGGATTGAAATATTGCAATATATAATCTCACTGTCTCTCCTCCTAGAGCAGACCTTGAGAGAGAAATGGGTAGGCCTATCCTCGACAAGCCTGTTAGAAAATATATATCCTCCACTAAAATTGGGACCACATTGTTCCCAATATGAAATGCCTCAATCGCAGGATCCCATGCACGAACAAGGAACTCCAATAGTTCCATTTTTTCCTCATACCCGATAGACGGAAGTAATTCAACAACCCACAGTCTCTGAGGGCTCTTACAATACCCTAATCATTTAAGGCAATCATGTTTTGTTCTTCATGCTTTCTTTCCTTCCAAGTAATTTTCATTTTCGTGTGTTTAATCCATAAAATGCAACCATAAGACTCATTAGGACCCTTTTCATGCAAAAAACTAGGCAAA
Source organism: Pinus albicaulis (assembly GCA_034641835.2). Lineage (NCBI taxonomy): Eukaryota > Viridiplantae > Streptophyta > Pinopsida > Pinales > Pinaceae > Pinus > Pinus albicaulis. Next base: position 776,958,803 of record CM076571.1, on the reverse strand, counting down.
ATTTGGGCATATTGCAAGAATCAAGAATTTGAATTATGCCTAACACGGCCTTGATCAAGATATAGTGCATTGCATATGCACCTAGCCTTCATTTCAGGTGCATTCCAACGTAGGTTTTGACATCAATGGGTGTGTTTCCCTCTTTTGAAAATAAATTTAACCTCAGGGGCCCAAACCCCTAAAAAATTGCAATGAAATGAAATAAAAAGACCACTGAAGGAAACAGGAGGCTTATGGCACCAACTTGGATCAAACATCGAGGAAAAGCATCCACAGAATCGATCGCAATCAAAAACTGATTTTCGGGGTTTAGAACTCCAGAATGCAAATGGTAACTTTCAAATGGTAAAAATGAATAATAAAAATCTTTTAATTAGTCATTTAATTATTTGAAAATCATATTTATTGTTGTGAGTATATTTTTTATTCATTTTTTATCATGAAATAGGTATTTCTACTCCATTTGATGTTGTTCTAAATAGGTCCACAACTGATATAGAAAATTATTCGTGCACATTTATTTCGAGAATGATTTGACCACAAAGCATACTTTTATCCTTATTTTTAGAGCTTTGATAAAAATGAAAAAGGACTTGAAGCACACTTTTATCTCTTTTTCAAGCTTCGATAATGGTGAAAAAGGAACCCCTGGAGTCTTCTTTTAGCTCTTTTTAGACTCCTATAATGTGAAAAGATTGCCAGGCACTTGTATTTTCAAGCTTGTAAAAGTAAATTAATTTACATATACTCGGTATAAGTTTAACCCTTTTCCGGAATGAGATAGATTATTTATGAAAAAGGAAAACCTTAGTCGAACATTGCTAGGAGGTTCTCTCAGATATTATTTTACACTTTTTCGGAATTGAGCAACCACTTTACGAAAAAGGACTCATGGAGTTTTATTTTGTCATTTTTTTCAAACTCTCTAAATATGAAAAAGGATCGGGTTGTCACTGTCATTAGGCTCATTAAAACATAAAATAGCAATGGGCTTGTCGATCATGGTGAGAATCGAGTTTCATTTATCGCTAGACTTGTTAAATTATTAAATAGTGATGCATATTCGCCCGAAGGGTTGGATTACAGATCAAGCATATGTTATCCTCCTCAAGCTTGTTAAAAAAAAAGAGGTATTGGTCGACAAATAACTGGGGAAAATTTGGGAAATTGAACATAACTTTTACGGTAGCAGGTCGTCCTTGAACATGAAACTTCACTCCATCATTGTCACTGTTTGGGTTGGGTAATATACTTGATGGTTCATTCGTACCTATGGTTCATCATACCTTCAATTAAGTTTTTGTTCAATGCTGCCTACTCATCTCAGTTTCGCCGATATGTTCAAGAGAAGTCATCCAGTGAATACTCATCTTTCTACAATACTCATAAACCTTCATTTTCATGAAATTCATCCCTGAACATTGCTATATCAAGTCACATTTTGTCTCTGAAATTAGTAACTCTTGTTTCATGATAAAGTGTCTTCCTATCGGCAACAACTCATCATTCGGAAACTTTACTTAGAAACATCATCTTCCAGTACCATGAGGCTTGTTACAGCATCAATAAGATCCTTGCTTCTGGACCTTTGACGGAAATATTTTGTTTGGTGTTCGACGTCAAATCATCTATTCATGCCTTACGAAATGTACTACAGTACCTTGAGATACATTAACATCAATGATGGTTCTCTCGCATTTGTTAACAGCTCACATCATTGGCTGGTAATCAAATGATGTCTTACCATGTTCAAATACAAATCATATATTCACATGGCTAGACTTGTACCTGAACAATCGAGTAAATGAGATAAGAATACCCTTTATCTAGTTTCAACCATTCGGGCTATGATTTCAGGGTTGTTGTACACATCATATGCACGGTGAACTTACATACAGATCATCATCTGAACATGGGCCAATTTCTGTAGGAATGTCTGTATTGGGAAACATTCCAATGTAGATGAATTTCTGCACTATGTACATGTTATTAGATAGTTTATGTGCTGAGCATAGGAATTCCTCCCTCAGCAATTCATGTTCAAGATGAAAATATCATGATGTAATGTATTGTAAGATTGATGCAGGTCGTCACTCCACTGTCCATCCCATCACGACGTAAAGCATCTCATCCAAAAATATTGTTATTATTTTGAATTCATGCTTTAGGGGGCAGTTGTTATAGGTCAATTTGGGCATCATCCTCCATGACCTGGTCAAATTGGATATCATCCTTAGGACCAATGAAATAGAGTCTATCATCCCCTTACATTTCAATTGCTATATGCCCTAAGAGAAGAACAAATCATTCAAGGCTTTTATTGTGAGATTTCCAAGGTTTGAAATATATGTTATATCACTTATGATCTCACCAATGCTGCCTCTAAAGGGACTAACTGCATTGCATATGTAGCTCCCTCCATTCAAGGGTGCACTGCAATGCACTTCCCAACATTCAAGGGTGTGTTGGTTAAATGGGAGCGAAATTCTTGTTGTTTCGGAATCTCCACATGACTAGTGCCTTCTAAGAGATTCCATATGTGTCAAAATTCGAATATAAGTGTCCATCTAACACCTATGAACTTGGAAACATGTATTGCCTATTATTAGAAAGTCATTCATTGAGAAAAGACCCCCAGTTGTCCTATAAATTGAGCACATATCCTAGTGCTAGGGAAGGAATAATTCTGGTAAAGAAATGTTGTTGGATTATCAATTGAGAGAGTGAAATAAGTGATATGATACTGGTGTGATGTTGAGTATGATGAGGATGGGATGAAGCTAGAGCTAGTGACATCAAATCGATCATTGTTTGTAACCTCCCCCTTCTACTCTTTAATAAATATTAATTTTCATTTTCCCATATATGTATATGTTTATGTTTCTATTTCTCATACAATGAACTCTTGAATGATATATATATTTCATGTTTAATCGATTTAAGTGATTACGATAAGTAGGCATTTATATATTTCAATATATTTATTGTTATTTTTTTATACTTACAGGAATCAATCTGGTGATCTAAGTTGGATTGGAGGCTACAACAAAAGCGACAAAAGGAGAATGGGAAGCGCTTGGATCACAAGTAGGTTAATGTATCTTTTTGTATGTTTATTTATTTTTAGAGAATGTGATAGAAAATTCTTTAATATGTTGTTCTAAGTGTGTTTCAGAGAGGTTGGAAAGAGGCCCAGATCCTATGCAATGCTCAATTTCTCACTCAAGGGTGCGTTGGGTGCAATTCAGAAAGTTGAATCTTGATTTCTACCCAAAATTTCCCATTGCATGGAATGGATCCTAACTAAGCCTATGGTGTGATTTTAAACTTTGATAGGATCAAAATGTCGATTACATTTAAAGAAAGAGAACACAAAGAATAGGATATGGTTACTCTAAATGAACCTGGCACTGTGAGAGCCGTCAGAGACTATGGGTTGCTCAAGTACTTCCAATTTTCAGGGATGAGGGAACAAATGGAACTATTAAAGTTCTTGATCTGTTCATGGGACCTGGCACTACAGGAATTTCACATTGGGGACAACGTGCTCCCAATGCTGGTAGATGATATTTACTTTCTGACAGATTTTTCGAGACGTGGTGCCCCCATTTCCCTTGCGGGCTCAATCTGTGGAGGTGAAATAGTGAAGGACTACATCCGACAATATTTTTGACCAGGAATCGAGCCTAGAAATGATGGAAAGATAAATATCACATATGTGCATGATATGCATTTTTGAACTCTCTTATTCACTATTGTAAATCTAGCTGGAAGCATGACACTACATGTCGCGAATAGATCATACATGCAGTATGTTGGTTATCAGTAATTTTGTTGATATCCAAAGATGACTAAGTTGTAAAGCCTAGATTTCTAGAAACAATATTTCTAGAAACATTGTGAGTTCTAGAAATCTCACTGCTTTCATTATCCCACACCTAACTGTTTCACTAAAAATCTTATCTTCTACCTTCTCAAAGCCTACCTTACTACAAAGATAAATCTATTTTCTAGGCCTGATTTGCCTCATTTTCATTACCTCACGTACACCCTCATTCATCCTTTTTTCAATACAAAAATCCATTCTTCCTTTCCTCTAAAAAACCCCTCATAATTCCCTCTTTCATCATATTTATTCTAAAAAGGCCTTAAACAATGTAAAAAATCCTTTTTACATTGTTTTAAGTTTAAACTTTAGGCCTATCGGACCCTCAAAAATATTATAAAGACCCTGATTTTATTAAAAATATGCCCTTTTTATATTGGCCCTTAAAGCCCCTTTCGGCCTAAGCTTTAGCCCCTCACCCTCATAAAACCCTTCCCTTCACTATATTTTAAGCCCCTTCTCCTATAAACTATACCTCCGCCCCTTTTTATGTTTTTACCCCCAAACCTTATTAAATCCCTCAAACCTTCGAAAAGTATTAAAGAGGCCCCCCTCTGTTACACAACATTTTGTCATTGTCCCTATTGTTACACCATTTTTTGGTCATCTAACCTATTATCGTTAGATGGACCCAAGTACACCATGTAAGACCAATTTTACTCCAAGTAAAATTGCTTTCACTATGAAAATAACTTAATAAATCACCTTTATTAAGTTGTTTAAGGTCTAAACAGGATTCCCCGTAAGGAAATATTAAACAAATATACATTTTTTTTATTTTCCTCAATAAATAATTAGTTAGACAGTAGTTTAATTAATATTTTTGGTTATATTTAACCCAAAACAAGGAAATTAATTAGATAACTCATTATTTATCTTAGTATTTTCTAAGAATAATTGTTTAAATCTTATTTAAATAATATTCTTTGTTAAATATGACTAATTCACCCTTAAATAATTAAATAAATCATCATTTATTTGATTATTACTCAACCATATCCTTTAAATGATAAATAAATCATTTATTTATTTATTATTACTTAATCACATCTTTAAAATAATAAATAAACCATTTATTTATTTATTATTTACAAATAAGGGGATTTGACTCAAGTCAAATACCTTTTCCCTCCAACAAATATAATAAAATATTCCATAAAAGTTGGATCTAGATTTGGTTAATATTTTAATTATGCACCAAGATCTAGGCTAACTCAATATTTTGTTATAAATAGAAGGGTTTTCCCATTCATTTGTCACCTTTTGTTGCCTAAAGATCACTCTGGATCTCAACACTTGGTCTGGCTATTGATCCATAATCATAGCCATACTTTCCCATTTTTGTCTGGGTTTTCTACACCATCAAGAGAGAGAAGTTCTAAATCTGAAGTGTTGAGGACTCACAAGAACCCATCCCATTGAGGAGAATAGGGTACACCCTCTCGTGTTTTCCTTCCAGGTGCCATTAATAAAATTATTCATTGGATATATTCTTGTCTTGTCTATTTGATCTATGGAGTAAATATTATTTTTCTACTGTTTAATGTCTTCTAATGCATAGACCTAGATTTTTGCAGCATTTGTCTTGATCATCTAATTGCAAATCTGAAGATATTAACAGTCATTTTTGTTGTGAGGGCTATAAGTTATGGGTAGCTAAAGTGGTATTTTTTTGTACACTTCGAATAAAGATTCATACTAACAACTAGCGACTCCACACGTGTTTACCATTACGACTGCTGTCATTTTTCTGATCCTTGCATATCCAGCTGCTTTAGACCCTAGGATTTTTCTTCAGCCGCTTGTTTTTCTTATCCTTAATGTTGTTTTTAATCCATAAAACCTTAAAATGATAAAAATTCTAACTTCCGCGTGTTTTCGGACCCATTGCACAGGTGACAGACATCAGTCGCAGCTGAGATGACAATTTTTTCTGAAATCTGCCACCGAGAGTGCTGGAAGTACAGTTTGCACTTTTCTACCCAAAACCTGTGACCTGGACCTCCAGGATGCACTTTACAGCCCAAAAAGTGCGACCTCTATTGAAAATAGGCCAAAAAATGCGACCTAGACTTTCTGCAGGGATTTTTCTGAAATTTTTATGGGTTTTGTTGAGCCTTTGTTCAGGGTTGTCTGACCTCCATGTCTGCCCATTTTGGACTTGTGCTTGTTCTGTTTCGCTCAACTAAGTGGGAACCTAGCCCCTAGGGCTTCAGTACCCTCCATTTTTTGTGGAAGAGTGTTTACTGTTACAGGTTGTCTGAAATTTCAGAGTTTTCAACCATATTTTCAGATTTGATACCTCATCTTTAGATCCACTTCAGATTGTCTTGTTATCCATCCAAAACTCCTCTTTTAGATTTTTTTGGGTTTTCCCTTAGGGGGCACTCCGTTTCCTTCTTGGAGATAGCCTTTCGCCATCTCTTTTTTTACAACAATTTCCCTCTGATTTGTTGTTGTTTTCTGCACCACTTTCCAGCAGATTTTTTTCTTTTAGATCACTATCCCTCTTGACCCAAGATCTATTAACCTATTTTAGTGTGTTTAGATTAGTTTTTTACTCACCTATTGACTATTTGTTTAGAGGCCCACCTTCTTGTGTTTATATTATTCCCTTATTAGCTATTTATTTTCTATTTTGCAGGTCTATATACTGTCATTTGCAGGCCTCAGCCTCCCCGATTTTGACCAGTTGATAAATGACCCTATACACCATGACGCTAGTTGGCCTGCTATGCCAACAAAGCTGCCTTCAGAAATCCCAAAGTTTGAAGGTCTTACTGGACAAGATCCTTCAAATCATGTTCGATCTTTCCACATGTGGTGTTCGTCTAATTCCATTACCGATGACTCTATTCGTCTTCGGTTGTTCCAACGAACGCTTACAAAAGAGGCTTCTAAGTTGTATGTAGATCAAGCCTCTTCCTCTCATACCACCTTTGTGAATCTGGCCTGGGATTTTTTGTCTTATTTCCATGTCCCCCTACATTACGACACTGGTACTGAGCTCTTGACCTCTTTCCGCCAATCATCTGCGACCCGCCTTTCCGACCATGTTCAGGAATGGCGAAGAAGAAGGAGCCTATGTCGAGCCCCTCCCTTCAAGGACCATGTCTACATGGACTAGTTCCTTAGGACTCTCTTGCCGCCTATCGAGAAATATGTCGCATTTCACTTTCCTCAAACCGAAGAAGCTGCTCTCCATATTGCGTTAAAGTATGACTTGATCTACGCCCAGTCGGGTTATGTTTATACTGTCTTAACTGATCTTCCCAGATGTGGTGGTGCCAAAACACTAGGGGCATCTCATGTCGTTCATGGTATCGTTGGAGCTCTCTTTAATCTGTATGCTCAACCTCCCATGAGCTATGGTTTCTCTCAAGGAGGGGCCAGCTCCTCCGGCACTTTTCCCCCTCTCGGTAGCATGTATCCAAGATACGACATGCCTCCTCCTTTTTCCCAACCTCCTGTTTACCACACTGCTACCCAACCCCCTTATTATTTGTATCCACAGCCCAGTGCTCTAGCTCCTATAGCATTAGCACCTCCTCCTCCCTTGCCTTCTCAACCCCCGCAACAGTAACCACCACCCCCTCTGGGTTAGGTGTATGCATAGCAGGGCACGACTAATCCTCCTCCCTCAAAAGGAAGAGGAAAGGTAATCAAAATCAAGTTGCCTCTGGTAATCATGGACCTAATCAAAGTAATGCTCCTTACACCACAAACCAGCAACAAGGCACTCAGCTCAAGCAAGACAGGCCTCTTCGTACACACAAGCCCTATTCATGTTGTGGTGTTTATGGTCATTATATGCATGATTGTACCCTTCTACCATAGATGTGACAGCTATGGGAGTCTCAAGCAACGTTGAGACGATAGCAAGCCATTCCTTCCATTCCTACCAGTCCTGCACCTAGTCAATTGGCTGTGCTTACTGATCCTTTCCCTCAGTAGGGATTTGTGGCCACCCAACCACCTGAAGGACAGGTGGCCGCTCAACCTCTCCCATCTGGTTCCCTTGATTACCATATTTTCATGATGTACTCTGATCAGCCTTCTGAACCTCCTTCTCCTAGCTCTTTACCTTTAGATGATACTCATGACCCCCTCGATCCTCTAGACGCTACCCCCAAACCTTACCTTGCCTTGACCTTGGTTCCACCGGTCTCTCTGATTCCTCCCACTACACCAGTGCCTCTATAACCTCAACTGAAATATTTTCCAGTTGCAACCATCTCGGGTAAGAAGGGCAAAGCTCGCAAGGGGGCACCAAAGGAAAAGCATCCCCTCTCCTTGTTCACGTGTTTTGCTTTGGATCTGCCTATTCCCATTGGCATCCTTCCTCCTAATGCCAACGTGACGGAGCCTTCGACCACTCCCCATGACGTTGCACATGTGCGCCATTTTTCACATGTTGATGAGTCAGGTAGCTCTACCATGACAAGTGGTCCTCCTTCCGCTAGTCAACCTATCTTTCACTCTGATGAAGACATTATGGAAGCACTGACCCATCCTGACTTTCCATGGAATTATATGCACCACTGTGCGTACTTCCTCCCACAGCAATCCCATGACCAATATGTTGTGGAAACTAAATACTTCCTTCCTAACAGAGTCGATTGGTTTAGAAATCCCATCCCTGCACCTGATGCTTTCGAAGAAGGAAATATGGCCAATATCTCTCCTACCATTAAAATTTACATTTCTAACAAACTAGGGGTTGAAGAAAATATCACATTGGGCACCCATTGCACCACAGAACATATTGAAGCTTACACCAAGTTATCTAAATAATTCTGCGATATTTTCGCTTAGTCCTATTAAAAAATGCTCGGACTTAATCCTGCCATTGTCGAACACCATATCGATACATGGCCTAATGCCAATCCTGTCCGTCAAAAGATGAGACCCATTAATCCTTCCAGACGTGAAGCTATCAAAGCTGAAATAAATAAGCTCAAACAGGCTGGTTTTATCTATCCCATTGAATACACCACTTGGGTGTCCAATCCGGTTCCCGTTCTCAAGAAACAAGGCAGAATCTGTGTCTGCATTGACTTTTGCGATCTGAACAAAGCTTGTCCCAAAGACAACTTCCCCACACCATTCATTGACTGATCATTAATGAGTGTGTGGGGCACGAGGTGCTATCTTTTATGGATGGTTTTTCTGGATACAACCAAATTGTCATCCATCATGCTGATTAACTCAAAACCATGGTCATTAGTCCGTGGGGAACCTTTGCCTATCGAGTAATGCCATTTGGTCTTAAAAATGCAGGAGCCACTTTTCAGTGGGCTATGTCTTACTGTTTCCATGACCTAGCTCACATTATCCTTGCTTATTTGGACGACCTTACCGCACGTTCTAAACATCGGGCACACCACCTTCACGATCTGTGCACCGTCTTTCTGCGATGTTGTAAGTATAATATCCACCTCAACCCATTAAAGTGTGTCTTTTGTGTGCCTGCTGACTGTATTTTAAGCTTCATTGTGTCTAAGGATGGTATCTCTCTTGACCCATTAAAATTTCAAGCCATTCTTGAGCTTCCGATCCCCTGCACTTTACGACAGTTACAAAGCCTCCAAGGAAAAGATAATTTTCTTCGCTGGTTCGTACCTGACTATGCCACCACCGCACATGGTTTCCTTAGAATTCTCTACTCCAATGTCCATTTTGTATGGGATGCCTATGCTCAAAAGTCTTTTTATGCCATGAAGCATGCTTTCACATCCATTCCCTTGATTCACCCGCTTGACTTTGATAGGGATTTCATCCTGTATATCTCCGCTTCCACTCAATCTGTCTCTGGAGTCCTCATTCATGAAGATGATAATGGAATTGAGCATGTAATCTATTATGTCAGTAAGAACCTAGTAGGACCTCCTGTATCCTACTCACACGAAGAAAAATTAGCACTGGTTGTAGTGTTCTTGGTCAAAAAACTTCGTCATTACATCCTCATGCATTCCACCAAGGTCGTGACTAATTCCAACCCCATGGCCTTCTTATTGAGTCGTTGAATCATCAGCAGGAAGTATGCCCGTTGGATCATGATCCTCTCAGAATTCTATCTTGAATTTGTCACCCCAAAAAGTAAGAAGGGTTTATCCCTCGCTGAACTCATTTCCGAAATACCTACAAGTACACATGATTCTCCAATTAATGATATTTTCCCTGATGAACACTTATTCGCCATTACCACTAATGACCCTTGGTATGGGAACATCCTCACTTATTTGTAGACTCAAAATTTCGCCCTCCATCTTGACCATGATGCTCGATGACGTATCCAACACCAGGGCCCCTGCTACCTTCTCATCGATGAAGACCTTTATCGTTGCGGGGTGGATTCTGTCCTTCGTCGTTGTCTCACACACGCTGAAGTAGAGCAAGTCCTCAATGCCTGTCATAGCGGTGCTTGCAGTGGCCACCTCTCCAGTCTGGCCACTGCTCAGAAATTTATGTGCGTTGGGTACTTTTGGCCTTCTCCCTTTGGCGATTTCATTCATGCAGTCAAACATTGTCCCAATTGCCAACATTTTTCCCCCAAGGCACGAACCCCTCTAGCTCCCCTTCATCCTGTCATCTCCGCTGGCCCCTTCTACAAGTAGGGCATATACTTTATGGAGTGTCGACTATCATCAACTGGTAACCATAAGTATATCATCGTGGTGGTTGACTATTTCACTAAATGGGCTGAGGCCATGCCAACGTTTAACAACACGGCAGCTACCGCAACCCTATTTTTCTTCAACCATGTGATCACTCGATTTGGAGTTTCGAGACAATTTATCTCAGACCATGGTTGAAATTTTGAAGATGAGATATGGCGCGAGCTATCCTCACTGTTGGTCTTTGAGCACCAATATTCCTCCTGTTATTACCCGCAAGGTAATGGCCAAGTTGAAGCGGTCAAAAAAATTATTAAAACCATAAGCGCAAAACCAATTGGCACCTTCTACTCTTCCCTATGTTGTGGGCCTATAGAACTTCTATTAAAACCACCACCAGGTTTACTCCTTTCCACCTTGTTTTTGGAGAGGAAGCAGTCTTACCGATCGAGTGTGAAATCCCTTCCCTTCATCTAGCCGTCGAACTTCTCCCTGACACCCAACCTTTAGAACAGAGACTTATCATGCTTTAATGCGCTTCCAAAGATCGTCGTGTTGCATTAAAAACCATCGAGGCGGCTAAGAAACGCACCAAGGCTCAATATGATCGAAAAGTCCAACCTCTACTTTTCACGAAGGTGATCTTGTTCTAGTGTATGACCAGGCCCATGATGTCCTTGGTCATGGGAAGTTTGATTCATTATGGTTAGGACCTTACATTATCAGTAAGGATTTGGGAAAGTTTCCATCTCTATTAGAGGACTTCAAAGGCCATCCCCTTCCCAATCCTCACAATGCACTCTATCTGAAGAAGTATTACCCTTAACGTTTCCTTCTGGAAATGCATGTTTTATTGTCTTTAGGTAGCTAGAACATGTTAGTGATGTGATACTTCACCAGGACACATTTTTTCTAAGAAGCGCCACTTCACCCTTCCTCAAAATCGAATTTCTTCACTTGCAACACTCGTACAGGGGGCACAATGTTGCCTCCATACTTGTCCACGCTCGTGTCGAATTTCGTCGTGAGTTACCATCTTGTACTCATGCTTTTATGGCCCCCATTGGACCCTCCACATATGTGGCAGCACCATTGAGTCACCTTTGTTTAGAGCATCCGACTTGAGTCATCATTGCAATCATGGAGTCTATTCCGAGTCCCTTTGCATTCCGCTATAGTACTCCATCATTCACTGCTTGGTCCCTCTCTCGTGTCGCATATTATGGCCTTCAGTCCCACTATCCCTTACCCCTCATGATGTTGTGTTAGTCGCTGCCAGGTCATCCATGCCATTTACACTCTAACAAGGGAAGTCGTCCATTCACTACTCAGTTCCCCCATTTCATCATCATCATTGGTGTCAGTCTGTCAGTCACTCTACTATTTTATCTCGTGCCCTAGTTGAGGATCCCTTATTGCCTCACCTATGGTGGAGCTCCTTTTGTCAACATCATCTCATTCATTCTAATAAAGAGGTCTAGAGGGCAGTGTACCTTGGTTCCAGCTTACACTTTGGTTCGGTGCCTTGGATTAGGCAAAGGGATTCCTTATTGCCCTTTCACTTGATTGTTTCTTAGCTCCATCTCCTTTCAGCATGATCGAGATCCGTATACTTGATGGTTTAGTGATGCAGCAGATGACAATGATGATTCCCAAGTGTGTGTGAGATGTCTCAACCCTCATGATGGGGTGGCCCTACAGGTAGCCCCCCACACACTCGGATGACCTCTTCATTACAGCCTTCAATGCAGCTCCATACATTCGATGATGTTGGCCTCAGCCGCTTGTAGCGTCATTGTGTTTCCATGTATTAGTCATATTTTCAGAGCCATTTCCTGTGTTTAGGGGCATCTGGGTTGCACTCATATCTCATATACTCAGCTTTTATTTTACAATTCCTGGCTATCATACCAGGCACAATATGTATGTGGGATTCATTATCATGTTATTCATCTGGCTCATGTTTATGCGAGCATATACATTATTATTGTGTTTTTTGGTTTTCCAGGTGCCTTATTGTTTGTACTATTGCCTCGGGGGGCATAGGTATGCCTCCCCTGTCGCCTATAGCAGGTACTCACTCAAAAATACTTGTCGCACCTGCAAGTCACCTCCTCAAGGTTTGGTTCTTTCAGAACTTCAGTTACCTTATACTTCTCTCTCTTTGACTTCCCCTTCGATGTCTAGTGATTGAGCTGTTACAACGTACTTCGATCATATGATTAGCTCCTAATGCTGGCATGCTGGGGGGCAATCTGTTACACCATTTTTTGGTCATCTAACCTATTATTGTTAGATAGACCCAAGTACACCATGTAATACCAATTTTACTCCAAGTAAAATTGCTTTCACTATGAAAATAACTTAATAAATCACCTTTATTAAGTTGTTTATGATCTAAACAGGAAACCCCATAAGGAAATATTAAACAAATATACATTTGTTTGATTTTCCTCAAGAAATAATTAGTTAAACAGTAGTTTAATTAATATTTCTGGTTATATATACCCAAAACAAGGAAATTAATTAGATAAATCATTATTTGTCTTATTATTTTCTAAGAATAATTGTTTAAATCTTATTTAAATAATATTCTTTGTTAAATATGACTAATTCACCCTTAAATAATTAAATAAATCATCATTTATTTGATTATTACTCAAGCATATCCTTAAAATGATAAATAAATCATTTATTTGTTTATTATTACTTAATCACATCTTTAAAATAATAAATAATTCATTTATTTATTTATTATTTACAAAAAGGGGATTTGACTCAAGTCAAATACCTCTTCCCTCCAACAAATATAATAAAATATTCCATAAAAATTTGATCTAGATTTGGTTAATAATATTTTAATTATGCACCAAGATCTAGACTAACTCAATATTTTGTTATAAATAGAGGGGTTTTCCAATTCATTTGTCACCTTTTGTTGCCTAAAGATCACTCTGGATCTCAACACTTGGTCTGGCTATTGATCCATAATCATAGCCATACTTTTCCATTTTTTTCCGGGTTTTCTACACCATCAAGAGAGAGAAGTTCTAAACCTGAAGTGCTAAGAACTCACAAGAACCCATCCCATTGAGGAGAACAGGGAACACCCTCTTGTTTTTTCCTCCTAGGTGCCATTAATAAAATTATTCATTCGATATATTCTTGTCTTGTCTATTGGATCTATGGAGTAAATCTTATTTTTCTACTGTTTAGTGTCTTCTAATGCATAGATCTAGATTTTTGCATCATTTGTCTTGATCATCTAATTGCATATTTGAAGTTATTAGCAGTCATTTCTAATGTTAGGGCGATAAGTTATGCATAGCTAAAGTGATCTTTTTTCGTACACTTCGAGTAAAGATTCATACTAACACCTGCAATCCCCAACTCACACATCGGAGGGTCATTTTTGTGACCAATAAGAAGTGTCATGCTTTGAAAATACTATCCTTTCATCCCTTTTGATGAAAGTAACATTCTTCTTGTTGACATTTCCCTAAGCAGAGCTGTAAAAATCCCTCTTTTTGCCTTGGCGTGAGTAGCCAGTTACACCCTCGCGCCGACCGGGAAATTTAACACTGAGCCCGCGCCAGCTGGCGCTCTCTGCCATCTAGAAACCCACAACAAGCTGTTTGTGGAATGTTTTTTAAAAATAGAGGTGAAGTTTCCATTCCAATCACCTCGAGGATGAGTCATTGGGAGTGGTTTAACTGAAACAACCATGGACTCCTTCCTTTAGTTAGTAGTTTCCACCTCCCTTGGGACTCTCCTAAAAGATAGGACCCCCTCCCACCTTTGTAGGGATTTCAACCTCCTCCTTTTCCTCTACAAAAGAAGCTATCTCTCTTAGTACTAGCTAGCTGAACTAGGAGAATTATACATACTATAGCTAAGCTACTAGACAAGATAGAATAAGAAGGAATTATGTTGAGGAAGCTTGAGTTGATAAATTCTAAGAGATCTTGAGTCCATGCCTTTATCCCATCTGAATTCCCTGACAAATATTTGAGATGCGCTTCGCTTGAACCCCGCTGGAGGAGACTGTGACGTCAAAGTATCGGTTGTACTCTTCCTTCTATTCATTTATATACATGAATACTGTTTGGTTCCACTATTGTGTTATGATGTTTATTTGATGGGATATGTTTAGCCCTCTTTCTTGTAGAAGATTTCACATGGGAGGATGAGAATTTTATACAGAAGCATCAAGAAATAATCAAGCGTTGAGGACAACACTTGTTTGAAGGACAGGGGCATGTTAAGTCCCTATATTAATAGTGTAGCCCCTTATTATGTTAGTGTAGCCCCCCTTATTGTTATTATTGTACCCCTGTAACCCCCATATTGTTACTATTGTGCCCTTACATTATTATTGTTAGGTCGGCTAGGATTACATTGTGGCCCCACTAGGATTATATTGTGGCCCCATGGACTCCTATATATAGAAGGAGGTTTTGTTCATTTGAATCATCCAAGAATTTTTCATTTATGTAATGTATTTGAGGTTTCCCCCTCGAAGTGGCTTATTTCTAAGGCGTTGATATCTCTTTCCTTCTATTTTTGGAGCTGGTTACACAACATTTGGTATCGGAGCTTTGGATTCTAGGGTTTCGCTGCTCCAAAGAGGTCATCGTGGAATTTTCGCTATAATTTTTTTCCTACGAAGTTTCAGAAGCTGAAATGTTTAGGGTGTGAAGCCGAAATCCTGAGGAATATTTTCTAAAAATTTCAGAGCCTGGTTCACAATATTTTCGGAGATATGATCTATGGAATTTAGGTCTTTTTTCAGGCTCCTAAACATGTCATCGTGGCATTTGCACAATAACTTTTTTTATACGAAGGTTCAGAATCTGAAATTTGTATGGTGCGAAGCTGAAATCCTGAGGAAATTTGTCAAAAAAATTCATAGCTTGGTTCGCAATATTTTTGGAGATATAATCTGTGGAAGGTAGTGCGTTTTTAGGCTCCTGAATTTCATCTCAAAGAGGTGATCGTGGGAAAATTTCAATAACTCTCTCTCTGGGCATTGGATTTGAGTGCTGTAAAAAGTGGTCACAAGTACACGGACTTTAGTTTCTTGGATATCAATTTTAGAGACAAAGAACGAAACAGTGACACGTGGCAAGTTCTACAAGTTCGCTCTACGGAACCAGTCTAGAATTAGGTCATTGTGGGAGATTGGACACAACTTTGTCTTGGAGAATCCAAATCAGGTCAGACCTGTGGCATTCAAAAGAGAATTCAGAGGGCTACTTTAGTGCTTATTTTAAAATATTGAAGGGCTGCAATCACATAGATAATCCAATTTCAATATCGAGCTCCTCAAAAGCAAGAAAAAGGTGTGTATTTTTTTTTTTCCCGAATTGCATAAGTCTTGTTTGAAGAATCAAGTTGAATTGATTCCAAGGGCATATTGAAGAATTTTTGTCAGTAATGGGTTCTATTATGCCTCCAAAAAATAATTCCATACCCATTAAGCCCTCATAAAGCTATACTATGACGCATGAGGAGGAAGAATTGCAATATGAGATATCAAAATTACGGTACCAAGTGCAACAAATTTCGATCTTACGAAGAGCAACCGAAGATGACATAGATGGTTTAAAAGCATAAATGGAGGCTAAGTTGGATGGTTTGAAGGATCAAATAATAGCAAATATGGATGATAAATTAGTGGAAGATCACATCGAGCATCAACAACAAGTTCTCCAACTCTCAAAGGATAACCCAACTTTGGTGCAGAATCTAATGAAACAACAAGAAGATCAACATGACATCGAAAGAAGTTATGAAGCAGTCACAAAAACAAGAACTCGACAAGTACGATCAATTTCAGAGTATCTCAGCAAGTGGAAGAACTTTCCTGTAAAATATTCCACATGGGAGGATGAGAATTTTATACAGAAGCATCAAGAAATAATCAAGCGTTGAGGACAACACTTGTTTGAAGGAGAGGGGCATGTTAAGTCCCTATATTAATAGTGTAGCCCCTTATTATGTTAGTGTAGCCCCCCTTATTGTTATTATTGTACCCCTCTAACCCCCATATTGTTATTATTGTGCCCTTACATTATTATTGTTAGGTCGGCTAGGATTACATTGTGGCCCCACTAGGATTATATTGTGGCCCCATGGACTCCTATATATAGAAGGAGGTTTTGTTCATTTGAATCATCCAAGAATTGTTCATCTATGTAATGTATTGGAGGTTGCCCCCTCGAAGTGGCTTATTTCTAAGGCGTTGATATCTCTTTCCTTCTATTTTTGGAGCTGGTTACACAACATTGAACTGAAACAACCATGGACTCCTTCCTTTCGTTAGTAGTTTCCACCTCCCTTGGGACTCTCCTAAAGGATAGGACCCCCTACCACCTTTGTAGGGATCCCAACCTCCTCCTTTTCCTCTACAAAAGAAGCTATCTCTCTTAGTACTAGCTATCTGAACTAGGAGAATTATAAATACTATAGCTAAGCTACTAGACAAGATAGAATAAGAAGGAATTATGTTGAGGAAGCTTGAGTCGATAAATTCTAAGAGATCTTGAGTCCATGCCTTCATCCCATCTGAATTCCCTGACAAATATTTGAGATGCGCTTCGCCTGAACCCCGCTGGAGGAGACTGCGGCATCAAAGTATTGGTTGTACTCTTCCTTCTATTCATTTATATACAAGACTACTGTTTGGTTCCACTATTGTGTTATGATGTTTATTTGATGGGATATGTTTAGCCCTCTTTGACTGGCTAACAGTTATGAGTGAAACTATTCTGTCATATTTTGTTCTTGTTCTTTGTCTTATGTGTAGATATCTGAATGTGACAGCGAATAGATTGTGATTTTCCAAGGCAGGAGCGAGAGGTCACTACTCTTTCTGCAATGATGAAAACATTAGATTCAAGGTAGGTTAATCTACCCTGTCTTTTTTTCATTCATTAACTAGGAAGCAACACTTTGGCATGTCCTTTTGTTACTAGACCCACCCTAGGGCTAGAGGGATCGTCTCTATCCACAGAGAGGATTTACCTTCATAACAAGTTGACGACTCTGCTAGGGAACAGTGTGAGTTTGTCGTTTCATCCTGTAGGGTTAGTTTCAATTATTGGTTTAGTTATCTATATTTTTCTTCTTTTTTTGCTTAGTTTCCATCCTCTGTTTAGCTCCAGAGTGTTAAGGTTGACCTTTGCTCATTAGGTTGTGTTTTTTCCTCTTTTTCCCACAGGTATCCATCTTGGCACGTTTTTTTTCTTGGCAGCTGTGCCAATTGGCACAGGTTGATCTTTTAGCACTCATGCCAACCCCTGTATGGCGCAGATTACAACCTTACAGTCACGCCAACCCCAGTAGGTTTTGGTTTGACCTGCTTAATGACTGTTTTGGTCATTTGTTCTTGCTTCTAGGTTATTTTTTGATGTGTTTTAAGCCTTTGAGAGTGTGTTGACTAATGTATACGTGTTTCCCTCAGTCATTTGTCCATTTTCCTATCGGTGTCATTTAATACCTTAGGGTTTCTAAGTGTTCTTGCACATCGAACCTTTTGTTTGAGAACAAGTCCCGTTGATTGTTTTCAGTCTCGTTTTGGGTCTTTAGACTAAGTTTTTCTTGATCCTTTTGTTTTGTTGGTTGAATGGTCTTCTCATATTTTCGATTATTCCTTCTTCTTCAATACTTGGAGCATCAATTACTTTGCTTGTTTGGGTCACTTTGGGAAACTCTCTTTTTGATTAAAAATTTGCTCCATTAGCTTGCATGTTTTTGTGTCTGTTTCTCTTTGGTTGAGTCATTCAATTTCAAATATTTAAATTTGAAAATCTCAAACTACTTTTTATTTTGTTTTCCATTGAATTAGTACGTTGTGTGCTTCATTTCATTGAAAAATAAAAAAATTTCTTTTGCATTCTTTTGTTGCATTGAGAATGAAATGTTCCTTTACATAAACTAGCATTTGTTAATCTAGGAAGGACTTTCATTTTCACTTGATTGCATTAAAGGCATTAGAAGTTTCTTCACATACTTTCCCTGATTCCTTGTTTGAATGATTTCTATCCTTCTTATAACTAGCATTCATCGAATTGAAATGATGTTCATTTGCATATAGTTTGCATTTAGGAAGTTGAGCTCCAAATTTGATAGGGCCTAGAAATTGAAACATAATCCAAGATCAACTTTAAAATTTACTCAATGAACCTAAGGCAACATTGAAACCTAACAAAAAATTTCTAGTGGTCTAGGATAGAGACGTGTTCCGATGTCGTAAAACCTAGTAGTTGTTGCTCGCCCTTTAGCTTTAGACAATGCTAGTACGGACTTGTGCTCCCTATACCGTCACGTATATAAAGGGAGACCCCTATAGGTTGCAATCCTTTATCCATGGGAAGCCTAGTCTACTGCCTTGTAACCGTGATACACTAATCACAGCATTCGAGGACACTACCTACACGAACGTTAATTCCTTGGTCATTTCTCTTTCATTTGTTCACCAAGGTGTATATGGTAGTTCAGGGAAACCTGGCATACCCTCTTTCTTAGAATACCTGAGTAGTAATTTCAATATTTTTGTGACTCTTTAAATAAGCAAAAGATCATCGAGCACTTTTCCTTTCATGCTTGTTTCAAATTGAAAGTGACTAGTGTCATCTTTTGTCTGTTTCTTGAATCTTAAAACATGAAACATCGGATTTTGGTTTCAGTGTTATAAAATTAATCACCTACGATTACACACCTATTAAAAGTGTGTTACTCGGTCTGATTGATTTCCTTGGTTCTTGATCTTGAAACCTTCGATTGGTTCTCTTTTTTTCTTCCTGTTCTGATATACGGTCAAAGTGGCGGAACCTCCAGTTTCATCGTCTTCACTGCCTCCTAGTGGTGGTTCTTTTCGGAACGTTTCTTACGAAACCCCTCAGTCCACTAGGTCTGCTGAGTTTTTGCAGCCTATTCTACCATCTATCCAACCCCTTGCTACTCAATCTCTGCTTGACGAGCCAGTTAAGTTCAATTAGACTCCTTCAAGTGCTTGGTCTGGTTTTGGGGACGAAGGAGAATTTCCTTCTCTCATGTTTGGATCACCTTTTGTTGCTGCTACGATACCTCCTAGTCCCCGTAGTCTTTTCGAAGATCTTACGGCAGACTCATATATGGATTCCTCCAGTCCTGTTGGAAGTGAAGGAATGCCTATGTCCACAGGATAATATCAAATATTTCCGGAAGATCTTTCTCATGCCTCTATCCAATATTCTTCATCGTCGATATCACTTCCAGCTGGCTATAGGTCTCTGAGTCAGATTGTGTCTGGTGTTGCATCCATAGCACAATCCAGCACAGTAACTCCTCCTCGGAGTTTAGTCCTCCCTTCGTTAGGACCATCACTTTCGACATCCAATCCTTCGGTTACTGTTACATATGTCCCATTTCAACCTACTATCTGCTTGGCTTCATCTACGCAATTGGTTTCTAGTTATGAGTTTGATGAGCAGATGTTGGATATTCACCGATGTTATGCTCCTTCGACGAAAGCCTCACCTGCTTCTAGTGCAGTTTCCACTACTCCTGTGATTCCTGGTGGTCTTACATTTGAGGAGTATCTGTTGGTTGTTCATCAGCAGACCTCTCAAGTTTCTCAGTAGTCCCAGTCTCCTACCCACCCTCTATTTCATCACTATGATGTGGTTGGTAATCGTGTTTATTCATATCCGCTTTATTATGATGAGCATGGTATTCTGGTTTATTTGCCTCCTATTTATCCTCATTAAGTTGTTTCTCAGTTTATACATACTTTACCTGTGCAACGCTCTAGCTTACAAGGACAAGCCTCTCAGGGACAACCTCTAGCTCAGCAAGGCCTTGCTTTTGGTCCACAGGGACAACCACACTGTCCACAAGGACAACCATTGGTCCAACATGGACAAACCTCTGGTCTCTCAGGTCAATATCTAATTCAACCTAGATCATCTTTTGGTCCTCAGGGGCAAGTTTATCCACCACGAGGACAACCTGTTGCGCCTCAATCATAGCCACACATTTAGTATGGCCCAAACATTTTGCAACCAGTAAAATCCTACGGTCTTTATCTGGATCAAGTTGGTCATCAGGGACAACCTGGACCGTCTCAACCATCAGGTCAACCTTTACCACAAGGTCAACCTGGTGGCCCTCAACAACTATTTCAACAGCTAGTTCAACCAGATCAGCAACCATTACAACTTGACCACCAGTAGATTCCTTCATTTTCGTAGCCGGTTTTACCTGTTTACCTTGCTCAATAGCCCGCTCCCTACTCCTCAAGGTCAACTTGCACAATTGCAGGGCAGTTATTACCCTCAAGATTCATATCAACCAGTATATAGAGGACCCCAGATTCTGTACCCTCAAAATCAACCAGTATATAGCGCACCTCATATTCCTTATCCTGAAAATCAACCTGTGTATTGAAAACCTCAAAATCAACCTGTGTATCAGCAACCTCAAATTCATGTTTACATTTCGCAGCAGAATCCTTATGCTACTCAGCAAGGACCTCAGTGGTCTACCTCAACTCAATATCCTGGTCCTCGACCCCAGTATCAACCGAATTATCCTGTTTCTAATCCCTATGATCTGAATGCTTTAGGACAGAATGTATGGGGACAGAATCCCACTCGGATTGGGTGGAATGTACACATAGGTCCTTATCAAAGACCTCCGATGACTTTTGATACTCAATTACCGTTTCTTGCTACATTGGAATTAACCGATGTATCGAAGTTGACAAATGATCCTATTCTTTATAATCCATATTGGCCTCCGGTTTCGACCAAGATTCCTGGTGATTGTCCTAAATTTGAGGGAAGACCTGGTGAAGACCCCCAAATGCATGTTATGACTTACCACTTGTAGTTTTCTTCTAACTCCTGGGTTGACGATTATATTCATCTCCATCTTTTCCAACGAACTCTGACTCGTGCCTCTGCAAAGTGGTACATTGAGTTGTCTCGTGGATTTTTCCAAGATTTAAATTCTTTAGCCATGGCGTTCCTTACACATTTTCAGTTACCGATCCACTATGAGACCTGGACGCATCTCCTCACTTCATTGAAACAGGACCGAGCTTCCCATATCTTATATCATATTCATGAGTGGTGCCGTTGTCATCGCATGATCAAATTTGAGATACCTAATCAGCTTCTGACTCTTTGGTTCACTACCTCCTTTATCAATCAAATTGCCAAAGACATAGCTATGGGGGCATGTGTAACCGAGGAAAAAGCCATTTCTTATGCCCAGTACCTTGATCTCGTGTACTCTCAGTCTGGAGCTTTATATGACATCTTGCCTGATGCTCCTCGACCTGAAACTTCTAAAATGACAGTAACTCCATCCATTGATGGTATTATTGGTTCTGTATCGCATACTTCTTAGAAGTCTCCTTCATCCAACTCTGGGAAGCAGAAGACTACTTCTTCCAATAATGTAGCTTCTGAGTCAACTTCAAATTCTGGCTAACCCATAGAAGTGAATCCTGTTCAGGCTAATCCTATAGATAGTGCTTCTAAAAGTAAGAAGAAGGGTAAAGTTAAGGCCAAAGCCGATACCCTGAAACTGGATCCTTCAAAACCTCGTTCTGCTAATAGTTCTCAATGCAAAACAAAGTATCCTTGTTTGATTTGTGATGATGAGTAGCTCACCAAGGAATGTCCTCAATGGTCTGAAGTGAGTTAATTTCTCAAAGGCACCCACGGAGCTCTAGCTGTTCTTAAAGAACCTTTCCCTCAGCAAACCTAGATGGTAGAGCACCCTCAATCCTCTATCCCATCTGGCTCACAAGTGTTTATGTTGACTGGTTCTGCAGCTGTTTCTATTGCTACTCAATTAAAATATTATTCTGGTTCACGTCAGACAGCGGGGAAGGAGATCGTTGATGGTCCTCCTCCTCCTCCACCTACTTCTGTCTCTCTTGAAATTGAACATCCTGGCGCCAAATCCATTGTTCAGCCCCCTTCCAAAGGCATACTCCGTAAATCTTCGTATAATTCTAACACCCATGCTTCTCAACATTACATTATTATTGAGGATTTGGCTCAGGCGTCGTCCATGATGTTTACATTAGAAGTGCTTCAGAGTTATCTATCACAATGGAAGGCTTTGCTATCTGCGATAGGTGGGGTTGATCCAGTTGACACTAGCCTTCTCGCTTTCGGTTTAGAAAATTTCATCTCATGACTCCCGCACCATATTGTGCTCATCATTCGAGTTGGTATTAATGGTTTGAATATTCACCGAGCCATCGTGGACGAGGGTTCATCCACCTATGTTATGTCATCTGCTTGTTGGAATGCCATTGGTTCTCCAGCTCTCACTTCTTCACCCAATGCCCTTTAAGAATTTGATGGAAGGGAATCTAAACCTATTGGTGTTCTCGCTAGTTTACTGATTACATTAGAAGGGAAGACAGTCAATTTTGATGTTGAATTCATTGATGCTAAACTCAATTATAATCTTCTCCTCGGACGTAGTTGGAATGGTGCCATGCTGTGCATTCTGTCCACTCTCTTTCGTCTTTTGAAGTTCCCGCACGAATGAAATATTGTTACCGTCTATCAATTTTCTTTCTTCACTTCCTCTTTGGAGAACAACGTTCCGTGCGTGGATAAGATTCCTACTCCCTACTAGAGCGTTAGGCCGGGCCTTTTCAAGGAACCTGTCCTCATGGGTATTTTTCCCCTTCCACCACCAAATACTGTTCAGGTCAATATGATTTCTTGCACCGATCACCCCTAGATTATCCCTTCCCCTAAATAGATCAGTTCGTTTAGAGATTCAATGCCATTGAGTTTGATTGAAATTGATTATTGTGAACTCATTGCCGCATCGGGCACTCCGTCCTCTGATTCTATTCCTTCGAGCATGACTCTTGATATCTATTCTTAATCCCCTTAGCTTGGTGATATTTATTCACTGGATCCTTTGAAAGAAGTGTTTCCTTCCGATGAGGCTATCGTGGAAACCATGTCTCTCAACGATCTACCATGGGATGACAGTCATCATCGTTCCTCGTTTCTACCAAGTCTTGGGGCCATGTCTACCTGTCTTGAGCATTTTGCCTCTCAGGTTCCTTCTCCTGTGCTTCAAACACCTGTTCAAGTCCATGAATTTTTTTGGAAGGTAACTTGAGTAACATTACTCAGACGATGCCTATCGAAATTTCCATTAAACTAGGAATCATTGAGAACATCCATATTGGGGTTACTTGTTCTTCTGATGAAGTATGAGTCTATACTAGCCTTTTTCACGAATTCTGTGATGTCTTTGCATGGTCCTATGAAGAAATGCCAGGCATTGATCCTAGCATCATGGCACATGAAATTCCTACTTACCCTGGTTCGAAATATGTTCGTCGGCGTCTTCATCCGGTGCATCCTAAGAAAGTTGTTGCCATTAAGGCCGAAGCGGAAAAGCTTCTCAAAGTTGGTTTCATTTATCCAATTCCATTGATGGAATGGGTCTCTAATGTTGTTCATATAGATAAGAAACAGGGCACTATTCGTGTCTGTATTGACTATCATGATATCAATCGAGGCTTTCTTAAGGATAATTATCGTACTCCCTTCATCGATCAAATCATTGACGACTGTGCTGGGAGCGAGAATTTTTCCCTTATGGACAATTTTTCAAGCTATAATCAGATCAAAATTCTCCCGAATGATCAACACAAGACTGTCATTATCTGTCCTTGGGGCACCTTTTCATATAAGAAGCTTCCTTTTGGTTTTAAGAATTCCAGGGCCACATTTCAGCACGCGATGTCTTATGCCTTTCACGATAATCACCACATCATTTAGCGTTATCTGGATGACCTTCTGGCTCATTCGGCTGAGCGTAGAGATCATCTTGACCATCTTTGTCAAATTTTTCTTCGTTGTAGACATTATAACATTCGGCTTAATCCGCACAAGTGTGTCTTCTGCGTCGATTATGGTAGAATCTTAGGGTTTATCGTTTCCAAAGATGAAGTTCGCCTGGATCCTCTCAAGGTTGAGGCTATTATCAATATCCCCTCTCCTTCCTCATTGCATCAGTTGTAGAGTTTACAAGGGAAAGCTAATTTTCTACGTCATTTTATACCTAACTATGCCGAAGTAGCTAAAGGACTCACATGATTGTTAAAGCAGGGTGTTCCTTTTTACTGGGATGAGATCACTCAGAAATATTTTGATGCGTTGAAAACATTGTTGGTCAATGCTCCTCTCCTCTGCCCTCCAAATTATCATCGTGATTTTTCCATTTATTTAGCTGCTGCTTTCAACATGATTGCCATGGTTTTGGTACAAGACGATGATGACGGTCATGAGCATGTTATTTATTACTTGTCTCGTAACCTTCTTGACACTGAAACACGTTATGCTCGTGTTGAGAAGTTAGCATTGGCTGCTGTTCAAGCCGTTCAACGTTTTCGCCATTATATTATTTGCGTACAGTGATGGTGACTTCTGAATGCAACCCCATGACCTATATATTGTCTCAAAAATTGTTTGGGGGCAAATACTCAAAGTGGATTTTTATCCTCCAAGAGTTGGATTTGGAATTTACTGCTACCAAGTCTAAGAAATCATTGGTATTTTCTGATTTACTATGTTCTCTCCCTTCTGACTCCGCTCCTTCTCATTCTGAGGAATCCATCCCAGACGATTCGCTTTTCTTAATTAGCACCCTCGATCCTTGGTACGGTGATATCATCGTTTATCTCCAGACTTCATGTTTTAGATCCGGGTTGACGAAGGATGCCTGCCGATGCATCCGCCATTAGTCGCAACCTTATCATATAGTTGGAGATACTCTCTATCGTGTTCGAGTTGATTCCATACTCCGGTGATGTTTAAATCTCAAGGACGCTGAGAAAGATCTGAATGATTGTCACAATGGTGCCTGTGGTAGTCACATATCTGGTTATGCTACTGCACAGAAGATTCTTCGTGCTGGTTATTTTTGGCCTTCCATTTTCAAGGACTGTATTGTCGCAGTTCGTAAATGCCATGATTGCCAGGTTTATCAATACAAATTGTGTGCAACACCCATTCCTCTTCATTTTTTCATTACCATTGGTCCCTTTATGAAGTGGGGCATCGATTTTATGATGTGTAACCCTCACTCGGTAGGGGAGCATGCTTATATTATCATAGCCGTGGACTACTTCACCAAATGGGCCGAAGAAATGCCTACACTTGCCACTGACAGTAAGACAGCTGCTCAGTTCATCTTAAATCGCATTATTGCTAGGTTTGGTGTCCCTCAAGCCATCGTTACCGATCATGGTTCCCATTTTTGACATTATATGGTGGTGGAGTTGACTTCTAAGTTGGGTCTGTGTCACGACAGCTCAACGCCGTACTAACCTCAAGCCAATGGCCAGGTTGAAGATGTAAACAAAGTTCTTGTCACATTGCTTCAACGTACGGTTGGGATCCACAAAGAAAATTGGCATCTCATGTTATTTTTGGCTCTTTGGGGGTACCAAACCTCAGTTAAGAATGCAACCGAGTTCACTCCTTTCCAGTTGGTTTATGGTCTGGAAGCTACTCTCTCGATTGAATGTGAAATACCTTTGCTCAAGTTGGCTGTTCAATTATTGCCGAATACTTCTCCAGAAGAAGAGCGTCTCCTTTATTTAGAAAGGTTGGATGAAAGCTGCCGCTTTGCTACTCTCGTTATTGAAGCACAAAAAAACCGAGTCAAAGATCATTTTGATCAGTCAGCTTCCCCTCGTTCTTTCGTCGAAGGATATCTCGTCCTCCTGTATGACCAAGCTCACGATAAACTAGGGATAGGTAAATTTCAACCTATGTGGCATGGGCCCTACATTGTTAAACGTGTGTTGCATAATGGGGCCTATGAGATAATTGATTATGAAGGTCATCCTCTTGAACAACCCAAAAATGTGTTGTATCTCAAAAACTATTATGCGTGAGTCATTCATGCGTAATAGGTGTTATTTTCATTTTTTGTACATGTTTTTGGTTTGGTGTGCTTTGTGAGCATTTTCCTGCTTATTGGGTCTTTCTTATTGTGAAAATGTCTATTACCCCTTATGTCAGTTTCGCGGATGGTGCTTCCCGCAGTACCAGGAATTTGTCTTCGACAGCCTGGGTAATTTATGATCCTGCTGGTGAGTTGATAGATCTGCAAGGTATTTGTCTAGGACAAAGTACAAACAATGTCGCTGAATATAGTGCTGTCATTGAGCTATTAACCGAGGCAATCAACCTCAGCATATGCACATTGCTTGTAAATCTACATTCAAAACTTGTCATTCTGCAACTCAATAGTCATTATTCAGTTAGAAATCCACACATTCTAAGATTGTATTTACATATTTGTTTGTTGGAAAGACATTTTGATTTTATCACATATCGACATATTCCTAGACAAATGAAAACATTAACTGATACAGTGGCTAACATTGTATTAGATAGACATTTGCGTAATTTGTAAAAGCATCATCATATCTAAAAGATCCATGTAGGAAAATAGATATATATATATATATATATATATATATATATATATATATATATATATATATATATATATATATATATATATATATCGCATGTTTCCAATTGCGTGCATCATAACTTCAAAAAATATATGTATTTTTCTGTTACATCCCGAGAAATCATGTCTCTCAAAAACATGCAGATAAAATAAAACCTAGTTGTCTAATCAGCATGGTGCTCATGATAACATGTCACTACCCGTACAAGCTGCCTCAGCAAGCGGTGAATTCGGCTAGGCACCCCTACGGTATGTCTCTGTTAGGTGTGAGGAAAATTGTCAAAATGTGCATAATCTGGGACTCCTCATGTGATCCCCTCCAGGTTACGCACTATCGCATCTTCCTCGCCGCCCTCACCTTAAGGATCGAAATTGCGAGGGATTCGCCTCACTATCAGTGACATGTCGGAAGGTCTCTCTGGGCCAACATCTGCAATCACATGGATTTAATTTTAGAACACACATAAATAAAAAAATCATAATACTCATAAAACTTAAAAATGAGTCTCACCCAAATCTTCATCCCAATCTTCTCCCTTTGGGAGTGGGAGGTCTGCATCATCAGTGAAATTTGTACTAGAGTGGGGCCAATCCTCCATGACAATCAGTTTTCGGTGGAGCCAATCAAAGAATTCCAGTCTATAGGACATATGTTGACCGCTCCCTGCCCTTGGCATCAGTGTTTCCCATCGGGCCATCCGTGGTTCTCCCGCTGGTGGTGTCGGGAAAATAACCTCCTATCGCTGAAAAATGGGTAGTCATTTCAAGAATAACGATACCAGAATGTATCCATAACCAAATTGTTTTAGTTTGGACTTCTTGAATTTTTTTAGCTGGTGCTTCATCTTTATTGTCACGGCCTCTGCCCAGTTGTAGATGGTCGGTGTCGAGCAGTCTACAGCAAGAAGCAACTGTGTCTTCATCGCTTCATGGGGTGCCTATGACCCTGCAGCTCGTGTGACGATATGTAACAACACTCGTAGTGTCAAATATGGGATAGTTTGAATATCAACTTTCCCACTACCTGATCCCTTCTGTGCTCCTGGACATACCCTGTCTATCACCATAGACATGTTTTCCATGCAAAGCCAGGTATTGGTTAGGATTGGTGTTGTCCCCTCCGTGATAATCCTATGATGAAATACACATCATAAACTTCAATCTCTAGTTCTTGATCCCGAAGGACGAACTTCTCTTGATTTTCATCCCATATGCTGACCAGATACTGTAATAACTTTGGTTGGGCATGGAGACATGGCATTAGGAAGAATTTTTTCAGACCACTGTTTCTGAGAGCTTGGATGACTCTCATTTTCCATGGCCAACTCATCTTATTCGCTATTTTCCCGTTCTTTCCATTCGATGACCATTTTGCCTCTTTCTACCTGTAAAAACATTCATATGGGTGGTATTAGTCAATTTTGAACCTTAAATTTGTAAATTATTGGGACATTTAATCAACATTTTTCGTAGAAATGGTTTGCATCGTTGGCGCGACTATTTCATAAATAGTCGCGTCAATGGGCACGCCCTAGTGTAAAAAATTGGGTGGTTGGCGCGACTCCGTGCCTGAAACCCGCGCCGATCGCCATGCCCTAATTTTTTCATTTCCTCCCTAGAAATTCAAAATTGGAACTTGCAGATAGTAAGAACTGACTTAAAATGAAGAGAGGGATCTTAGCTCTTACCTAGAGTTGATGGATTTGAGATTGGTTTGCTGGATTGGCCGTTATCATCGCTGCAAGATTGCACAGTGAAATGGGTAACTATTGCTCCACAAGAGGTAAAAAGTGAAAAGTAATTATTTTTACCATTTTTGGCATTTTATAACATTTTCACAACCCTAATTAGTTTTTAAGACATGTTTTTCGATTATTTTATCATATTATTTTCGATAAATGGTTTTTACACATGTCTCTTGTGCAGCGACAAGTTTTTCATGTGACAATGATGAAGTAACGAGTTATACTTTATACTTTTTTGGACTCGGTAAAAACACAAAAAATTCACTACTGGAGTCATCTTTCAGCTCTTTTCTCACTCTCTAAAATTGAAAAGATTGCCAAGATTCTTGTCATTTTGAACTCGTTAAATGGTTGCGAAATGATATCTACCTAGTATACGTTTAACCCTTTTTCAGGCTAGGATGGATTATTTACGAAAAAGGAATACCTTAGCCTATCACAACTAAGAGGTTCTCTCAGACACAGTTATCTACCTTTTCGGATCTGTGAGACTATCTAAGAAAACGGATTGCTCGACTTTTCTTTTCTGCCTTCTTTTCAAACTCTCTAAACATGAAAATATGCCGAGTTCTCCCTTTGTCAGACTCATTAAACCCGATGACATTGAACTTCGTCACCATGACGTTATTCGAGTTCCTCCTTCCTAGGGCTCGTAAAATGTACTAGGTTGGATTTTTCCGAAGCAAAAACTTATAGTGCAAGCATATGCTATCCCTTTCAAGCTTGTGTTAAAAATAATTGGGGTACTCGCCAAAAATGGTGGGGGAAATGGAACCAAGTTTTAGTTATGTTGGCAGTATGTCGCTCTTGAACATGGCACTTGTCTACATTTGTGTCGGGTTGGGGACATCTCATTTCATAATTTTTGCCTCCATGGGTTTGGGTAATCTCTTTTGACCTCTCATCTACTCCTTTCCACGCCATCATCACCTCAGATCCTTTGATGTCAAATACTTCCAAATCCAGTGTCGTGCCACTGATATGCTCAAGAGAAGTTTGCCTCTACAGTTGTCAACCTTCCTCTGATTTCCTATTGGTCCTGATTCATATTCATCATGTTCCTCTGTCTCGTGTCAATGATGTGGGAAAAATTATGGCCCTCCTTTGACCAGGTCACTTCCTATCAACTTCAACTCATTATCCAAGAATTTGATCTAGAGACACCCTTTTGGTACCTTGGAGCCTGCATGCCTCAATGGCAGGTTTTTTGCATTCGACATAAGGTTCACATCATTGGCCTTTGATCAAGTGATTCTACGGATATTTGACATCAGATCATTATTCACATTCCATAGATTGTACCTTTTGTACCTTGAGGGACATCATCATCATTGGTGTTTTTTCTTGCGTCTGTTAACAACTTTCATCATTGGCTGGTAATGAGACAATTTTCCTACATGTTCGACTTTAGCTCATATATTCACATGCTCAAAATTGTACTTGTTCAGGTCGAGATGGAGCACAAGACCCTAGGTTTTGTCTGATAAAATCCAGGCTGCGGATTTTTGTGGATTACTATGACTTATTGTATGACTCTTTTGATTAGATGGCTTCGACCATACCTTACTCTATTCGTTGATCCTTACTGTTGGATGTCTGCGTCCATACCTCGGATCTCCATTTTTATATACTCTATTATGGATGGTTGCGCCCATGCCACATGATTCATGTATCACAAATATCAGTTGTATTTGTAATTTCAGGTCTTCTGACAGCGGTGTTTGGTTCAAATGCATTCTCATAAAGCATTTCATCCCTCCCTCTCCGTCGGACTTCATGCTTTAGGGGGCATCTGTTACATAGCATTTTGTCACTGTCCTTGCAATACCCAACTCGCACACTGGAGGGTCATTTCTGTGACCAATAATAAGTGTCATGCTTTGTAAATACTATCCTTACATCCCTTTTGATGAAAGTAACATTCTTCTTGTTGACATTTCCCTGGGCAGAGCTGTAAAAATCCCTATTTTTTCCTTGGCACAAGTAGCCAGTTACACCCTCGCACCGACCAAGAAATTTAACACTGAGCCCACGCTATTTAGTGCTCTGTGCCAGTTAGACACCCACACCAAGCCGTTTATGGAATGTTTTTTAAAAATAAAGGTGGAGGTTCCATTCCAACCACCTCGAGGATGAGTCATTGGGAGTGGTTGAACTGAAACAACCATAGACTCCTTCCTTTAGTTAGTAGTTTCCACCTCCCTTGGAACTCTCCTAAAGGATAGGACTCCCTCCCACCTTTGTAGGGATCCCAACCCCCTCCTTTTCCTCTATAAAAGAAGCTATATCTCTTAGTACTAGCTAGCTGAACTGGGAGAATTATACATACTATGGCTAAGCTACTGGAGAAGATAGAATAAGAAGGAATTATGTTGAGGAAGCTTGAGTCGATGACTTCTAAGAGAGCTTGAGTCCATGCCTTCATCCCATCTGAATTCCCTGATGAACATTTGAGACGTGCTTTGCCTGAGCCCTGCTGGAGGAGACTACGACGTCAAAGCATCGATTGTACTCTTCTTTCTATTCATTTATATACATGACTACTGTTTGGTTCCACTATGATGTTATGATGTTTATTTCATGCGATATGTTTAGCCCTCTTTGACTGGCTAATATTTATGAGTGAAATTATTCTGTCATATGTTTTTCTTTTTCTTTGTCTTATGTGCAGATATCTGAACGTGACAGTGAACGGATTGTGATTTGTCAAGGCAGGAGCAAGAGGTCAGTACTATTTCTACAACAATGACAGTGTTTTATTCAAGGTAGGTCAATCTACCATGTCTTTTGTCCATTCATTAACTGGGAAGAAACACTTTAGTGTGTCCTTTTGTGACTAGACCCACCCTAGGGCTAGAGGGATTGTCTCTCTCTGCAGAGAGGATTTACCTTCATAACGCCCTCTCACTTCACCCAGCCTTATTTATTTCCTTCTCAACCAATCTCTGCCATTGATCTTGAACCATAAGCCCTGAACCAATGGCCATTGGTCACCCCCTCATCATCCCCTCTCCTAACTCAAACCTACAATCCGACAAAGCTACCACATCACCAAGCAGGCCCCACTTTCCACTAGCCCCCTACCAACCAACCAAACCTCGCCACCTTTCTTTGGGCTCCACTCGATCTGCGCACTAGTCCCGCGAGCCTTCCGATCCGTCGATCTCATCTCTTGAGATCCTACGGCTCACATTAATATCGCACAGAAAACTTGTGCGGGTGTTAAATCCTTAACCCACACGAAATGGATGGTATTCACCATGCCACGTGTCAACTAATCTATGGCATCACGTAGCCCTGGGCTAAAACCACTTACTTCTCATACCCTGCACGATAAACCACAGTGGTTTTCTAAAACCTCCTTTTCACCTCCACGCTAAAATTCAAATTTCTTCCCCTCTGTTCATTTTCCCCAGTGATTCCGCCTATGGAATGTTCCCTCTGTGCTTCCTTTTCCTCTGCAAATTGATCCCCTATGCCTCAAAACCCTAAAAAAAGCAGTGTTTACCCCTCTCGCAGGCTTTTTAACTAATGTATGTTTGTGTGTTGGAGGTTTTAATGGCAGAAATTGGACAAATGCCCTCCCACTGCTATTTTTGGAATGAAACCCCTTGGTGATGACTCAAGGGTCCTAAAAACAAATTATGAAGATCAATGAACCTTTTCAGGGTTTGACTGTCGATGAATCATGACCATTGATATGTTATAAACCCTCCATCGCATAAAGAAACCCTCCCTGCATACAAAGGACGAACAAACCAAGCATCAGTGAAGACATGAAGAACAAAAGGCTTTTGAGGGCTAATTTTAGGTAAAAGATAAATTAAAAGGATTATGCCTTTAAAACAGTGATTAAAGATGAAATTCAAAGGCTCAAAGCATAAAGGATAGATTAATTAAACAGTTATTATGAAGAAACATAGATAAAGGCATTAAAACAGAGTATCAAGGATAAAGCAAGGTTTAAGGGCCTAAAAGCATATTTTTGATTAAAAAGAAGATAGATAACCCAAAGACAACCTTGAATAACTCAACAAGGAAGTAGTTACTCCTCCAAAAGATCAAACTGCCACCTATAGCATGTTTCCTTTCCATAAAGGCATTTGGGCAGTTATTGCACAAACATAAGATATTTTATCTGTCAATGCAATTATTGTAATAGTTAAGAATAGGCCTTAAAGTCAAACTCTTCACCTATTTTTCCCTAGAAAGTTAAGACATAGTTATTAAAATAGAGAAGTAGCTGCAGATATTTCTACCTTATGCCTTGCATGGTTTTCAAGGTTAGAAATGCACTTACTCTGTAATAAATTATCCTTAAACCTTATCTTAACCTCACCTCCTCATTTGTAGCATAAATACCAAATTTGAACTCATTGTATTGTTGGCATTTGATGACTCTTTGAAGTAATACATAGTCTCTTGGAAGTTGAAGGAAAATTGATGTCTTGGATCTTGTGGATGCCTTGATTTGTTTGTTTATGGAGGAGGCTAGATCATTGGATCCCTGAGATTGGATATTGGTGAAGTGCTTCTATCTGTTATTTTTATTTCCTATTTTCATTATGTTCCATCTGTCTTTGTTACAGTAGAGTAAACGTTTTAGGCTCAGAAATGTTGTTTGAAATCACCTTAGTTTTGTTTACTCTTCATTGTCTAAATGTTTTCTTCTACAAGGTCTGATTGGAGGGTTCTTAAGTGCCCTCTCGTTCCATCTAGCTTGTAATTTTAGGAATGATTCAATAAAGTATAACCAAGGAGTCTCCCTTTTAGTAATTCCATATCCCTTTGAGTACGGCTTGGGAGGTTATTTTAAGGAATAATTTCAATAGAGTGAAACCAGGGAAATTAAATGGTGAGCCCATGCTCCTTTTAGTACAACTTGAGGATTGTTTTTAAAGATATTTCCAAAGTATGCTAAGTAGAGTCTAAACCAGGGAAGTCTATGGTGTGCCCTGTCCTCTGAACTGCCTCAAAAGGTTGCTTTAAAGATTCCTAAAGAGTTGGTCAAAAGCAGATTAGATTGTTTCTATTTGACCTTAGGCTACTCTTACTGTTTATCTTATATGTTTTCTTATCTGAAAGTAGTCTTTGATTGCTGGATTGTTATTTGAAATTTTTTCTTATTAAAAGTCTATCCAAAGAAGTCTATGGTTTGCCCTGTCCTGTGTCTTGATTCAAAACATATACCTTAAAAGATGTTTCTTGTTTAAAGTGCATGATGAATAATTCTTAATTGCTCTTTTCCTACTTTTCATTCTTATCCTTGATGTTCACCTCATAATCATAAACTTTGAAGATCCACTGGCCAAGTTAGATTTGCCCTATGATACTCCCCGATCCATTGATGAGCTTATCATGATTTTATTTGACTCCATTGCCTAATGGCTTAGAGAATTTCCCATTCTATCTATGCTCTTTGATCATCATACCCAACTAAACAAACAAAAAAAGCTCATACTTCATAACTAGCCTAAAATCAACTCTTAAAAGCAAAAAAGCACACATTTTTGGAAAAAAAACCTGAGAGATCGCTCTCTGAGTCTAGGAAGGCTAGGTCCTAGAACTCTAAATATTGGTTACATGTTTCCTTGTCATTTGGTATGCCAATCTTCCAAATCATAGGACCCCAACATTCTGGCGATCACAGTGGGACTTCTGAGTCAGCGACAAACTAAGTACACCTCAGGACTCTAGAAACCATTATCAAGCTTAAGAAAATCAAGCTATCTGCCATAGAGTAGACTCTGTTTGTGTCACCATATTAGCTACATGATGATTCAGGTATAGGACACTCTTACAAACCAAATAACCACATAAAAATCATAAAAATCTAAAAATACTCCTAGATTGGCTTTTAGTACTTACTGGTGGTGGACCATAACATGTTTTACCTTTAAAAGAGCTAAAAATTTCCACCTAGCACCTGCACTAGCCCCAGTAGGCCTATTACTCCATTGGTACTCTTAGATTTCCTTAGGATTGCATAAAATCAGTCCTTAGAAGTCTAGAGGTCTAGTCTCATATTTTAGAAAGAAACTAAACACTAAGAAAGGTTAAACTTTAAATACATTCCTTACACTTTCAGCCTCTCTTAAATTTTGAACTTGAAATCTTACTTCACATAGGATCAATACCATATCTCATCCATAACCTAATCCTCCTACAATAGTTTATGATCTAGAAAAGATTTTGTGGCAAACTTCTAGATCTGTAAATTTAACTACTGATAGGACTATCCAAATAGAAAGATCTGTCCCTGAAAACCTTATAGTCTTGAAAGATCCTCACTTTGACTTGTCTCATACAAAGAAGCTATTCAGAACTAAGTCATATAGTGATATAGACCAAGCTGACATTGAGCCCACAGATTTGCAGCAAAGCTCTAGTAGAGAAGCCTCCCCTTCCACTCCACCTGATTTACAACTTCTCCATCACTTTAGCTCCTTCCATAAAAAATCTGCTCAAAATCACTTTGCTGGTCCTAGTACGTCCAATACACCCATCCATACTTCCATTGTTCAAAACACTCCCTTTCACCCCACTTTCCGTTTCAAAAATCCACCTCTTGTAAATCCACCATTTTTTCCTATCATGCCTGCATGGTATGCCCCATTAGTGTTACCACAACCTTTGCTTCCCTTACCCAATGATTATCAATCTAGAATTCCCCATTTCACTGGAACTAAATCCACTACTGCCCAACAGCATGTAGATAAAATGGATGATGCTTTTGATTATATGGAAATAGAAGAAGAGACCATTAATATGAGAATATTTTCCCAAAGTAAAAGTTTAGGAGTAGAAGCCAAGAAATGGTTTAAAGGCTTAACTCCTAATACCATAAATGATCTCCCTTCTTTATACCAAACATTCATAAACAAATGGGAAATAAAAAAGAACCCTCTCCAAATCCTTTCTGAATATAGCAACCTTAAAAGAAACACTAGGGAAAGTGTCCAAGATTATTGGACTAGATTCAATAGTGTTTACAATGCACTACCCCCAAATATGAAACCTCCACTAGGCTTAGCCTTAGCTAAATTCCCTGAAGGTTTTGATCTGGACATGGCCTACCAGCTAAGAGAAAGACACCCCTTAACCTTAGAAGATATGAAAAGGGGAGCCATAAGTGTAGAGGCAAATCTGATTGAGGAAAGAGCTAGGTTGAAATCAAAGAAAAGAGTCACATACAAAGATGAAACGATAACATCAACCTCATCATCTGATACATAAATTGAAAACTTAGTCAGGGTAATGGAAAGAGTGCTCGGAAAAATAAAATTAAATGACAGAGTGCCTCCTAGAGAAAACCAAGTCAATCCCCAAAACAAAAATAGAAATCCTAATTTCAGAAGAGACCCTATTGAAGATAGACAAAGAGATAATGATCAGCATATTAGGCCTCCTTTCAACAAAACTATGTAGATTAGGAAGAAGAAAGGGAAACTGACAGGTTGGAAGAGAATCATGTAAATCTAATAGGATCAAACAGTGAGACTAATGTTTTTCTCACTGAGGAAGAACAAGGATTCTTCTCCTTAGAACAAACTAATACAAACTATGAGGACTCTTAATATTACCAATTGGGGTATGAAAATGCAATAATGGAGGTTCACATACAATATGATCTTAGGAGCAAAAAGTACCTAGATTCAACCAAGAAAGACCAAATAGACACTGCTGTTAGGAAACTTTAGAAAAAATTCCTAAAAAGACAAGAAACAGTAATAACACTTTGACTAAGAAGACTGACTCAAACATAGACAAAACCAATCAACAAAGTGTTGACACAAGCTGCCCTAGCACTTCTTCTAGTGGCCCTCCAAAATCTGTCCTAAATAACAGTCCAAATAAAACACAACAAATTATAATTGCTGAAAAGACTATGATGAACAAAATAGATGTAAATATGTCAAAATTATTAGTCCCTTTCAGCCTTGAAGGAGAAATTACCAAGATCAAAATTAGCATACCTTTGGTTGAACTAGTAACCTAGGATGTATATAAAAACCAAGTTTTGAAAGCTTTGAATATAGGCAATGAAACTGATACTTTGAACTTGAAAGATGATAAACCAGAATTGTTTTTTTGTCCTGAAGTAGAAGGGAAATACGAAGAAGGAACCATTCCTCCATTTTATGTCAATTTGAATATACATGATTACATCTTACACAATGCCATGCTAAACTCTGGTGCATTTCACAATCTGATGCCAAAAGTGCTGATGGAGAGATTAGGCCTAGAAATTACTAAACCTTACAAGGACTTGTATTCCTTTGATTCAAGTAGAGTTAAATTTTTAGGTTTGATCAAGGACTTATGTGTCAATCTAGCACAAATTCGTACTAAGGGTCTAGTTATGGACATAATGGTTGCTGACATTCCCCCTAAGTATGTCATGCTTTTATCTAGATCATGGGGAGCCAAACTTTAGGGAAGCCTTCAAATGGACATGTTTTATGCTACCATTCTAGTTTTTAATCAAACTAGAAGATTATACAAGGAATCTCATATGAAATTTTTGGTGAGCAACATAGATAGGCCAAGCAACACTCTTTTTTACTCTATTCATTCAGGTTTAGACTCCTTTATCTTATACAATGAAGATGAAATCAACCAACAAGAGAAGGAGAATGATATATAATTAGGACCACCTTAACTGTTAAATTAGTCCCAAAAGGAAGAATCTGACAGCCTTAAGATCAACAACCCTAAACAGCAAAATGATAATGAACATGAAGCAGAAATACTTTGGGAAATGACTTTTGATGGCTCTTGTAATAAAATAGGTTCTGGAGCAGGTGTATGGGTACATAATATAAACAAAGGACATTCTTATAAAATTTATTTTCTATGCACAAATAACATTGTAGAATAT
This sequence comes from Pinus albicaulis, assembly GCA_034641835.2. Classification (NCBI taxonomy): domain Eukaryota; kingdom Viridiplantae; phylum Streptophyta; class Pinopsida; order Pinales; family Pinaceae; genus Pinus; species Pinus albicaulis. Next base: position 776,921,147 of record CM076571.1, on the reverse strand, counting down.
GAAGCCCTCCTCCTTGGCATGCATTTACTCAAAGATTTAGGAGCCAAGAAAATATCAGTCCAAGGAGATTCAAAGCTAATTATTAGGCAAATAAAAGGGGAGTATTCAGCCAAAAACCCAAGATTGAGAGAATATAGAAATGCTACCCTAGAGCTCTTAAAAACGTTTGAAAAATATGAACTCACCTTCATCCCTAGAGCTCAAAACCACCTTGCAAATGAACTTGCCTTTGCTGCCAGCAATTGCCAAATACCCCGAATAAATGAACAATTATGTTAAGTCCCTATATTAATAGTGTAGCCCCTTATTATGTTAGTGTAGCCCCCTTTATTGTTATTATTTTACCCCTGTAACCCCCATATTGTTATTATTGTGCCCTTACATTATTATTGTTAGGTCGGCTAGGATTACATTGTGGCACCACTAGGATTATATTGTGGCCCCATGGACTCCTATATGTAGAAGGAGGTTTTGTTCATTTGTATCATCCAAGAATTTTTCATTTATGTAATGTATTGGAGGTTTCCCCCTCGAAGTGGCTTATTTCTAAGGCGTTGATATCTATTTTCTTCTATTTTTGGAGCTGGTTACACAACATTTGGTATCAGAGCTTTGGATTCTAGGGTTTCGCTGCTCCAAAAAGGTCATCATGGAATTTTCGCTATAACTTTTTTTTCTACGAAGTTTCAGAAGCTAAAATTTTTAGGGTACGAAGCTGAAATCCTAAGGAATATTTCCTAAATGTTTTAGAGCTTGGTTCACAATATTTTTGGAGATATGATCTGTGGAAGTTAGGTCTTGTTTCAGGCTCCTAAACAGGTCGTCGTGGCATTTGCGCTAAAAAAATTTTTATACGAAGGTTCAGAATCTGAAATTTGTATGGTGCAAAGCTGAAATCCTGAGGAAATTCATCAAAATATTTCAGAGCTTGGTTCGCAAAATTTTTGGAAATATGATCTGTGGAAGGTAGTGATTTTTTAGGCTCTTGAATTTCATCTCAAAGATGTGATCGTGGGAAAAGTTCAATAACTCTCTCTCTGGGCATCGGATTGGAGTGCCGTAAAAAGTGGTTGCAAGTAAATGGACTGTAGTTTCTTGGCTATCAATTTTAGAGAAAAAATATGAAACAGTGACATGTGGCAAGTCGTACAAGTTATCTCTACTGAACTAGTCCATAATTAGGTCATTGTGGGAGATTGGACACAACTTTGTGTTGGAGAATCCAAATCAGGTCAGACCTGTGGAATTCAAAATAGAATTCAGAGGGCTATTTCATTGCTAAATTTCAGATATTGAAGAGTTGCAATCATAGAGATAATCCAATTCCAATATCGAGCTCCTCAAAAGAAAGTAAAAGGTGTGTATTGTTTTTCCTGAATTGCAAAATCAGTTTGAAGTGATTCCAAGGGCCTATTGAGCATATATTTCAGTATTGCGTTTTGAAATGCCTCCTAAAAAGAATTCAACACCCATTAAACCCTCAGAAATCTATAATATGCTGCATGAAGTGGAAGAATTGCAGTATGAGATATCAAAATTACGGTACCAAGTGCAACAAATTTCGATCTTACGAAGAGAAACCGAAGCTGACATAGATGGTTTAAAAGAAGAAATGGAGGCTAAGTTGGATGGTTTGAAGGATAAAATAATAGCTAATATGGATGATAAATTAGTGGAAGATGACATCGAGCATCAAAAACAAGTTCTCCAACTCTCAAAGGATAACCCAACTTTGGTGTAGAATCTAATGAAACAACAGGAAGATCAACATGACATCAATAGAAGTTATGAAGTACTCATAGAAACAAGAACTCGACAGGTAAGATGAATTTCAGAGTATCTCAGCAAGTGGAAGAACTTTCCTGTAGAAGATTTCACATGGGAGGATGAGAATTTTATACAGAAGCATCAAGAAATAGTCAAGCGTTGAGGACAACACTTGTTTGAAGGAGAGGGGCATGTTAAGTCCCTATATTAATAGTGTAGCCCCTTATTATGTTAGTGTAGCCCCCCTTATTGTTATTATTGTGCCCCTGTAACCCCCATATTATTATTATTGTGCCCTTACATTATTATTGTTAGGTCGGCTAGGATTACATTGTGGCACCACCAGGATTATATTGTGGCCCCATGGACTCCTATATATAGAAGGAAGTTTTGTTCATTTGTATCATCCAAGAATTTTTCATTTATGTAATGTATTGGAGGTTCCCCCTCGAAGTGGCTTATTTCTAAGGCGTTGATATCTCTTTTCTTCTATTTTTGGAGCCGGTTACACAACAAATTCAATGTCAAAGTGAAAAATAGGCCTACAGTCCGTGACAATGAGAACTATTGGCAGGTGTTTGAGGATGATAAACACATTGATGATTTCCTACAATCAAGAAATTATTTTTCTAAACGAACACCTAACTCAAGCCATGAAAAATACTATTTTGATAAAGAAAGAGTCCTTAAAACAGAGTTGTCCTCTACTGCTTATATAAACCAATTTGAACATCTTTGTAAGGAAGAATTACTAAACAAACCAAACCAAAAGGACCTTGAAATTTTACAAATTGAAAATGATTCAATAACAAGGGGCCTTACACCATTAGAGGAGTTGTTTGATTTTAATCATGTAGCTCAAAAACCAAACATGGAGGCTACAAAAAATAATATAGAAGAACATAACATAGGCAGCATAGATGAGCCCAAAATGATAAAGTTATCTAGCACTCTCCCTACTCCTATCAAAAAATAATACATTGAACATTTCAAGGAGTACCAAGATGTGTTTGAATGGGGGTAAAAAGATCTAAAATCATATGATACTAGAATTATTCAACACAAAATTCCTCTTAAGGAAAATCAGAAACCTTTCAAACAAAAAATAAGAAGGATAAACCCTGTTTTATTACTTTTAGTTGAGAAAGAGATCAAAAATATGTATGATGCTAGAATCATAGTTCCCCTTAGATACCCACAGTGGGTTTCCAACCTTGTGTCTATTAGGAAGAAGGCCGGGAAAATCAGGCTTTGCATTCATTTCAGAAATTTGAACAGAGCCTCCCTAAAAGATAATTATCCCTTGTCTAAAATGGACCACATACTTCAAAAGGTGGTTGGATCTAAGAGAATATCATTTTTGGATGGTTTTTTAGGCTACAACCAAGTGTTAGTACTCCCAGGTGATCAACACAAAACTGCTTTTACCACACCTTGGGGTACTTTCATGTATGTCAAAATGCCATTTGGTTAGATGAATGCAGGAGCCACATTCCAAAGGGCCATGAACATTGTTTTTTCAGAAGACATAGGCTATCTCATAATCATTTACCTTGTTGACATCACTATTTTCTCCAAAACTGATAAAGAACATTTGATTCATTTGAGAAATTTTTTTGAGAAATGTAGAAAATATGGCTTATCTTTGAATCCCAAAAAGACACTCTTTGGTCTCCAAAAAGGAAAAATTATTGGTCACATAATCTCTGAAGAGGGAATCAAAGTAGACCCTAAAAGGATTGAAGGCATTTTGAAAATCAGCCATCCTAGAAACCTCAAAGAATTGCAGTCTTTCATTGGGAATATCAATTTCTTGAGGAGGTTCATCCCCAACCTTGTTGAACTTTTGAGGAATTTCACAAACATGCTCAAAAAGGAAATAGGGGTTAAATGGACCATAGAATCCAAACAGTCATTTGAACTGGTTAAACAAACTCTTACTCAAACACCAGTTCTTATTAGTCCTGATTTCACTAAGGATTTCTACATTTTCTCTTTTGCCTCTGAACATACAATTGTTGTAGTATTACTACAAAAGAATAGTACAGGGTAAGAAAAAACAATATCCTTTTTTAGTAGAGCCTTAAGAGATGCTCCACTCAAATATAATATCATGGAGAAATAGGCCTTAGCCTTGATAAAAGAAATTAAAGACTTTCGAGTCTACATTTTACATTCTCACATCATTGCTTTTGTCCCGCATACCACTGTCAAGGACATTCTAAATCAAGACCTTGATGGTAAAAGGGGAAAATGGATTGAAATCATCTTAGAATATGATTTAGAAATTAGGCCCACCAAGTTGATTAAAGGACAGGGGTTAGCAAAACTCATGGAAGAATCAACTTTCCAAGTATTAGATAGAAACATGGTTGATGTTTTAGAAGAAACAGAGGAATTCACAACTCCATATATTGAAGAAATATTTTTGAATTCACCTTGGTATGCTGATATCATTTATGAGCTTCTCTATCTTAATACTCCTCCTTATCTATCACATACTAAAGCTATATTCTTGAAACAGAAAGCTTTAAATTATTTCATTTTAGATGAAGTGTTATATTGGAAAAATGCTATTGGGATATTGCTTAAATGTTTGCTTGAGAATTATGCAGGAAAAATCATGCATGAGCTGCATGAGGGAGAATGTGGAGGTCATCTTTATTGGAAGACCACAACAAACAATATTCCTAGGGCTGGCTATTATTGGCCTACCCTTTTCCCAGATAGTCAAAAACTAGTCATGACTTGCCATAAGTGTCAAATTTTTTATGGCAAGAGGAAACTCCTACCTTTATCTTTGCATCCCATTATTATTGAGGCTCCCTTCCAGCAATGGGGTTTAGAATTTATTGGACAAATTCACCCAACCTCATCTGCCCAATATAAGTGGATCCTTACTGCCATTGATTATTTTACCAAATGGATAGAAGCCATCCCTTCTAGGAAAGCTACTGACTCTGTCATTATCAAGTTCCTTGAAACCAACATACTATCCAGATTTGGTTGTCCTAGAAAAATCATTACAGACAATGTTGATGCCTTCAAATCCAAGAAAATGGTTGACTTCTGCTATAAATACCATATCACTTTAGAGAATTCCACAACTTACTATCGCCAAGGAAATGCCCTGGTTGAATCATCTAATAAAAACTTGATCAACATTATCAAAATATTGCTAGATCAAAATTAGAAATCATGGCATAGTAGGCTTGTTCATGCATTATGGGCTGATAGACTGTCCACCAATAAATCAATAAATATTTTCCCCTATTAGCTGGTTTATGGAATAGATGCAGTCTTCCCTACATCTACGAGAGTTCCAGCCATAAAACTCCTCCAAGAAGTACAAACAGAAGAAAATGACATGCAGAGAAGGCTGAATCAAACCATTAATTTACAGCAGACAAGAGAAGAAGTGTACAAAAGGACACAAGTTGTTCAAGAAAATATCAAGAAGAGCTTTGACAGAAGGTCTAAATCAAACAAATTCCAAGTTGGAGATATAGTTTTGAAATGGGATTGAAGGAGGGAAGACAAAGGTAAAAATGGCAAGTTTGAGAATTTAAGGAAAGGGCCTTACATCATTCACTCAATTAGGGGTCATAATGCATTCTTCTTAGAAGGACTGAATGGGGAATAACTTTTTGAAGGTCTTGTCAATGGCAGGATGCTTAAATATTATTTTTGTCAAGAGTCTTAGATTCAAAGACTTCATTCATTATACATAACATAGCATGAGAAAAATCAAAGAAAGTACAAAAGCAATAAAAGAAAAGAAAAAGAAAAAGGGGGCAAATTCAAAAGAGATACAACCCCATACCCACAAAACAGTACTGCTGCAAGTGTACAAGTCTAAATGGCACTACTGATTCAAAAATGATACCTGATTCAGTCATCTAGCCTAATCATGGTTGAACATGCTTTAAATTTATGTTGATAAGTTAGTAGAAGCAATGATTGTCAATATTATTTCAGACTTAGCTTATCAGAAAGGATAGATTAGGAGAATATGAAGATGTTGGTTCCACATGCTCAAAACAGAACCAAAGAGATAGATAAGGATGCATTACTAATGACAAATTGCAGCCTTATCTTTCTGAATTTACTTTATGCAAATAATGTTTGTGTGCAACTTGTTCCAAATGCCACAACCATGATTAATCAGGTTGTCTAATCCTGATTTGAACCATGATTTAAATTTCATGTTAGTAGTTAGAGAATCAAGATTGCCAAATAGTTCAATCTTGGCAGTCAAGTAGTTTAGGTAGAAAATAAAAGAGTTCAACAACTTAATCTGAACTCTTGGAAGAAATAAGGACAGGAATAGATATTTTATTTTCTGTTTTCAAAAATAAAATGTCAAAGAGTTTGCTAGTTCAAATGCACTCAAAAAGGAAGAAAAAATGTTAGGATAAGTAGGATTGGGTAAGTAGAAATGCTATCAAGAGGAAATCACATATTTCAGATTGTTAAAAAGATTTCTTTTCAGAGAAATATGAGCAAATGAAAAGAAGAAGAAATATGCCCAATGGACAAGGCACTGATCTACTGAAACTCATAAATTTCTTGAACTGAGGTTTTGGACACCTTGAAAGGAAAGATGCCCTCCCTAAGTGGAGCCACTGTTAGTAATCAATAATTTTCCTAATATCCAAAGATGACTAAGTTGTAAAGCCTATATTTCTAGAAACAATATTTCAAGAAACATTGTGAGTTCTAGAAATATCGCTGCCTTCATTATCCCACACCTAACTGTTTCACTAAAAAGCTTATCTTTTTCCTTCTCAAATCCCGCCCTACTGCAAAGGAAACTCTATTTTCTAGGCCTTATTTGCCTCATTTTCGTCACCTCATGTACACCCTCATTCATCATTTTTTCCCTACAAAAATCCATTCTTCCTTTCCTCTAAAAAACCCCTCATAATTCCCTCATTCATCATATTTCTTCTAAAAAGGCCTTAAACAATCTAAAAAGTCCTTTTTACATTGTTTTAAGTTTAAAATTTAGGCCTATCAGACCCTTAAAAATATTATAAAAACCCTGCTTTTATTAAAAATCTGCCCTTTTTATATTGGCCCTTAAAGCCCCTTCCAACCTGAGCTTTAGCCCCTCGCCCTCATAAAACCATTCCCTCCACTATATTCGAAGCCCCTTCTCCTATAAACTATACTTCCACCCCTTTTTATGTTTTTACCCCCAAACCTTATTAAGCCCCTCAAACCTTCGAAAAGTATTAAGGCGGGCCAACTCTCACTTCACCCCGCCTTCTTTATTTCCTTCTTGACCAATATCCTTCGTTGATCTCGAACCATAAGCCCCGATCGAATGGCCATCGGTCACCCCCTCATCATCTCGTCTCCTAACTCAAACCCGCAATGCGACAAAGCTGCCACATCACCAAGAAGACACCACTTTCCACTGCCCCCTGCCGACCAACCAAACCTTGCCACCTATATTTGGGCTCCACCTGATCTGCACACCGGTCCTGCGAGCCTTCCGCTCCATTGATCTCATCTCTTGATATCTAACGACTCACATTAATATCGAGCATAAAACTTACCCTGGTGTTAAAACCCTTAACCGATGTGAAATGGATGGTATTCACCATGCCACACTTTGATTAATCTATGGTATCATGTCGCCCCAGGCTAAAACCACTTACCACCCATACCCAGCGCGATAAAACACGATGGTTTTATGAAACCGCCTTTTCACCTCAGCACCAAAATTCAAAGTTCTTCCCCTCTATTTGTTTTCCCCAATGATTCTACCTACAGAATCTTCCCTCTGCATTTCCTCTTCCTCTGCAAGTCGCTCCCCTATGCCTCAAAACCCTGAAAAAAGCAGTGTTTACCCCTCTCGTAGGATTTTTAACTAACGTATGTTTGTGAATTGTAGAAATTGGCCAGATGCCCTCCCATTACTGTCTGTTGAATGAAACCCCTTGATGATGACTCAGGGGTCCCAAAAACAAATTATGAAGATCAATGAACCTTTTCAGGGTTTGGCTGTCAATGAATCATGACCATTGATATGTTATAAACCCTCCAGCACATAAAGAAACCCTCCTTGCATACAAAGGACGAACACAACCAAGCATCAGTGAAGACATGAAGAAAAGAAGGCTTTTGAGGGCTAATCCGAGATCAAAGATAAATTAAAAGGATTAGGCCTTTAAAATGGTGATTAAAGATGAAAGTCAAAGGCTTAAAGCATAAAGGATAAATGAATAAAATAGTTATTAAGCAGAAACAGAGATAAAGGTAGTAAAGCGGAGTATCAAGGATATGTTAATGTTTAAGGGCCTAAAAAAAAATTTGTGATTAAAACAAAGACAGATAACCCAAAGATAACCTCGAATAAATCAACAAGGAAGCAGTTTCTCCTCTAATAAATCAAACTGCCACCTATGGCATGTTTCCTTTCCATAAAGGCATTTGGGCAATTATTGCACAAAAATAAGATATTTTATTTGTGAAGGCAGTTATTGTAATAGTTAAGAATAGGCCTTAAATTCAAACTCTTCACCTATTTTTCCCTAGAAAGTTAAGACAGAGTTATTAAAACAAAGATGTAGTTGCAGATATTTCTACCTTATGCCTTGCATGGTTTTCAAGGTCAAGAATACACTTACTCTATAATAAATGATCCTCAAACCATACCTTAACCTCACCTCCTCATTTGCAGTATAAATACTACATTTGAACTCATTGTATTGTTCGCATTTGATGACTCTTTGAAGTAATACATAGTATCTTGGAAGTTGAAGGAAAATTGATGCCTTGGATCTTGTGGATGCCCTGATTTGTTTGTTGATGGAGGAGGCTAGATCACTAAATCCCTGAGCTTGGTTATTGGTGAAGTGATTCTATCTGTTATTGTTATTTCCTATTTTCATTATGTTCTATCTTTCTTTGCTACAGTAGAGTAAAAGTTTTAGGCTAATAAATGTCTTTTGAAAGCACCTTAGTTCTATTTACTCTTCACTGTCTAAATGTTTTCTTCTTCAAGGTCTGATGGGAGGATTCTTAATTGCTCTCTGGTTCCATCTAGCTTGTAATTTTAGGAATGATTCAATAGAGTATAACCAAGGAGTCTCCCTTTTGGTAAGTCCATATCCCATTGAGTACCGCTTGAGAGGTTTTTTTAAGGAATAATTTCAATAGAGTGAAACCAGGGAAATTAAGTGGTGAGTCCATGCTCCTTTGAGTACAACTTGAGGATTATTTTTAAATATATTTTCAAATTATGCTAAGTAGAGTCTAAACCAGGGAAGTCTATGGTGCGCCCTATCCTCTGGACTGCCTCAAAAGGTTTCTTTAAAGATTCCTAAAGAGTTGGTCAAACACAGATTAGATTAATTCTGTTTGATCTTAGGATGCTCTTACTATTTATCTTATATGTTTTCTTATCTGAAAGTGGTCTTTGATTGCTAGATTTTTATCTGAAAGGTTTGCTTATTAAAATTTTGTCCAAAGAAGTCTATGGTTTTCCCTGTCCTTTGGCTTGCTTCAAAACATATGCCTTGAATGATGTTTCTTGTTTAAAGTACACGATAAAGAATTATTAATTGCTCTTTGTCCTAATTTTCATTCTTATCCTTGATGTTCACCTCATAATCCTAAACTTTGAAGATCCACTAGCCAAGTTAGATTTTCCATATGATACTCCTCGATCCATTGATGAGCTTATCATGATTTTCATTTGACTCCATTGCCCAAAGACTTAGATATTTTGCCATTCTATCTATTCTCTTTGATGATCATACCCAACCAAACAAACAAAAAAACCTCATACTTCATAACTAACCTAAAATCAACTCTTAAAAGAAAACAAACACACATTTTTGCAAAACAAACCTGAGAGATCCCTCTCTGAGTCTAGGAAGGCTAGTTCCTAGAACTCTAAAGATTGGTTACATGTTTCCTTGTCATTTGGTATGCCAATCTGCCAAATCATAGGAACCCACTGCAGTATGCGCTTGAGTGTCTCAATCCAACCATGTTAAACTGGGCTGAAGCAGTACTCCTTGAGATGGAAGAAAAAATGACCAAGGTAAAATTTGGTAAGACCAAAAATTTCAGTTATGGGTCGATTTTGATCACTTTTGTTTTGGAGCAAGTTCCATTGATGTAGCCACCACATGTGACACTGAGGTTAGCTGGTCCTAGAGATCCACAGATTCAGTGGCGGGTCGAGATAGGTAAAATTTTGACCATGTTTTTTTTATTTTTTGTGGTTTTTTACATATTTTTCTGTTTTTTTATGTTTCCAAGAATAAACTAAATATTTTTTGTGTATGCAGATGTAGGTACTATTCGACTAGTGGTTCATGGACAATAGACATGAAAACTAGCAGAGAGGACTATTAGAAGATTAGTCCTACGGAATTTGGGTTTAGCTGAGACTCTTGTTGAGTTGCAGCAACATGTGGAGGTATTGACACTTGGGATACCAAATGTCTGAATCGAGAATTTACGTATGAGGCTACAACGCCATACCATTGGTGTGCCTAGCTATTGGATGAGGCTACTGCACATGATAGCTCGAGAAGTGACCTGCTATCATGAGCATCAATAGGTTTACTTATATTATGCTATGCATATAGACATTTTGAGGTCATATGAATGTGTCTTGGAAATAATTTTGTAAAAAATTGATATAAATCTATTTTACTTTCAGTGTTTTTCTATGATTATGTGCAATCCTATTCAATTGTATGATGTGAATTGAAAATATATCTTTAGATATGTTTCAAATGTCTATTTAACACATAATTTGCCAATGAATCAAGTAAAGTGTTAAAGTTTTTGGAAATATGTTGATAATGAATGTAATCAAATGTCTTTCCAAAAGACAAAATCTAAGGAACATGCGATGAATTGCTGGATTTTGGATAGTTTAGATGCCAGTAAGCTGTAGTAGGAAAAGTTATGAGTCCAACCTAATGATGATGCGGCAAATGCCAAGTGAAATGGCATCAGAGACTAGTTCAATCAACCCGTTGTACTCAACAATATTTTTGGTCAATCGATCGATACAAGTCCCTTGGAAGCCCACTAACTCACCACTTGGAGAAAATATGGCCAATGCTGCAGAAGATAAATTTTGAGTATCATGACTAGCACCATCAGCATATCCAACAAATGGTTTCGAAGATTCTGACATCTGCAAAAAATGTGAATATGATTAGTAACCACATGAAAAGCTCTAAAATGCTCACTGCTACACACACACAATCAAAGCATATAATACAATGCTTACTATGTAAAATCATTCATAGTAACGTTTAAGATACAACCCATTTCGAGGTTGCAACAATGGAATCCCATCATAATCTACCAACTCGTAGGCACCCTTAGTCAGAATGCACTTGAAAATATAAGGGTCGTGCCATAATGGTTCAAATTTCCCTGTTCATATCTTATCAAATTCTTAATCATAAAGAAATACCATGTCTCCTTCTGATAAGGTACGAGGCTTGACATTGCAGTCATATTTTTCCTTGATTCTTCTCTTATGCGCTTCGTTGGCCAACATGGCTTCACAATGCATTTAATCTAGATGGATGAGATCTAAAAGACACGCCTCTTCTTCACAAGTGTTAGGTAGTAGGTCTATTGCGAGTTTCAATGATGGTATTTCACATTGTATCACTAAGATAGCTTCTAGACCATAAACCAGCTGAAAGGGAGTGAGTCCGATTGTATTTCTCACTGAGGTTCAATATGCTCACAAAGCCAAGTATAGGATCAAATGCCTGTTTCTTTTCTGAACCAGAATCATGAGTTGAAGCATACACTTAAGAATCTTGTTGATAAATTCAACTTATCCATTAGGTTTCAGATAATAAGGGGTAGAACTATCATGTGATATTCCTAACTTGGAAGTCAAATCATCCATCATGTGATTACGAAAATGTTTTCCATGATCTGTGAATATAGCTTGCAGTATACCAAACCATGCAACCACATGGTTAAAAAAGAACAATGCATTTTTCTGTCCCATGTTGTTGAATGTAGGCATCGCCTTGGCCCACTTGGTAAAAAATTCAACGAAGACAATAATATACCCATGCCCCCAGCCAAGTGGGGGTTACATGTCATGAAGTCAATACCGCATTTTTAAAATGGTCCAATAGTGATGACATGATGTATTAGAGATGACGACAATCTGGTTTTACGATCAAATATCTGGTAAGCATGACAACTTATAACCGTGATAATGCAGTTGTGAAATATGGTAGGCTAGAAGTAACCATTGCAAAGAATCTTCTACATGGTCGCATAACCAGAAAAATGTCCACCACATGCACCAGAATTGTAATCATTTAGAAAATTTTCAGCTTCCTCATGCGAGAGGCAGTTACGTAAAATTGTATCTACACTGCGATGATAAAGTGTATCATCGATGATGAGATAATATTTGGCTTGGTATAGAATACGTCATTGTTGCGAGCGATAGGTATTGGGACAAAAATTTTGGGTCTGGAGATAGATGATGAAATCTCCATGCCACAGGTCAAATGAATTGATCAGAAACAAAGACTTGTTCGCAATTGATGGTTCCATAGTAGGATTGGTACTACTCGAAGGAAGGTCACAAATAAGCTCGGAAAACACCAAATACTTCTTTGAATTGGATTTGATGAATTCCAAAACAAATTAATGCAAAATAATGATCCATTTTGAATAATTCCCCCCCAGAAATTAACATGACAGAATGTATGTCATAAGGTTGAAATCTGAAATGACAATGGTCTTTCAGAGTACGATATAATGGAGAAATCTTTGTACATATTGAATGGCTACCAAAGAGATCTTCTCAATGTATATGTACTTAACTTCCATATCATTGAGATTATGACTCAAATAATATATCAGATGTTCAATCGCATATTCTTCTTGGACTAAAACCATGATGATGGTTGTATCTACAACGTCGAGATATAGGAAATAGTCACTCTGATAATTTGGGGGATATATTAATGATTCTCGGATTAGGGAATATTTAAGAACACCAAAGGAAGCTTGTGCAACCTCATCCCAGTGGAGGGTACCCCCTTTTTCAAGAGGGGAGTAAATCCTTTAGCCATATCAGCGTAGTTAGGAATGGACCTCCTTAGAAATTTAGCCTTCCCTTGGAGTCTCTGTAATTGAATTAAATTGGAAGGAGAAGGAAAATCAAGAATAGCCTAGACCTTCAATAGATCAAGCCAAATTACGTATTTTTACATGACAAATCCAAGAAAATGACCAAAGCCAACACCAAACACACATTTGTGCAGATTGAGGCATATTTTATAGTGACGACATCATAGAAATATCTCTCTTAGATGTAGTGGGTGGTTAGTCTGTTTCCGTGAATGTGTAGATAAGTCATCCAGATACAGTTGAAATAAGTGCTTGATGTCATGAAAATCATAATTCATTTCCCTCTGGAATGTGGCCCCAACATTCTTTAAACCAAAAGGGAGCTTGCGATAAGCGAATTTTCCCTAGGGATAGATAAAACTCATTTTATATTGGTCCTCTAGGCAAATATTAATCTTATTGTAAACAGAGAATCCATCCATGGAAGAAAATATTTCACATCTGGCACATTTATCAATAATTTGGTCTATAAAGGGAGCTGGATAGTTTCCTTTTAGACAATCATGATTAACATCCCAATAGTCGACATACACTCTAATTGTCCCTTGTTTCTTTATGACAGGAACAATGTTAGATACCCAAACAGTAAGAAGAACAGGATAAATGAATCCAACATGCAAAATAATTTCAACCTCTGCTTTGATGGAAACAACTTTATTAGGGTGAATAGGATGAAGCCATTGTCACACTGGATTAACATCACGACACATTGTAATTTCGTGTTCAACAATGTTGGAGTCAATAATTGGCATCTCCTCATATGACCAAGCGAATACATCTCGGAATTCACGAAAAATAATGTGGTAAGTGTCAACTTCAGATGGAGAACAAGTCGCACCTACATGAATGTTTTCTAGAATACCAGGTTTGGTCAAAATATCGATAGAAATAGTTTCTTGGATATTTGATGGGTTTTTCTTGGAAAGAACATCGTGGATAGGAATAGAATTCATCAAGAAATCAATGACAGTAGGGTGATATAGTTCAGATGGATTATCTTCACTATAATGTGGAAGATGGGATCTTTGAGGTCATGATTCCCACAGTTCTTCTTTCGGCATCATGGACTCCATAATTATCTCATTAGTTCGGAATACATGTGAAAATGGATCAGAATAAGTAACAAAATCCAAAAAAAGATCAACTCAAATGGTCGATGACAATGGATTTGGATTGGCTGCATGAGGGAAGAAAATTGATTGTTATGCTAGCTCAGTTGGACTTATGAGCATGATTTCGCCTAACCTAACTACTTTAGAATCATTGGGCATCTTCCTTAAGTCAAATGAAGTGGACGATATCATGTTGCAGGTCTCTATATGTGTGATTTCCGTCGATGTCGTTAGCGACGGTAACGAAAAGGCTCCCATTAGGGAAGGATCCTTAAAGAGTCCTACACAAATATTCTGAAGAGAATGTGGGGGTCCGTGAAAAAATGGAATGCTTCCAGTTGCCTGGGAACCAAAGGAGAAGAATGACAATTGATCGATGGTTGTGATACTTCCTTTATGGGGGAAGATGATCATACAAAAGTAAGTAGATACTACCACAACCATAGCGTAAACCCATGGTCTTCCGAGTAATATGTTGTAGTCGAGAGGTATGTCAACAACCTCAACTTCAATAGTAACTGATTTCCCCCCTAGTTCTACTAGCATGTTACTAATAATTCTAGAAGGATTATATGTATGACCGACAAAATCTTTCAACATCGTAGGTGATTGTGACAAAGTAGGCAAGCCAAGTGACTTCCAGCAACTCATTGACATGATATAGTTAGATGCGTCTTCATCAATGAAAGTGCGATGAATGAGGTGATTCAGATAATGTACTTGAATCAAGAATTCTAATTGTGCTGGTAATTGTGGCACATATCCTGCGTGATTAAAGACTACAATATTTGAACCCATAGGATCAATTCCACCAATCGCGGAAAAAAAATCCTACTTCTGGGAGGGAAAAATCTGAAGAACCTCAAGTGTTGACATAATAGAAGGTGATTGAGCCAAGTCTTCTACTACATTATAATTTTGAGTTGCATGAGCTCTAGGGTTGAATGTTGATTTGTGAACTACTACCTTCGGCGACTTTATTGTTAACTCTAGAAGGATAGGCGATAGACTTGCATCAGATGAGGTCGAAGTCAAAGTGATAGGTTGATCTATAGCCTAACCATTTGATGAAGACAATGGATTACTATATTATTTACTTCATGTCGACACCAAAATATCAGTTCTGGGCTTTGTGGTGGATAGCATAAGCACTTGTGAACAAAAAGCAAGATCTGTAGCAACCATATGTGTTTCCAGGTTCGGAAAAGGATTTTCCAACACTGCAAATGTGGCAGAAGTCTTAAGAAGCTTTGGGACTTTCGAGCGGTGAGGAAAATATTGCATAAAATTCTCCTCATTACATATCAAGCAAGAGTAACAAGGTTTCCGGAAAGGACTGAATGAATCAAATGATTTTTCCTGCGAGGGTGAATTTGATTTCTGCTTGTATTTCCCCTTCTTCCTATTTCTTGGTTGCTTATCACCTTTGCCTTTGTCAGATGAAACAATGTGGATTTGAGAAGAAGACTCATGATCATATGTAGTAGGGTTTTGATTTAAAATAGAAAGTGTAGGACCACATAGTCAACTTGCTGCTATAGCACTAGCAGAACTAATCATACCATTTCCGGCATGAATTTCCTGACCAGTTGGAGTAGGAGGAATAGTAAAATTTGGTCGCAGAAAATTTGGAATATTCTCATAAATAGTGCCAGACTGAGTGTAAATCATATCTAGATATTGGGCACGAGAAATGACTTGCTCTTCAGTGACACCACTGCCTTTGGCCACATCCTCGGTGATAGATGGAAACAAGGAATTAATAAACCACTTAGCTAAAATTTGATTACGAACAAATGTTTTAACCATTCGACGACGACGACACCACTCATGTATATGATCTGATATATGAGTAACATTGTTCTATGTAAAGTTGTTCAAAATTTATGTTCCAGTTTTATATCTGATGGGTAACTAGAAGTGGGTTAAAAAACTAGTGGCTAAAGTTGTAAAGTTATCAAACAAAGCTCGTGGTAATTCAATTTACCACTTCGCATTTTTTCCAGTAAGCGTTCGCTGGAAAATACACAATCTAAAAGAATCATCATTTAAGGAATTAGATGAAAATCGTAAATGATAATTCATGACATGCGTAGAGGGGTCTTATCCATAATTTCCATTAATTTTTTGGAATGTCCAAGTGTAATTTATGTGGAATCACCACCCACCAAGGTAAATAATGAATGGGATATTTTGCAAGCCAATTTAAATCTAGTAACTTTAATTTTACAACAAATGGAAACTATCTATTAAGTTCAGGTTAACCATAACCAGGATAAGATGGAATCACCTGAGAAGTAGGCCTTTAGATACCAACAAATGGATTATGTTGTTGAACACATATAGGGTTAGGTTTGTTGACCAGGTCATGGATAAGCTTGATACTGTGGGAATGGTTGTTGTGGCTTCCATGGTATCTGATAAAAAATTTTTCCGCCAGGATAATTCGGACCCGGTTGAGACCAGACATGACCAATAGAAGCCCATGACAAAGCTAAACTAGCCTGCGGCTGCGAAATTCCTAATACAGATGGTTTTTGAATACCATCCTAGGAAGACGAAGTCTGTAGACATGAAACATGAAAGTTAGGGGTGGAAGGACCCTCTTGTGCAGACTGACCAACCACCATAGAAGAAATGTTAGGCATAGTAGGCATAGATGCAAAAGGTTGAAGTGGTTGATATTGATACAGAATTATTTTGCGGGCAAACATGCAAAGTAGACTACCATTGGAAAACATGCATTCCAACATATGATGGACCTATATACAATGGAAAACTTCCATATGGACCAAACATCTGTGACACCCCAGGATATGGAGTATAGGTATATTGCACATACTGACTTTCATATGATGGGTATCCAGCAGATACTGGATAAGATGGACGGTAATTGGATGGACTAGCCTGATATTGAGGGTCAAGATCTTTATTTCTCATAATAGATGAATCATATATAATTTTAGAGGATGACATGGGAGAATTCCATGGACTAGAGGAGACACCAGTGTAGGTTCCATTTAAAGTCTGGTAACCTAGCGCAATGGATGGACCACCATAAAGATGTTCCTTGGGTGTCGTCGAAAACATCGAAGATGAAGAAATAGTAGATGTTGTTAGAACCCTAAAAAATGATATAGTCTGTGATGTTGTCTCTTCCATGGTTAAATAAATCAGTAAATACTGTAACGAATCTATGGGAACTTGAGAGTGAAAAGGATCAATGGAAGCAGAGTAGGTCAAATAAGGAAAAGACTGATATAAATGAATCCCCGGACCAAAATGAGTGGGATTCGAAGGGGTTGTCTCTTCCTGAAGTTCTTCCTCTATCAAAATAAAACCAAGTAGAATAACTTCACCGCTAGGCTCGAGATAAGTTTCAGGAGGTAATATTTGCAGTAAAGAGGAAGACTAGATGGTTACGGATGGCTGAGGATCGGATGATTTCACCAGAACAACTTCTTGTTGTTTGACTTCAAGACCAACTTCTGGATTGACTTCCAGTTGAACAAAAGCAGGCTTAGGATTTACTGTTTCACTGGATTTAATTTCAGTGTCCTTAAGTAATTATCATATTTTTGTCTCGACAGTAGAAGATAAATCGAGATCAGTCAAAATTACTCGAGACTCGGTACTCGAAGGATCATATGTCTCTGGTACATCAGATGATGTAGCACCAAGATTTCCAGAGGTACCAGACTCAGTAGGGCAAGTGCACCTTCGTCTATTAGGAGTAGCTTCTAACAGTAATGGAGGTTTATTCACTACCCTACATGAATGATGGGGAAGGGGTTGATCTTATTCCACGATTGATGATTGATTTTATACAAAAATAAATTAAAATAAAAGAGGGTGATTCTAGGCAAAGGTTTTACCGAGCAACTATGAACTGCAATATACTGCCTCAGTAAACCAAGGACTTATTATACGTGTAGGCAATCTCCTCGAATGTTGTTTTTGGTGTACCACAAGTACAAGGCGGCCGACTTGGTTACCTATGGATGGTAAGCAAACCAAATTTTTCCTCCCAAATATACGTGAAGGTACGTGGAGGCCTAATCCATATTAGCGTTGTCTAATGAAAAACCACACAATGAGAGCATCTCCTTATACTTTTCGTACTAGAACACCGCCCAATATACCTGAAAGTATGTGGACGAGCTCTGATATACTTATGTACGTGGAATGAGGTGTCACACTTGGAATGTTTCGCAGACAATTAATGATAGTTGCTATGTTTAACGACGTCAGAACACATCTTCTAACCTATACCTCTAAATGCTATCATTAATGTTACAATGCTTCCTTAGATAAATTCAGATAAATTTTTTGTTGATCTTGATTATTAGTTTGTCTTTCAGGATCACCGCCAGATGTACTGAACATTCCTAGAATGTAATTAGAATGATAATCATTTGTTTGGAATTGATTTTCGACAATGAAAAACTAGCTACTAGGGATAGAGTAATCATATTGTGTGAAATCATCAATGAGCACATCTAAATGCAATTTCTCCCTAAACTATTCCTTAAGAAGCACTCACAATTCCTATATTGAGATGCATGTTTTTATTTTCAATTTCCTTTTAGTTTATATGAAAGAAAAAGAAACTAATGAACAAAAAATCACTTAAAACTTTCAAGAGAAGCGAAGAATAAGAAGAAAACTCCTCTTTTCGAAAATAGTGAATTGATCAAATGTAAAATTTAACTTTGGAACTATTCAACAATGATAAATAAAACAAAAAGAAACATTGATCAAACAAATCCAAAGTGAGGCAAGAAGAGTAAAGGAAAACTGGTCTCTAGAGGCAATCATCACTAAAAACTTCATCAATCAAACATTGACATGAATTGGAAAAAGGAAAAATAGATAGATTTCGGTTGGTCATAGGGGAAACACACCCCTGAGTGGGAGATAGTGCATTGTAGAGCACTGTGTCAAGACAAATAGTGTTTTTGTGCCAGAGGATTCTCTGAAAAGAGAAATAAAACACACTACTTTTGCTAAGACACATTCAAATTATTGAGAACAAGCAGGTAAAGTCTACTAGATGTTGATGTACAAGGAAAAAACCACCAAGGATGATCCATCGATCCCTAGTATTGTCACCAATTTTCTTCACGAAAATACAAACCTACATATAAGTATGCTTTCTCTAAGTGTGGTGGTGCACTTGGAACAACAAAAAGAAAGATATCTTACCTGTTCCTTAAAATGAATAGTAAAGGGAGAGAAACCTACTTGTAATATGTTCATTTTCCCTTGCCTCTCTTTATCGCTTTCATCACTCTCAATCCAATTTAACTCACTTGATTGATACCTGCCATGGCAAATAGAAGAAATAAAACAACATAAAGGCAATATGATCTATTCAAGTTCAAAAAATGGAATCAATTAAACTCATTAATACACATATAACATCATTGACACATGCATTAGAAAAGGAGAAAATGTCGTTATTATGGAGTATAAGGAGGAGTTCGTTGTCACTCATCCAACTTGAGTCCCATCCTCATCACATCCTACATCAAAAATATAGCTGCATCACAATACATGCATGATACCTTCAAGAGTTTATATCTCACCAACATTACTCTACTTAAGAAAAATTCTTGCTCTCTTATGCACTGTGTTCAGTGCTCTATTTATAAGTAGATGAAGGTAGTTTGACATAAATGAATCATTGAATGAATTTCCTTAAAATGGATGAAGAGGTTTCCTTGTTCATGGGAGTAGGAGGATAAGAGGTTTAATGACTTCATGGATTCCAAATCCGAGGCTCTTAGATGAGGTGAAAGCTGGAACAACTTCTAGAAGTCACTAGAGGTTGGGAAGATTCCTGGAATCTAATTAACACTTTTCTCCCAGTAAACCAGCACACTGTAAAGTGGGCCTATGTCCTCTACAACGCAGCCTTGCATGGGAGTAGGTGCTCTGCAAAGAAATTACAACTATATAGGGGTGCATTTATGGCTCAATGGGTACTTCAACTGGCACCTAAGAAGTGAAACTTTTATGAAGCAAGACCAGCAACGTGATGACTTGTTTAGGGCATGTAGCAACTAATTTATAGTATGAAGGAGAAGGAATGAAGGAACTGGTGACCAGGGAGGATGAGGGAGAAGGAATAATGGAAGTGGTGGACAGGGAAATAAGCACTAGTAGAAAATGATGAAATTAGTGACTAGGTGACTAAAAAAGTTAGTCATCACAATTATTTCAAGTGGTTTACTATTAAATTTGAGCAATTTTAAGTGACCAAAGTAAAAATGACTAAATTAAATGACTAGTTTAGCATCTGGATACAATAAATGACTAGATAATAAGAGATAAAACTAAAAATTACTGGTCACCTAGGGACCGATCATTTTTAGTTTGGTCACTGCTGCAGTCCCTAGTTGACCATCGGCTGCTGTCTTCGGTTGATCCTCTTTAATTGTCTCCTTCTCTAGCTCCATCTGTTATAATTCCCCATCCTCTGACAAAGGCCCCAACTCCGGAACATTTTTCATGGATTCTACTCTGAGCTCCATGAACTCACAAATCGCTTCTCACCATGTTTTCATCATAGATTCCATTTCACTTACAACCTTGTCAGCATGCGTGGCGTAAATTGGCTAGGGTAGGTCATTAAAATATGCACTGAACTTGGGGTTTGCCTCGGAAACCAATTGTTGTATGGTATCTACCTTATGTTTCACTGGAGTCCTGAGATCCCATAGCAGTTGCTTTTTCCTTGCTGAGTTTTCTTCAATTGTTTGTATCTATCGCTGCAGTGCATCGGCCTGATCGTAAAGCTAGCTACGGCTGGCTAGATCAAATTTTCCTTTAATCTCAACAAAGGGTTTATGCAGTTGTTCTGAAATGTGTTGCACCTTCATTGTTAGTGAATTTGAGCATTCATGGATTTTCTCAAGCAGATTGTATGCTTTTGTAACAATGTTCCCTGATGTCTCCTTTATCTTATTCATTTGCTCATGTCTCTGCATTATCTTCTCTGCATACACTATAGAGGGATCTTGTAGTGCAAGTCTTGATGAGAGGGCCTGCCTTAGCTCCTAGTTCGTATTGCCCAAATTTTCACATGTTTTCTTTATGTGAATGGATTTTTTGACCACTTGGCAAGCCCACATATCCACGAGTGCGGCTTCGACTACACTAGCGATGGTCGGCCAAAGTTCCTAGAAGTTATTAGTTATTTGGTCAAGTTGTTGTTGAAGGCTATCCCTTTCTTGTTGTAATTGATTGCGCTCGTTAGTGAGAATTATAACCTGTTGATGTTGATGCTCGTACCTTTGAAGAAGGTTGTTGTGAAGGTTCTTTGCTTGGCGAGTTGCTGCTTGTATAAAACTGAAAAGTTGGTTGGGTCCCAAACTCTGAAGATCTCCACTTCTTGTCATCTCAGGACTAGGATTTCTCTCTTTTACCGGTTTCCCACTAGAAATGGAGCACTCGGATTGACCTTGTGGAGAGATAGGTTGACTTGGTCGAATGGTTTGAGGTTCGGGAATATGAAAACTAGTGGACAGTAGGTGAGTGGATAGGAATGGTTGCAATGCTAGCATCGATTGTTGAAATGGGTTGAGAGAAGTCTCTGTGGGCATATTTTTAGAAATGGGTAGATCAATATCAACGAGTAAATTTAAATATGTCCCCAGCTCTATCATAGCTGAGTTAACCTCGGTTACTTGTGTCGTACCCGAGTTAACCTGTACCTCAGTGTCGATAGCCATTTATCTGCCTGTGGGTATTGCATCGGAATAGAGGCAGAAGTGGATGTAGTGTGGGTCGAATGATCTTTGGAAGCATTTGAGGTATGCAGTGATGAATTTTGAGCAGTTGGTGATGAGGAAACTGGTACACTTTGTGAGGATGAAGCATTGGATTGAAGTATGATGGGGGAGGTCTGACCACTACAAGGAAAAGGCCCTCTAGTGGAGGTTATTAAGGAGGTTTTTAGTGTTATAAAATTGGCCAAAATTGTCAAAAAAACATTTGCTACAACATCTGTTTATGGTTACGGAGGTTTTGGTGCAACTTTTAATGGAAATTCAACACAACTAAAAAAAATGGGTAGCTAGAGGTTATTAGAGATGTTTTTTCATCAGTGCGCTACTCTGGATTTAGCATACTATTGCGTACATGAAGATGGTGCCCTGGGGCTGTCTCAGTCGAAAGAACGCACTGGGACATTTAGGTGTAAAAACACACTGGGAATAGTGTTGGTCATACAATGCACGGGGCCGTTCTAATTTGTCTTGGTATTTGTGCGGTGCCCATAGGTTATATCAATGCACCGCTGTGTATACCTTTATGATGCACCAGTGCACTATATCATAGAAAGGCACTGAGATTTATAATTGGTGTCAGTATTCATGCGGTGCCCATGGATGGTACAAATGCACCGGTGCTTATAGATAAATAAACGCCCAGATATGCAGTATCACACAAACGCACCGATATTTATAACTAGTATCTGTATTTTTGCAGTGCCCATAGATCGTACAATGACACTGGTGTGTAGAGACACATACAGGCACCGGTCAACAATTATTGATGCACACTGGTTTTCATTTTGTTTTTTAGAAGCAATGACCTGTGACAGTCCAATTTTTGTGATTGTTTTAAATTCATTATTCATCAAAAGTCGACACATATATATATCTTATAACAATATTCATATGAATTAAATTTTTATTAGCACAATTGAAAACAACAATGGATAATGCAATAGAATAAATTAAAACATATATATATATATATATATATATATATATATATATATATATATATATATATATATATATATATATATATATATATATATATATATATATATATATATATATGTATAAGACAATCTATACAAAATGGGACAGTTATTTGTATCCCTTTGTCTTTCAATTGGGACACTATGTCCATTACATTAAACAAAATGTCTGATTTCACAAACATATTTCAAAAAATAAAACGAGCTTGCTTTGATATCCAAACATAATGATCATCATTCTTCATTTGAACTATTGTCACTACTTGAGCTACTTCCATGACTCGGGTTATTTTCAGGAATGTTTTGTTAATGGTGTTGATTGTTTTCTGCTTCTTCACCTTCCATCTACAGACATAAAAATAAACTGAAATGAGTGTATATACATTGGTGAGAATAATGAAAATTTCAATATTAAATAATATAAATCAATGTAAATCGAAAATAAAAATGATGTACCATAGCAACAATTGACTCATAAACTATACACATTCTTTCAAAACCATGTAGCATGCCATCTTTTAAAATTTCATCTATTGACGCAATTCCATACGTTGTTTCCTGCAAGTTTTATACCCCATAACAAATCATATATTTAATATAAAATATGTTTTTTTTTTATTAATTATAGATGGAGCTAAGTAAAACAAGATCGATAGATGCTTACAAATTCCACAATTAAATTCTGATATGCCAACATATACTCACAACCCATATTTAACCCAATTTCAATCAATTCGTTTGATGGTTCTTCTTTGTATGTTAGCACCTGTTTGGAGACATTCAATGATGATTTTTGTAAAACAACTTCAAAAATAAAAAAATTAAATCTCGTTAAGTTGCTATAAGGAAGTAACAATTACTCACAAACTTAGAGATCAACCCTTTTCTTCCTTGTCATCCTATTTTATGTGCTGAATGGGTTCCATTTTCTTTTCTTTTCTACAAGAAAATTATTGAAAATTAATATTTAATGCTAAATTGTTTATTTATTGTACCTAATAGTCGAAAAATTCAATGATTACATATTACATTTGAACCACGTTGTTTTTGAGATGGCTCCTCCTACGATGCAATTTTGTCCATTTCTTTGACCATCTCCTTGTACACCTTTTTGGACATTCCTACTGGAATATTTCTGATATCAGCTCGTTTATCTTTTGAGATTTTCATAATCTTCCTGAAAATGTAACATGACAATAAATTATTTAATTTTTATATTGATATATGAAAAGTAAATATAACAAAAGTGATATTTATAAATAATTCTAGACAAATCTTTAAATGAATATTACTTTTTCATTCCTTCTTTTTTGTTGTTGTACGTTTTTGCTATTAAAAGTTTGACATGTCTCATTGACCAATTCTCTAGAAACCCTTCATGTAGTTTAGATAAATTTTGGTTCTTGGAATCATTGGATTGATTTTTGTATTGTAAGTGGAAAGAACATCTATACATTCATTCCAATAGACCCCTCAAAATTTTGTAAAAGTTTTTCCCCCTTTCGTTAACTTCCAACACCACTCCAGATGAGCTAAGGAGTAATTCATTTTCATTTACATGTTCTATTTTTTTTTTCTTTTCTTAGAACGACATTCCTTTTCTAAGTTGTTGATCCCTGTAGAACATTAAAAAGATGCTAATTAGTAGAATATTTGACACATGTTATCTAATAATTTTAATTATATTATTAATGATAATTAAAAAAAGAAACTCATATTGGATCGATAGTACTTTTTCATTCACCTGATTCATCCTTTTGCAATTTTTCCATTAAAAGTTTACGCTCTTCTGGTCCTAGATCAAAAATAATCATATCAAGCTTCGTCATTTCGTGGCTTTACATAATCCACAGTAAACAATACATATTAGTTAAACTTACATATAGTTCAACAATAATATTTTTTATAAATAATTTACAAAGAACTTGCCTTTTTTAATTTTCTTGATGTGTTATCAGTATTTTTGTTACTTGATCTCTTTTCAATCATTTCTTTATCAACCTGAAACCTGTACCATATCATTCATTAATATATTTATAAATAAATTCTCAACATTTTAGGTAGAAAATAAATCTCAAGAAATCGGTGCGCCTTTCATGAGGTATGCACCGCAGCCAGTGCGTGGGGATATTAAAAACGCACCACAAAATAGTATAATAGACCGTACAGTGCACTGGGTATTATAAATGCACCACAAAAACAATGTAATAGACTGTACAGTATGTGGGGTATTATAACCGCACCGCAAAAATGGTGTAATACACCGTACGGTGTTATCCTCGTTAAATGGAGCACTGATGCCCTATTTCAGATATGGCACACGGATTTAGAAAAATTGTTTTCAATTTTTTTATTACACAGTACTTGCATGGAGCACTGTATAATACAGTGCACTGGTGCGGTAGGGTATGCAGGGCGCACCGATAAAGAAAAATCCATTTTTTCGAAAAATTCACGCAATGGCTGAATGGATTGGGATCCGACTCTGCAAGTCATCCTGTGGGTTGGACGTCTATCTAAAATGAAAAAAATTAATTTTGAAATCACAGGAATAGGGAGAAGAAAGGGAAAAAACAAAAAAAATGAAGGGTTTAGGGTAAAAATGGATAAAATTGCAAAAAAAAGTAAAAAAACTGCAAAAAAGAAAGGAAAAATAAACAATCAAATTTAATCACGAGATCATTTGAAATTCTATGATACAGGGTTTGAATCACCAGATGTTTCGTTTCTGATTTTCTGAATACTTCTGTTCGAATGTATTTCGCTGCTCCACAGTGCCCTCATGCTCTCTTACTCCAGGTCTATCTCCTGCAAGTATCTGGCTGAAATGTTTAGAAAAAATAGTGAAATAATGAAAAGTGTTTAGTATTTAAAGAATTATTTTATGAAATCAGGTTTTCGAAAACATTTTTTTGCCCATTTCTCAAATTGCCACTTTTCTTTTTCACTTAAAGAAAATAGAGTTGCATTTTTTTTATTTGCGTTTATTCGTTACCGGTGCAGAAAAGTTGTGAAGCAGTGATGCACCAGTGTGTGTTATGATGATAAGCGCATCGGACTGTCTAAAGCTCTCTTTTTTGTATGTAAGATCATAATAAAATAATGATAATTCTAAAGTACATGAATTTATTTTCATGATTTTGTAAACTTTATTATGTTAAAAAAATTCGTATTATTCTAGATTTTTTATTTTACAATTATTTGCAAATTCACAAATTTAAATATTTTAATAAAATCATTTCACATTAATACAATTAAAATTTTCACATTAATAGAATTAAAATTTTACAAATATTTTACATACAATTACAATTTTACATTAATTTCACATATATGAATTACGATTAGAATTACAATTACAATTTTAATTTTACATAAAATTACATTTACAGTTTTACATAGAATTAAATTTACATTTACAATTACAATTTTACAAATATTTTACGTACAGTTCAAGTAAAATTACAATTACAAATACAATTAAAATTTTAGATTTTTACATACAATTAGAATTTATAATTTTTCATATATACAATTACAATCATTTCACAATAAATTAAATATTACAATTACAAATAAATTTTACATTAATAAATATTTTACATACAATTAAAGTTAAAATTACAATTAGTACAAATACAAATACAATTTTACAATTTTACATACAATTAAAATTTAAATTTGAATTACAATCACGACATAATATTTAATAAATATCATGGTCATTTAATATTAAATTAATTAATAAACATCATCACGATCATGATGACCATCGTACAAACATCATATTCGACTAAAAAACACATTCAAACATCAAATTAACATTTTATATTAACATCATCACAACACAAACAACAAATATACATGTCATGTCAAATAACTCATGTTATCACATATACACATCTATTTGCAAGCTAAACATTAAGTGAACATATCTAACATGACCTAACAATATGCGCCACCTCATGATGATCACCAACATGTAAATTAAGTACAACTGCAACGTGAACATAAAATGCATGGGCCATATATATATATATAACTAAATAATGTTAAAAATATAAAACTGTAATATAAATGTCATGGATTAGCTGGTGGTAGTATAACAACATCAATAGCAGTACAAGTGGAGACCTGCTCAGTAAAGGGTGCAGCCACAACGGTCGATATCGGTCGAGCTTGCTCATGATCATGATCACTAGTACTGATGGATGCATCAGTTGGTGGTAGTACAACATCAATATAAGCAGTAGTAGTGGAGGCCTGCTCAGCCAATAGTGCAACCTTGACGGTCGATGGTCCAGCCTGCTCATGATCATGACTAGTACTGATGGATGCTGCAAGCTGCTGACTGGATGTGGCTGATGGTCTAGCCTCATCTCCATGATGACTGCTAGATGCTGCTAGTGGAGCCTCATGCTCATCGGGCGCGACATGAGGTGAATGATCATTAGATGCATGTGAGTCATTGCTCGCGGACTGTCCATCATGTGCCGCAGCTTGACTATGCCTATAGCTACAGACAGTCCTCCTCAGTAACGTAACAACTTTCATAGCTCCTACGACATGTCGCATCAGGCTATACATGTCACGTGGCATGCCTCTCCACATCCGTAACAGCCTATCATTAGCTTGTATGTCTTTGTAATGAGCAGCCTGATGCCCGTATCAACAATCAATGCACAGAGTTGGTTTCCCAACTCCATCCTATATCTAGTCTCATGTCGACCGCACCTAGCAAAAGGCGGTATCGGTGCACCATGAACAAGAACATGTCGATTTGTTGCACCGGCCTCATCCTGATCATGATCATCTTTGGCATCGACCATGTCCTGATTGTCATCAGGATCCACACCTAGATCATGTGGTGGATCTGGCATCTCCTCGCCATCAAAAGAGCCAATGTCCACAAAATATATACAAGTACATAATAATAATTAGACAATTTCATTACAAAATTTAATAAAAACAAGTTAAATAACATGTTAGAATAAATATAAATAAAACAGTAATATTAACTCTATCATCTGGCGGCTCATCATCTGTAAAGAGGATGTTGGGACACCCTCGCCAATCTAATCTAGCATAAGGACATGGGACCATAATGAAGGGATGCAACTCGTCAACACTGGCTAGTAAATCTAGTGCATCATCTGATATCTTGGCTGGAAACATAGTGTCTCCTCTCTTGGGCATCATATGCCCCCACATGTGCATCCAGGCATTGAACATCAGCCTATGAGGCTGTCGAACAAAACTAGGTCTCTTCTCTGGATAACTCTCAAAAAATAAACAAAACATCTCTGAAGAAAAAGGGAAGCTGACCCTCCCTTGTGCATGAGCATGACATCTATCTAAGGCCGTACAAGACTGCCGTAAAAAAATGGCAGACAACTTGACAAGTCGTGGTTGTTGTACTAAAGAATCAACATAATATAAAAGAGAGAAACTAATAAATTTCCCGTCACTAGTGTTGTGCAAAATGGTTGAAATGATAAGTGAGAGGCACTGCACGTCCTATCTACCAAATGCACCTATACGTAACTGACCTCCAGGTACCTGAAACTCTGAAGGAGATAGTACATGTGCTCCAATGTATCTCTGGGAGTAAACTAACCGACTCCCTGCTACACAACCAGCTAGCACGTTTAGGAATGAGTGGAAATCCACCCCTCTCCTCGATAGTCCTATAATAAAATAAATATTCTCCTCAGTGGGTGTGTACCACTGGTCAGGACCAACCTAGAAAGCCTATCGGTGGGCATTCCACCTGTGGATAAGATATCTCAAAAACACACTATGGGCCTTTAGGGAAGTAGCCTCCTCATAGAACTTGAGGAGGCCTACCTGCCTAAGGATCCCCTAGGTATCTGCTATAATAGGCTAAGGGTATGCATCTTTCTCCCTTTCTCGGGCCTCCCATTGGTGAATCATGTCATACTATTCTGCCCATTATTGCTCCTACTCCTCCTCTTCTCTGTGAATCATTGACATATTAAATAAAAAAATTTAATTAAAACAGACATGTATTTAGGGATATAAATATATATATATTTTTTTGAAAAAAAAAATATATGAGTCGGTGTGCCACAAAAACAATCACGTACTGGTGGCAGGGTGGCTTAAGTTTGTAGTGCATCAATGGCGGTGCCCCTAATGAAATACAATGCACCGGCCTCGGTGTAGCTGTCTTTTTTTCAAGCACCGTTGACTATATCTAAGGTCAGAATAGCGGTGCGCTGACTGAAATATACACCCTGGAGTGTATAGTTGTGTCAGCGCACCAACTTCATGACAATTACATATTTGATGGTGTAGTCTTCCCAGCCACATCGTTGACCCTCTCGAAATGTAGAATGTGGTGCGCTGATAGACATTGGGGTGGATAATTCCATCAATGCACCGCACTGTGATTCTCGTGGTCAACAGTGTGCCTGGGTAAATGAGCGTACCACATTTTATTTTATTTTTAATTTAAAATTATGTGGGGCACCTTTCGGTACCACCCCGGAGATGATGCTGATACTGTTAGCACTGGTGGTGGTGCGGCCTATAAATTTTACAGGAAGCACCGCTTTTTGGTGCGAGCCGAATGGCTAAGGCACACCGCGGGACAATTTTTTTTTTTTTTTCCTTTTTTAATGGTTATTTTTAAGGTTATTTCAAATACTAATCTGCTAAAAGGCTTAATTATGGAAAAACTAGAAAAATACCTGTACATTTCATCATCGAGGAGGCATATTGGCTGTAAAATTTGGAAAAGCAAAATTTTCCCACCATTTTTCAAAATGCAAGCTGGAGATTGGTGGCCAATGTAGAGTAGGAGTGTGTGCAATGGGTGCAATGAGAGCACTGATGTCAGGGCGGCTTAGAGAAGGGGAAATGGCACCGGTGCTTGAGAGCTCTAGAGCATTGAGAAAAGTGAAAAATGTGCCTTTTTGGCCGTAATTTTTTTTTATTTAACCCTGTTCTGGTGCGTGGGGTTTTATAGGCGTACCAGTATGCTTACTTACAACTGCACTGGCTGGTGTCAGATTTGGCGCATTGTTTACGATGCATGGGGACAGTTCCCTAACACCGTACCGGGATGTTTTAGTTTTGGCGCGATGTTTTGAGGATGCACCAAGGCGGAATATTCATAAAGCACCGGTGTGGAATAGTCGTAAAGCATCAGTTTTTGGCCTTAATTATTTTTTTATTTAACGTTATTCCGGTGTGTGAGTTTTATAGTCGCATCGATGCTCTTGGATAAGAATGCACTGACATGTTTTTTTTTTTGGCGCGGTGTTTTATGATGCACTGGCACAGAAGAGTAGTGAAGCACCAGTGCGTTAACGTAATAGGATGCCCTGGGCGGGTGTGTACGTCGCGCACGTTGTCCAGTGTTCCAATTTTTTGTGTGCACCGGTGCGTTCTATGGTAGAGTGCATAGGTAATTGAGAGCCCAGGAGCACTGGAAAAATGTAAAATCCATGTTTTTTTTCTGTAATTTTTTTTTTTATTTAACCCTTTACCGGTGCACGTGGTTTATAGGCACACCGGTCCTATTTCTTACGAACGCACCGGTCGGTTTTTGTTTTGGCGCATTTTTTTATGATGCATCGGTGTGGTTTCTTTCTACCACACCAGGTCGTTTCAGTTTTGGCGTGTTGTTTTATAATCCACCAGTGTGGAAGAGTTGTGATGCATCAGTGCTATAGAAAAATATGACACACCGGCCGGGTGTGTACAGAGTGCATGGTGTTTGGTGTGCCAATGTTTTTGTGTGTATCGGTGCTTTCGATATTCCAGAGCACTAGGGCGATGTTTAATGATAAGCACACCAAGTGAAAAACATTCGAAAAACCCTCTGCCCACCAACCACCTCTAGTAACCTCCGCTAGAAATGGATGTATGGGGTATTTTTCTATGCGGTTCCTCAAAAACATCTGCTAGAGGGTCTTTTCCTTGTAGTGGACTGCCTATTTCTAGTTCTTCAGTGATTAGAATTCCTGTGGTTAACTGCTACACATGGTCCTCCTCTGTTAGATCCACTACCTAATTAGACCTCAGAATTCTAGCTCTCTTCCCTTTAGGTGTTGGGATGGGTGGTTTAGTCTCCTTGCTCTTGTGAAATGGGGTGATGATTGGCTGCGAATGTGAATGGAAAGTGGTGGAAGGGAGAGCGGTAAGGACAGGGCCTATCAATGATGTTTACCCTAAATTAAATGTTTAAAATTTAGAAAATGAAGGAAATGTAGTGAATTTGCTTCGATATTTCCCATTTCCTTATTGATATATTATACCTGTGTATCTAGCTTCTACATCAATGGTCAAATTTGCAACTATTATATCTTGTGGGTTGTTTATGCTGGTATTTCTCCTAGTAGAGGGTGCATAAGCATAATGTAAAAAGAGTATTTTCACTCCCCTTCTCTGATTTCTTCTGATACTCCCAGCCAAGAGGAAACTTATATGTGCAAAGCTTGGTCTGTTAATTGAAATCTCAATGGATTATTAATGAAAGTGTGGGCTGCAACATAGTCGGGTTTAATCCATGTGTGGCTATGTGAGACACCGAACCATACTTGATGAGATTACTTGTCTAGCAGAGTTCTAGGGATTCTCTATTGAGATTTGGCAACATCGAGCATTAGTCTATATGAATCTAAGAACGCTTCCTCATTGATATATTTATGGCTAGGGTCCCTAGAAAATATCCATGGGGTGTACCTGAGAGCCATTGGTTGATATTCACTTATCTCCGTAAGAGGTTGCTTCCCTGCTGGACTCCACTTCCACATAGCCAAAGCCGTGATCATGTAGCCATTTATAAATCCTGTAGCCCTCTTGAATTTGTCCTCACAAGCTTCAAATATTTCTTGCAGTAAGAAGGAATGAAATTTGAGTTGTCTTCCCTGTATACAATGCTTCACAACTGAGATAGTGTCCAAAGTACACTCCCCCTTGGTGTAGTGCCTCATCTTCTTCCCTGTTATTGAATAACATGCGAACTTAACATTGGAGACATTGATAAGATCTATATTTTCCTCCTTTTTTTGTCTCATATTTCCTATAATAGTCAAATTCTCCTATCTTCTTCGTTCTTTTGGATGTACTCTGAAAATAATTTGATACATCATTTCCTGCTACTAATAACTCGGTAAGTGTAATATTTCCTTTTTCAGGAACAACTACAGATTGGGAATAATATGAGTTATTACCAATGTGGATCTACATCCATGTACCTCATATGGGTGTAAAAATTCTTAAAATTCAGTAAAATATACAACAGCAAAGTTATACAGCGTTTTACAAGGCAAAAGGTGGGGAAAAGTGAGGATTTAGACCCTAAAATGTGTGTATTCAGAGATATGCATAAAAATAAGATGGGAAAGTGGTTGGATATGATAGCTAGGATTATGAGGGATTCCCATGTCGAATTTTAGAATAAAAAAAATAAGTTTTCCTAATTTAAACAGTTCCTCCTTTCCTAACTAGGCTAGAAAACCCTAATTTTCCCAAGACTAGAATTATGCAGAAATTTACTGAAGCATGTGAGTGTGATTTTATGAAGGGTATGAATGAAATAAGGTCTGAATATTGAAAAATAAGTCTAGGGGCATCACTCATACACTTTACAGAAGAAGAATGAAATAATACAAAAGAAATTCTCAAGAAAGAGGTGCTACAACCATGTAAAAAGACTGCATAACAGTGACCGCGTTATTCTTAGGGTTGAAGCAGAATTTTATTGATTATTTAGATCTAGATCAGATCTATACATAAAAAATATAGATCCAATAGAGATCCATGTACAAGAAAAGCTGATCTATACATTCCCCTTGGGGTTTTGCTCAAAACATGAAGCATTGGAAGTAGATCTAAGATCTAAAACTTCAAAACTGAAAAATGATTCAGAATCTCTGAATAATACAATTGCATAGCAGATCAGATCTAAAAAAAACATGGATTGGATGGCCAATCCATGGATCACCATAGTGAAAGGAAGAACCCCAACACCGAAGATCTCTTCTCCAAAATACAAGAAAAACACCTTGCAGCTATAGATCTGCAAATAACGTTGTCTTAGGGGGAGAAACACCGCTATACCTTCTAAAGCTAATTTGGCCTGATGCCAAGATGTAGATCTGAATTATACTTAGAAAATGAACACTTCCAAGAGGTTAAATGACACTCTCACTGAAAAGAGCCACTGATATCATCTAGATCTGAGCATATCTAGATCTCCACTTGTTGCAACTCACAAGACAGCTCGACCCTCAATCATGAGCAGCATTGTAATGTAAGATGAAACTTGGCCTAAGCCTGATAGTGCAGAAGTTTAGCACAATTCTCCTCCAAGAGCTGCTCAAGGAAGGAGGTGGGATTCCTGAACAGGAATGCCCTACAAGGGCTGTCTAAGCAGACAGACCTTTAGAAATAATGTCTTCAACAACCTTTTCCTTACTACCCTCCTCTTCCTTTTATAAGATAGGAGTCTTGCGAAACCCTAAACCACCTTGAATCACTTAGCCCTTTTCACATTACAACCTCCTTCTAGAACTGCGCTGTCCCTCAAAGAGGTTCAATGCATCTAGACTGCGCTGTTTGACTTGGTCAAATAGGATCCCCTCTTGTGATTTAGACCCTTTCACACCTACAAGATATAATTTACATAGCCCATATATGCCTTTGTTCACATAGGCATTGATTTATTCTTGGTTTTCAGGAGTTTTACATGTCCTCCTTTACAATTTATTCATCAATTATGAAATGAAAAAATAAACAAGGCAAAATTAATGTTTCAATTAGCTAAAGCTAATTTAGGAACATTACAGTCTCCCCCTCCCAAATGTTGTCTGTCCTCAAGCAACTGCAAGGGTGCTGCAAAACTTCCCCTTCTTCTCTTGTGGCCTCCTCATCAAATAGTCTCCTCCATTGTTCTAAATTTTCTGCAATACCTTTGTCTCCCAATGGTCCTTCCTGAATATACAAGTTTTCCTTTGATGAATAGACCTAAGGGCTCTCATCATGAAGAAATGGAAGGTTGTTGTGGAAACCTTCTTGCTGATCCATGGCCTCCTCAAGATAGAAGTGATGACAATCATGGGGATTTTCATGATCCATGAAAGACTCCCATCTCCATGCTATCATCCAAATGAAGTGGATCACCTACCAGCTTGGAAATCCATAGAAGAACTCCTCCCCAATACATGAAGTGATGACAATCATGGGGATTTTCATGATCCATGAAAGACTCCCATCTCCATGCTATCATCCAAATGAAGTGGATCACCTCCCAGCTTGGAAATCCATAGAAGAACTCCTCCCCAATACATATGAGAGACATGTTACCAACAAACATATGGCTCACTTTACAAAGAGACAAGTGATCTATCATAGTGGCCATACAAAATCTCATGCGCCCATTGAAGCATGCAACTGAAAAAGAATGGGGAACTCCTTCCCCAAGGGCACATTCAACAAGTGCGCATTTCCTCCAACTATGCCCCCAACAAAGATAAGGACATCTTCATCTTGTGGGATCATGATTAGAATCATGCTAGCTTCCATGTGTGATAATTGAGAAGGAATATGTTCCCTCATGTGCAACCAGTGCAATTTTATCCCTAACTGCCATAGAATAAGATATGACAAGTGCCTTCCCCAACACTTATTTGCTGCCTCATGCCTTTGGAATGCTTGGAGAATGTACATCATATTTGGTGTAAAGGAATCACACCATGAAGAATATAATAGCTTCCCAAGATTCTCCAAGGAATGACCTGCATCAATATAGTTCATGGCCTTGAGTGGCCCATGAAACTCCTCATACTTAGTGCCCCATCTTGGCACCATATCCTACAAATGAGTGTTAGAAAAATATAAGCATATAGGAGATACCTGATAATGCTCAAAAGAAAAAGCCTCTCTATATACTTGTTTTACATTAGTGGGGCAACTCATGGATGAGTTCCCTCTCACACTCAGTGGATAAGGAGATGTGAATGATGGCTCTTCCCAAGAGCTATGCTCCTCCTCCTCTACCAAGTAATCCATGCACATATTCATGTGAGAGTGCACCTCTTCTTTGAAACCTTCCCATATGAATCCACCCAAGAGAGTATGATATGCTTTGAAAAAACCAGTGGGTTTGGAAAGTAGGATTTCATAGATGGCATCAAGCAGTCCCTCCTTGAGTTTGGAGTCACTAACCAAAAGAATAAGATTATGAAAATAGATAACTCCATCAACCACCTTGAACCTTTCATCCACTACTTCCCCCTTAAGAATTCCCCATGTGAAAAGGTCCTTGGAGTATTCCATCATCAGTTGGGAATCCCAATCAGGATACAAACTCTCCAAGAATGATAGTGTTGTAGAAGTTTGAAATGATGCCCCTATCATAGCATGGCTCCCATCTTTGACATCCCTGATATCATGATCACATGTGGGAGTATCAAAATCTTCCCTTTGCTTCCCGATTTGCAGCTAATCTTGCTCAAGAGAAGATTGAAGCATATGGAAATCAACTTCCCCTTGGAAAGTTCTTGTCCTCCAATACTTCCTCAATTTGGCCCATGCATGCAAGAGTATTAAGATCCTCTTGTCATGTTCAGAAATATTCTTTGTGAATGAAGAGATCATGGGCTGCCCCAAAGAAATGGAGTTTCCATGTGTCCTCATACTCATGCCATCACAGATCTCTGATTTCTCCTCTCTCAGCACAGATATCTGAGTGGGAGTTAGCAATACCCCTTTCAGGAAATTGCTCATCTCTCTTCTAAATTCATGAGAGATTCTCTACGTTGTGCTAGCTTCTCCCAAGGCTCCCTCCTTAGCCAAGTATGAATATGATGCCCATAGTTGAGATAACACTTTAGATTTCCTCCTATCAAGAGGTGCTGCTGGAAAAGTACCTCCTTGCAAAGAGGTGTCAAGGCATAGAGTAGAATGTGGATGGAGGTAGACAGATTTTTTCCTACCTTTAATGCATAAGTCCTCTTGCCTTCTTTGTGCTTCAAAGATTTGAAACAGAGAAGGATCCATGCTCTTCTATTTGTGATGCCCTTCCTCCTCTTTTCCTTCTTCTATCATCAAGATCTCATCATTTGACAATGATGGTACATGCTGCTCATGTGTTGTACCAAGAGCTCTATGTGTGAGATCTTGTGGAACTCCTTGCAATAGTGCAAGAGTTTCTTCCCTTGGAGCAAGTGCTCCAACTTCTTCTTCATGAGCTGCTTGAGGTGCCTTTGTTTTTACTGCATTATCATCTCCTGCCTTCTCCTCTTCATCAATAACTAAAATTTTCCCATCATCAATGAGAGACATTAGATCTTGGTCATCTATTGAAGGAGAAACCTTCATGCTTTCCTCTTGAAAAGAGGACCCTTAACTCAATGGAGATCTTGCCCTTGGCAAGGCATCAAATAAACTTACACCTTCTTCCATGGTCTTCAGAAATGGAGTTGGATTCATAGACCCTTCCAACTCATGCAAAAGCTTCATTTGATGTGGTTTGATAGGGTCAACGGAAGATGTTGCACATGGAGCTTCATCAAACCTTTCTATCAATCTTGAAATAAACCTTGCATAAGTAGGTGTATTGGCATTATTCAAGGAAAAAGACTCAAACAACCACCAAGCATATGCCTTGCCTTCAAAATGCAGCACTGCTACTTTGATGGCTTCAATCTCTGAAACTTGATGTTGCTACATGAAGTTATCTAGCTCCTCCACCCAAACCCTATCTGTTCATTTAGGTGATCCATCAAAGATAGATAGATAGAATCTACCCTTACCATGCTTCTTCTCCTTGAACTTGCAGAATCCTTGGAAGTTCAATTCATCTTTGAACTCCTTGGACTGAGCTTCATACTCCTGCAAATACTCTCTAAGAGTCTCCTTCTTAGGCACACCTCCTTTCTTCCTCTTCATGAACAAATCATAGACAGAGCGCTGAAGCTTTGATGATATGGCTTAGCGCACATATCCATAAGATGAGGATTTAGAATTTTCCTCATGTATAGATCCTGTACATTTGATCGGAAAATCTTTCAGCTCTTGAAACTCTTTAGGAGTTTCACTGCTTCTTCTTTCTTCTTCTTGTTCAACCTCCTTGGAGAGGTTATTCTTATATCTAAGAGTCAATGAGAGTAAACCCATATTATTCATCATTCTGACCTTGCTCCTTTCTTAACAACACTTTGACTTGAAGCCACAGGTTGAGCCAAAGATCTTTCTCTGATACCGCTGTAATATTCCATTTTTCAGGAACAGCTACAGATTGGGAATAATATGAGTTATTACCAATGTGGAGTTACATCCATGTACCTCATAAAGGTTTGAAAACACTTAAACTTCAGTAAAATATACAACAGAAAAGTTATACAGCGTTTTACAAGGCAAAAGGTGGGGAAAAGTGAGGATTTAGGCCCTAAAACGTGTGTATTCAGAGATATGAATAAAAATAAGATGGGAAAGTGGTTGGATATGATATATAAGGTTATGAGGGACTCCCATGTCAAATTTAAGAAAAAAAAAGAAATTCTAAGTTAAACAGTTCCTCCTTTCCTAACTAGGCTAGAAAACCCTGATTTCCCAAGACTAGAATTATGCATAAATTTACTGAAGCATGTGAGCGTGATTTTCTGAAGGGTATGACTGAAATAAGGTTTGAATACTGACAAATAAGACCAAGGGCATCACTCATACACTTTACAGAAGAATAATTAAATAATACAGAATAAATCCTCAAGAAAGAGGTGCTACAACCATGTAAAAAGACTGCATAACAGTGACAGCATTATTCTTAGGGCTGAAGTAGCAGTTTATTGATACTTCAGATATAGATCAGATCTGTACATAAAAATCTTGATCCAATACAGATCCATGTACAAGAAAATCTGATCTATACATTCCCCTTGGGTTTTGCTCAAAACATGAAGCACTGGAAGTAGATCTGAGATCTAAAACTTCAGAACTGTAGAATGATTCAGAATTTTTGAATAATAAAATTACATAGCAGATCAAATCTGAAACAAACATGGATTGGATGGCCAATCCATGGATCACCACAGTGAAAGGAAGAACCCCAACACCAGAGATCTCTCGTCCAAAATACAAGCAAAACACCTTGCAGCTGTAGATCTGCAAATAACGTTGTCTTAGGGAGAGAAATAATGTTGTACCTTCTGAAGCTGATTTGGCCTGATGCCAAGATGTAGATCTGAAGTATACTCAGCAAATGAACTCTTCTAGAAGGTTAAATGACACTCTCACTAAAAAGAGCCACTACTATCATCTAGATCTAAGCAGATCTAGATCTCCACTTGCTACAACTCACAAGACAGCTTAGCCCTCAATCATGAGTAGCGCTATAATGTAAGATGAAACTTGGTCCAAGCCTGATAGTGAAGAAGTTTAGAAAAATTCTCCTCCAAGAGCTGCTCAAGGAAGGAGGTGGGATTCCTAAACAAGAATGCCCTACAAGGGATGTCTAAGCAGACATACCTTCAGAAATAATGTCTTCAAAAACCTTTTTCTTGTTGCCATCCTCTTCCTTTTATAAGATAGGAGTCTTGCCAAACCCTAAACCACCTTGAATCACTTAGCCCTTTTCACATTACAACCTCCTTCTAGAACTGCGTTGTCCCTCAAAGAGGTTCAATGCATCTAGACTGCGTTGTTTGACTTGGTCAAATAGGATCCCCTCTTGTGATTTAGACCCTTTCACACTTGTAAGATATAATTTACATAGCCAAAATATGTCTTTGTTCACATAGGCATTGATTTATTGTTGGTTTTCAGGAGTTTTACATGTCCTCCTTTACAATTTATTTATCAATTATGAAATGCAAAAATAAACAAGGCAAAATTAATGTTCCAATTAGCTAAAGCTAGTTTAGGAACATTACAGTAAGTCTGTGGATATCCTCTACATGAATTGGAATTTCTCTTATGATCTAGAGTGACCCGTTATGAATTCTTCTAATGATGATATTTTTGCATTTCATCGCCACTCCTGTTGTGTCGAACACTAGTAAACTTTTCAAGTGCCTGATTGTGGACCTCTGGATACCTTTGAAATCCAGGTGGACTCTTGTCTCTTCGCTGAAGCCCTCCTTTACGTAGTTCTCAATATATACCTACCTCTTTAGAGCTAGAAATTGGAAAGATTCAGTAAAATATGTGTCTATCAAGGTAGTGTTATTGTTCCTGCCTATCAATGACTCTAGTTTCTGAATTCTCCCATCGAGTTCTGGTTCAACCACTGAAACTATCGTCTTCATCATACATCCTCTCCTACAATACACCAGTAGTTTTTTTGGTCTACGTATTTGAGCTTTTGCTACTTTATTTTGGTTGATCGTTATAGAATTTTCCTCTTCTTTCCATTCGTAATTATCTGACACTTTGATTTTTCCTTTCTCCTTGGAGATTAAGTAGGAATGCTGACATGAAGGATGTTGGTGTGACTGCATAACTAATTAATTTTCCCTAGCTCCCTCCATGGCTACAATCGTGTGTTTAGTTACTTAGATGAGGTGGACTCTACCACTATTGATGGTGGCTTTGAAAGTTGGGCGGACATGATGGCTAATAATTGTTGCATGATGTGGAAACTTTATTAAGGAAAGATATTACTAATACGGAAAATATTTTCCAAATTTTGGTTGACACTATAGACTGACACCTACATGATGGCTCATTATGACTGAGTGATGGCTAACATGCTTGGTCATACAGTCCCTGAAACCCCCTTCCCCCCCAACCACAATTGGTTGCGGTATGGTCCCCATGCCACAATAGGGTGGTGATTGAGTGTGCATGAAATATACCTTATTTTATTGAGACTCCTACCTTATCACCAGGAACTGACCTATTTTATTAAACTGATTAACTATCTAACCTATTGACTTGTCTTGGTTGTGAGAGATTTATTGACTTCTAACCTATTGACTCCTCTCGAGTGCAAGAGTTATTGAAATTAAAATTTTCTTGTTCATTTATGATAGTGTTTGAGGCGTGAACCATTCACCCAACCTGGTAGTATTTCTCCATCCAGTTGTGCTAATTTCACCGCTCTTGAGTCACGGATCTCTATGATGTAGAATGGTCCCATCCAATGCATTCAGAGTTTTGCCAGAAATTTCTGGAACTTTCTATCATAGATCAATACTTTTCCGCTAATCTTGAATGTATTTCGTTTGATGTGGTGGTCATTTGAATGTATTTCGTTTGATGTGTACTTTGGTCATTTATGTTGTTGCAGCAATTAATAGACTGGGGACAATAAAATCAGCTGGCACCACTACTTCTTTCTTGTACACAAGCTAAACTGGCATCTGGTTGTGTAATAGTCTTACAATAGTATTGTACGCCCATAACGTGGTTGGTATTCTTTCATCCTAGTCTTCCTCATTCGCATTGCATATCTTAGTTAAGCCTTTTTCTAAGATTTTTTTGAAATCTTCAACAGTTTCGTTTGTTTGTGGGTGATATGGATTGCTCTTATGATGTTGTATCATGAGGTTTTCTAGTAATAATTTGATTATGGCATTAATAAAGTGGGTGCCTTGATCACTTTTCAGGCTCGTTGGACAAACAAATCTGGTAATAATGTTTTCAAAGATAAACCTGGCTGTTGTATCTGCTATACAATCCTTCACTATTGGCGCCTCTGCCCACCTAGTCAGGTATTCAATTGCGGTGATTATGTATCTTGCTTGTCAATGACGTGCAACTAGTGTAATGGGTCCTACAAATTCAAAAGCCCATTTTTCAAATACGTACATTTCTCTTACAGGTTGTAGGGGTAGTTCATCGCGGTGTGAAGGTTTCCCTTTTCTTGGAAACACATCACATTGCTTCACATACACTTTGCTATGAATGTACATTGTAGGCCACCATAACCTTGCCTGTAATATTTTTCTTGCAGAAGGTTTTGCTCCTACGTGTCCTCCCAAAACTCCATTGTGAAATTCCCATAGGATATCTTCTCTTTCATGGTCTAATACACATCTTTGTAGTATTTGATCCAAACCCATTTTGTATAATTGACCCACTATGAGTTGGTAATCAACTACTTTAATGACCAAATGTCTTCTCTGAGTGGTTTTATATTATTTGGGTATTTTCTTGTAGCTAGGTATGTGGCTAATTGCTCTAGATAATTAAGGACAACCTATGTCCAGAAGAGGTTTGCATCTGGTAGCTCGTCATCAAGTGGTCCTCCATTTTCTCCATTTTCTAATCTTGATAGATGATCGTGTCCAACATTTAGTCTCACTAGCTTTCTTATGACTTCGAACGTAAACTCTTGGAACTGTAGAATCCACCTGCAATTTTTTCCCTCCAGAACAAGTTTATTTACTAAATACTTTAATGTAGCGTGATCTATAAAAAATTTAAAAGTACCTCTAAGAAAATAGTGGCAGAATTTCTGCAGAGAGTAGACCATTTCCAGAATTTCTCTTTTTGTTGTTGTATAATTATTTTCCACCATTGATAGCTTCCTACTTGCAAAATATATCAGGTGGCCTATGTTGGTTTCTCTTGGTTGTGCTAGCACGGCCCCCAAATCAATGCCTGAAGCATCAATATGTACATGGAACCCTTTATCCCAGTTAGGATGAGTTAGAATAGGTGCACTTGTTAATGTCTCCCTTAGCGTGTCCGAAACCTTGTTGCATTCTTCATTCCATGAAAAACGTTTTGTCTTTCGTGACATCTTTTTCAGTGGTGTTGTGATCCAAGCATAGTTGTGGATAAACCTTCTGTAATACCCTGTGTGTCCAAGTAATGATCTCAACTTTTTAACATTCTCTCGAGTGTCCATGTTTACAATTACCACCACCTTGGTGGGGTCCACACATACTCATTATTTACAGACCACATGGCCAACTAATGTTCCGAATGGTACTACAAATATGCACTTCTTTAGGTTTACTGATATTTGAAGCTGTCTGCAATAGTCAAACATTATCCGAAGGAGGCTTGCTTGGTTATTCAACAAACTATATAATGTCCAGTCATATATGTACAATTATAGAAACTTGTGGATATACACTCTGAAAGTTGCTATCACTATTCTTGAAAATACCATCGGCACATTCTTTAACCCAAAGGGCATTACATGATAAGTATATGATCCCCATTCAGTAGTGAACATGGTTTTCCTCTTATCCTCCTCTGCTATTCAGACTTGATGATAACCATATAACCCATCTTTGAATGAATATGCTTTAGTTCCAACCACATTATCTAGAACTTCGTCACTGAATGGTACTGGGAAAGGATCATGGATACATGCATTATTGAGACTTATGTAGTCTACACACACCTTGATTTTTGAATTCTCCTTTTTTTTCTTTATCACTATTGGAATAACGCATTCTACCTCCTCAATTGGGAAAATTAATCCTGTGTTTAGCATTTTGTCTATTTCTTCTTTGACTTTCTCTTTCACTCGTGGGTTCAGGCAGTAGGTTTTATGCTTTACTGGTCTGGCATCAAGTTTCAACACTATCTAAATCTCCCCCAAATCTCCGTTCATACCTTTTAGTTCTGCTACATAAGACGTGAATAGAAATTCATATTCCTTTAGGAAATCAAAGATTTCCTTTGTAGCATATTCATCCCAATAGTCCCCTATGGATGCTATCTTGGGTCTTCCTTGACTGCCAATATTATATTTCTTTTTCATTAGGGGTAACAAGTGCAGTCCTTATGTGGTAGGTTCCTCCTGTATTTTGTGTTCTCCTTCCTTTTCTTCAAATGAAAAATGTCTGAGATTTTATAAATCATCATCCCTGGTCTACTTTCCTGCATGTTACTTCTTCTTGATAACTAGACTCAGGTATTTACCTTGACACAAGTGGTTCTTCAGCTTCCACAAATTCTGCACACAATAGAATCTCTTTGACCTCCTGCAAGGTCTCTATAATATGTCCATTATCCCCTTTGAAAGAGAAACTTCATGAAAATATTTCTGCTACTATCTCCCAACTATCTGTTTGTCTCATATTTTCCTCTTTCAGGTACCAATATTGTGGGATTATATCCAATGAGTGCACAAAATTATGCACCCAGAAGGATTTTAGGTATCTCTTTGTTTCCCACTTTTATTCATAGCTTTTTATATGTGCTTGGGGATCTGAAACTCCTATGTACTTCTTTTCAAGTTGTGGTCCTGAAGACGCTTGGAATCTCATTTTCAGTGCCTTTCTACCTCTTCCAAACTATGAAGAGATTTGCGGTGATTTACCCACTACCTTGCCAAACTAGATTTCAAAGCTACATCCATGAATGGAACCTTATGCTCCTATGGTACGTTACCTTCAATTTTGTTAATAAAATTATTCACAGTTTGCATATTAGTAATGGTGAGGTAACCCCTTACCTCTCTACCGATCCAGTTAACTTCATGAAAAACAAAACATCTTCTAGTATTGACCTTGTATCCACCTTGCTGGAAATCACCACATGTAACTTCTGATCCTACATTGTAACTTTCAATACTTCACCAACTTACTATTCCTCCTCCTGTAGGGTTGATGTAATCTTATCTTTTACCTGCTATGATCTCATAAATTCGGTCAATAAGTTCTGCATATTCCCTGGTCCCAACGATTTCTGTATACCAGGGTCCTTGATATTGGTCCAATGGTTGGACCACTCTCGCTTCTGTTAGTCATCAGTAGTTTTTACTTGTTGGTGATGACTAGTTGTAACAGCCAAGTTTTCCAACAACCGATCTAAAAATTTGTCAAATTTTCCAGCTGGGAAAACACCCATAAAACTTTTTCGCCCTCCTACTTTTCAGTCCGCCCATGACGAGATGAAACCTCATTATCAAATCCTATTTTGCCTCAGCCATACTAGTCTGCCCATCAGCTCTAAAAGGACAATCCAAATCTATTCAAAAAGCCTCCCCTAAGTTAGGAAGTGGCGCCTTAAGACATTTCACCCTTGGCAAACTATCCAAGAGCCAAAAAACCTCCATCTGCTATAGACCAGTCATAACAGACCTCCTACTCTACTAATAAAGTTGGTCACAGCCCTAAGTCGCGCCACTAATACACCCTTAAGTCTCAGCAATACATAGACCATAATATCAAGCTGATTTTAGGTGTTTTACAGTGTTTGATGGATCTTTCAAGGACAGGAAACATACCAGCATCTCAGAAGACAATTTTGGTGCCACATGAGAAGACAGCTGCTTCTCAATGTGATCCTGAGCCTGATATGCATCTACAAGGCAAAGAGT
The DNA here is from genome assembly GCA_034641835.2 of Pinus albicaulis. Taxonomy (NCBI): domain Eukaryota; kingdom Viridiplantae; phylum Streptophyta; class Pinopsida; order Pinales; family Pinaceae; genus Pinus; species Pinus albicaulis. The sequence goes on along the minus strand of CM076571.1, from coordinate 776,877,082 downwards.
CTCTCATCAAGCTCTTGCAACCTCATTCAAAGCCTGAAAGGACAGTGGAAGAAAAACAGCACTGTCAAGGGCTGTTAACATCACATGGCTAAGAACCTCCTTCATCTATAAGCATAGGGTTAAAGCACCTCCTTCATCTATAAGAAGAGGGTTAAAGCGCCTCCTTCATCTATAAGCAGAGGGCGATGGACAAAGGTTGGTTTTGAGATTTGCAACTGATTGTAAGATAGATTTGTTTTTGAACAATGAGACAGTGACTAGGGTTGTTCTAAAAGAAAATTAATGATTGGAAGCAGAGGTAAGAGCAGTAGTATTCTTCACAATTTTTTTGCCTGCCATCACGTGTGAAGGAATCCCTTGTCAATATGTTCATCAGGCAGCCTTCATATGGCTGAGACAAAAGATTGACAAAACATCAGATATTTTGCCAAGTGAAGGGCCCTCCTTCATTCATTAGCAGTGGGCCAGGGCAGTGACTATTTCTAGGTTTTCTCACTGACTGATAGACAAAGTATAAACATGATAAGGAATAGTTGAAACAGAGAATTACTGTAAAGAGACCAAAAGGAAAGCAGGGGTACCACTGCAATCCAATGGGTCAAACTTATCTCTTAACAGGTTTTCTTTCAAAGGACAGTTTGCAGCTAAAACAAAACAAAATTAAAAGAGTGGTTGATGAGATGGGTTATTGCACAGGCGAAAGAACTGATGATGATTATCCTTAAAAGGATATTGATCTCTCTACTCATAAGAGGATGTCCTTCAGATCACTTATCACAAGTTGACAAGCAAAATTTGAGTTTAATTCTTCCCAAGAAAGGTATTGCAGCTAGACACAGTAGTTCATAACATACAGGAAGGACTTTGGCATGTTTTCAAATTCTGGAGAAAATCTCATAAAAAATATAGGCATGTTCACTATAAAAAGGCCAAAGGTACCATATCAATGCATTTTGAGTAAAGAGAAGAGTGTTGAAGAAAATTCCCTTTTCAAATGGACAGAGATAAATACAGCCTAAGAAAATACAACTGCATTTTCAACACAGTTAGAAAATGAGCTTAATAGACACCTGGCAGTCAAGTCATCTTCACAACAAGACTTTATCACCTTTAAAGCATCCATAGCAGAAAATATCAGTTTAAAGTTCAAAGGGTAAATCTGTTTCCCTGCAAAATGGCAATGTGCTTCATAACTCATTGGTGTATTATTGGGAAAATACTACATTGTGAAAAGGGCATCAAAAAGTCAACAGTGGCAGAGTTCCTCCTTTAAATAAATCACAGTTAAAATGCAGTATAAGAGATTCGAAACTCCCAAGCAAGGCCTTTTCACCTAAAACACGTTTCTCACTATGCTATCTTCTCAAAAAATCAAACTTCACCTTTTTATCAAAAATCAGTGCAAAGGGTCATTTAAAACTTGTCAAAAGGTTTTTAAAACTTCACCCAAGTGAATGAGAAAAGGCTCGGATTTTTCCGCTTTAACAGAGGTTAAGGACTATTGTTGATCCATTTTGCAAGTTCCCCAAGTGTGAACAGAGCTCCTCACGTTACCCTCAAGACCAAACAGAAGTGTTCGAGCAAAAATCATAGGTTTTAAGGCTTTTTAACTCGTGCGACGTGCCTGGAAAAGTGCGCGGCGCGCTCAGAGGCAAAAATACATGGGCATATAACTGTGGCGTGGCACGCCTGTAGGTGCGCGTGGCGTGCCTGTACACTTTTGTCGCATCGACCCGACACCTCTCCATTCGCGCGATGCTCTTTCACATAAACATGCCGTGCGTCTTGCAACGGTTCTAACGCCTCCAAATCACTTTTAAAAGCTGCTTCAACTCCTCAAGAAGCATTGTCATCACTTTCAAAGGTATTTCTACACGCCTATTTTCTTTTTCAAGAATGCCAAGACAGAGTGATAGGGTTAAAAATCACGGTAGGAAACCTCAAGTTTGAGTTTGTGTTATTTGAAGAAACAAGTTTTGCTGTGGTTCTGGTGGCTGGAGATGAAGCATTAAAAGTTTGGGAATGTTGTTGATAAGAAAAACCATGAAACTTCCCCCAAAACAACTGTGATAAAAGAAAAGGAGAGATAAAGTGTTTTAAGGGTGGAAACATGTAGGTCAGTTTTCAACACAGCCATCATATGAGCATTTTTTATCTTTCAAAGGAATTTCCTCTATTTTTAAAGGGATAAAACAGTGTTTTAAATTTCCATTCCATAAAGCATATCTAGTGAGTAAAGTTATCATTTGCATTCGGGTGTTTGAGTCAAACTAGTGTGAGAAGCAAGCAGTAAAGTAAAGGAAGGGAAGTGCTTTGTTTGAAAAGGAGTTTTGTTGGTATTCAACTGCTACAAAACCTTGGTTAAACACATCAAACATTAAAATCTCTATCGCCTTGTCATATAAACAGTCACCTTTGACTATATATACACCTTGTTTGATCGTGAAATAATGTTGAATATATTTGATTGAAAGGCATACCAAAAGGAGTAGAGTTTTGGTTGAAGAAGAGTCTTGATTGTTTGAACTCCTACAGACCCTTGTAACCACATCAAAAAAACAATAGTCTCTGTCACCTTGTCCTTTAAACACAGTGACTTTTGACTGTATGAGATACACTTTGATTGACTGTGTTTATATTGTTGAATCTTTTGGTTGAGTGGCACACCAAGTAGAAAGCACTGTTTTGGAAAGGGCAGAGAGTGGTGTGTTAAAGGGAATTTTCACACTACATTCGAGACCATTGTTTCTTACAGTGAGTTAGCAGGCTGAGACAAAGTTTTGGTTTAAAAACACATTTCAAAGACTTTGAGGTAGTTGGGTGTTTCAAGCACACATCTAGAACAAGATGCCTCCCAGGCAAGAAAACAGGAGCAGCATAACAATGATGGACAAGGATAGGAAAAGGGGCAGCCTTATGAGACAGAACAGCAGCATGAAGATCATGAAGGGAATTCTCCAACGCATGTGCTAGCTGCCTCTCCTAGGCAAGGGGCCATGACTTCTTCACCAAAGCTAAGAATGCCAAGACAATGAACAAGGGAGAAAACCAAGAAAGGCTCAAAGAAGCCAAAAGGAAGCGCCCAGCACAAAAAGTGAGAAAAGAAACATCAGGACTTCATATTTTGGCTTCTGCTTTAGAACATGTTGCTGAGGACGCTTGAGGGTAACATACCGATTTTGGGTGCATTTTGACATGTTTTGGTTTTTTGGCATTTTTGAGTTTTTGGTCAAAACTCAGGAAATTCGCCATTTCATTTTGGGGATTCATCAAAGGAGGAGGATGGTATCATTGTATGCCATAAATTATGAAGCACACCCTCAGATATTTTTAGAACATTTGAAGATCATTTTCTTGCCCAAAATGGCGAAAAACACTCGCTTTTTCAACATTCTGCCCCGTTTATCAGCAAGGTTTAAATTCTGGTTTTTTACACATAGGTTCAGTTTTGGAGGACTTCTAGGCATCATATTGGAAAAATATTAGTTGTTCCAGAAAGTAGACACTCATATATTTCCAAAGAGCTATCATGAGCCTCGTTTCAACATCGGGAAGGCTGCCGAATGTTGCCGGCAAGTCAGGGGACCTTTTGCTGATATAAATTTTAAATATTTTTGTAAATTTTGAACCTTTAAAAATGGCTTTTTCCAAATGTTTTTTTAGCTTATTTTGCACATGAAAAATGATGCAAAGTCAATTATTTTTCCTTTTTTAGCATTTTCTAGATATTTTATGAGATATTTTGTGCCTTGGGCTTTGCAAAGCCTCAAGGAAAATTTTAGATATTTTGATTAGGCCAACGGGAGAGCAAGTTGAACCATGAGGTTTTCCTCACTTGAGCCTATATATTCCAAAGGCTTTCATTGTAAAACCAGGCTGAACTTGAGAAGAGAAGAAATATATGGTCATATAAGCTTTGGAACAAATACTTGTCTTGTGCTTTTGGATTGCCTCTTAGATGTTCTTGAATGATGAATGAAGAATTGTTGTTGGATTCCATGACTTGGTAGAATGGTATAGTGTCTCTTGCTTTGTTGTTTTCTTCTAGTTTTCATTCATGAATACATGTCTCTTGCCTGCTATAGATCAATAGAGAATAAATTTGAGATATGTCCACTTGCATTTTATAAATTTCTGTTCTTGCTTCTTTGTTTTCTTCTTCTAAACCTTTAAAAATTCTTGACATGTTAATATTTTAGTATGTTATTTGCTTGTTTCATTCATGGTTTTACACTTTAAAATGACTTATCGTCGCCTGCCTACATTAGCTAATTCATCCTTAAAATTTCTCTTTAAAGTAGAAAGTTGAATTGCTATTGTTGAACCAAGGGGCTACAATTTGGTCCACTTTTCCTAAAACTAAATCTTATTGTTCAAATTTTAACCAACAATCTTGTGTTTGAGCATTACCATTGTTAAAATTCAGATTGTTTCTTATTTCTGTGGTATTTTCCCAAGAATACATTGTGTTTCCAAGTTGACTTGGGTCATATGCTTCTGCATGACTTGAATGTTTATTTCTATGTATTGATTAGCTTATAGTTACATTTCTCATGATTAATGGTTTTCCCTACCATGTTTATGTCAGCTATTAAACTAGTTATGCTTGAAATCCTTTGTTGTTCTCAAACTTGATGTCCATTTTATTCCATTTTTCCCAAAGATCCTTTCTACCTCGAATCAAATACCTCTCACTGAAAGGGCCTCAGGTAAATGGCTTTCAAACCTTTCAACCCCATAGCCCGGTTGATGGGCATATTTTTACCTATAAATATCTTTGATCGGTTCATCCTCATATTTTAAAAAGCAAAATCAAAAACTTGCTTCCATAAGCCCAGCCTAAAATTAGAACACAATAAGCAAACACACAGATACCCCTTACACATATAGAGAGAGCCCTCTCTGAGTCCAGGAAGGCTAGGTCCTTGGGCTTCAAAGCTTGGTTTGATGTTACACTGTCATTTGGCTTGCCAATCAGCCAAATCACGGGACCCTAACATAATGGCGATCACGGTGGGACTCTAAGTAATAAACAAACTTAGACTCCCTAGACCTTAAGAGACCTTTAAGAATACTATCTGATTGACTTATCCCACCGCTCACTAACATAATGGTGATCATGGTGGGACTTACTGAGTACATGACAATCTAGCGAACTCTTATAGACTCTTTAGTCCTTCAAACATTAAATTCAGACCATCAGCCTATAGAATCATTTAGAGTAAACTCTTCGTTTCACCATCTTAGCAAAGTGATGAATCAGGTTTATAACACTCTTACAAACTAGGCTGCACATATAAAACTTAGAAAACCCCAAAAAACTCCCTTAGATTGGTTTTTGTCAGTACTGGTGGTGGACCATACACATATACCTCAAAACAATTAAAAATCCACCTGGCGACTCCACTAGCCTCCAGTAGGCCTTACTATTTTACTGAACTCTAGGTTACTATCCGATCAACCTATCCCATCGCTCACTAACATAGCGAGAGATGGTGGGACATTGAGTACATGACAGTCTAGCAAACTCTTATAAACTTTTTGGTCCTTTAGGTACTTAAACAAGCAAGCAGTCCATAAAATCATTTTGAGTAAACTCTTTTTGTTCTCGCCACCCTAGTAAAGTGTCGAAACAAGTTTAGAATACTTTAAAAAACCATAGGCTGCACATAAGAAACTCAGAAAAATCTTAAAAACATTTGCAGATTAGTTATTGGTGGTGGACCATAGCTATATCTTCACAAAAACAACCAAGTTCCACTTGGCGACTCCACTAGCCTTCAATAGGCCTATTTCCCCACTAGTCCTTATAAAGTCTCCTAAGAATGCATTAAGCAATCCCAATCATGCTGATGGAGGACATCATAGTTCAAATCCTCCACCTGAGGACACAAAGGAGATATGCTCCGATGAGCTGAGAACATATCCCTGGTTTCCCACACAAAATGCCTACATATGTAAATTGGTTCGCAAAACTACCTCTCTTTCGAAATGAAAATATTGATGACCCATTTTTACACCTCATCAAATTTCATATACATGTATGGAAGTTAAAGGTTGAATGGCATGAGGACTGCCTCATGAAAATGTTCATGGGTACATTAGAAGAAGAGGCAAGAGAATGGTATGAAAACCTAGAGCCTTGCACCTTGTTTTCTTTGAAGGATTTCCACAAAGTATTTTGTAAACGCTATATAGGACATTGTCCATCTCTATCATTGGCTGAAAATTATTGTGATCACTATGAAAACCTCATACAACACCTTGTAAGCATTGAAGAAAACTTAGGAAATTGGCATCCTGAGGAATTTTTAGAGGAGGTCCATAATACCCATGATCCTCCCACTTCTAGTCAATGTGGGACTTTGGTCGTATACCCAACAATCCTCCCCTCGAACAAAGGACCATCGAGCCTCCCCTCAAACGATTATCCATCCGTCCACTCTCTACCAACCAGGATTCTCCACTCCAATGCGTTGGAAGCACACGCCTTACATGGAGCACCACCTGCCTCGAGAGCTTGCTCTATCCCAGGTCAACTCCTCTTCACCGTGTTGGGACCAGGACACGTCCATGAAGAATCCGGAGCATACCGCCTGTCTAACCAAGCTCATCCATGGATCCCATCGTGATATTACCGGGGCCCACCACCTTCGTTCGGCATTCGAGGATTCATCCACTTCGCTAACTTCGGGGCATGGCTCTGATACCAATTGTAAGGATTCTGGACACCACATATCTCCACAATGGTATGATATTGTCCACTTTGGGCCTAAGCCCTCATGGCTTTGCTTATGGGCTTTACCCCAAAAGGCCTCATACCAATGGAGATATTTGTCCATCCTTATATACCCATGATCCTCCCCACTTCTAGTCAATGTGGGACTTTGGTCGTATACCCAACACGCTATATAGGACATTTTCCATCTCTATCATTGGCTGAAAATTGTTGTGATCACTTTGGAAACCTCATACAACACCTTGTAAGCATTGAAGAAAAATTAGGAAATTGGCATCCTGAGGATTTTTTAGAGGAGGTCCATAATTTTCTTACCCAAGCTAACCATCAAGTTGACCAAGAAGAGTTCATCCTAGATGAAATCCATGAAGAAATAAGAGAGGATCCACAAGAGCTCTTTGAAAAGGTCAAAACCAATAACATTCTATCTGCCCTTCCCTGAAAAATGCAAGAGGACATTCAGCCACAAGATCAACTTCCACAAAAAATGGAAAGAAATTGTTGCCCACTTCAAAGAAAACAGAAAATACCTTCTCCTTTAACTGAACAGGAAATAGATCAAATTATAAACATGCAGACAACCTCTGAAACTTCATTTAACCAAAACTTCTCTGATCTTTCTCCTGTTAATCCTGCATATCATAAATCAGAAAACAGATTTGTAAATCAAGTTGAAGAAAAGAAATATGATAGTCCAATATACATGGCTGGTGACATTACTTTTGTTAATGATTCTCCAATTTTTGATCAATATGTTGATGATTATGATTTCCAAACAGAAACTAACTTTGCAGAAAACTCAGTTTTTGATTGTCGGGAGGAAGCTCAGTTTCATAAACTTGAGAAAAGTGAGCAGCCATTACAAGTCATATATGACACTGATGAGGAGAGCCTTGAAAGTTTATAAGTAAGTGAAGAGTCTCGGACTCTCTGCTCTACTTCACTTTAGTCCATCAGAGATAACATTCACATAATTGGAACTCAACAGTTTTTCGGCTTTGATGATGAGGTTGAGGCAGATGGTGAAATTCTTGAGCATATTGTAAATGAGAATCCTTTGCCTGAAATGGTTGAGGAAATAATTTTGAACATAGAATCTTCCTTAACTCCAGTTTTGCAGCCACCCAGTTCCATTGAGTTACAAATTGCAGATGAAGAAATAGAGGTTGATAAACACATGGGAGTTGTCACACTATCCTTTCAAGATAATTTACTGTCAAAGTGTATCCTTGCTCATCAACTTGACGAACTTCACCCAGTTTTCCGCCCACCCTATCAAAACACATCGGCTTGGAAAGAAAACTACACTGCAATATATGATGAGTTTGACAGTTCAAGTGATCATGAGCAAGAGGAAGAGTTGTTTTACTAGGAGAGTCCTAGATATAGCCAAGTGGGAGAAAGAGTAGTCCTGAATGAAGCCTATAACTCAAAACCTCTAGATCAGGTATTATTCCAAGATCCATTTGTTGTTTTCCTTGAGAAGTCTGAAAGAGTAGTGGGTTCTATCATAAACAAGTTGCTACCAAGAATGAGAAAAAATTTAAGCACTACTGTCCGAAAACAAGCCAAATGGGAGTGGTCTTTTCATTACTTCAGCATCATGAAAGAACTAAACCAGGATCACCCATGTAATCATCTACTTGACTGGTTACATTGGAAAGAAGAGTTCACCGCGTTCAGGGGGTCTACTTATCCTTGTAGATCTTCTAACACCACTTTCAGGTGTTTGAGGTGCCTGTTGCTGTTGTGGTGGTTGCTACTGATGTGGTTGTTGATTATTATTATTCTTTTAAGGCACCTTCACTTTTTTAGTTATCTCATCAAGAACCGTGTATTCCTTGCTTTCTTTTTCCTGTTTCTTTTCCTGCAACTCATTCTTATACAAGACCTTTTCATTGAATATTACATCTCTGCTCCTAATGATTTTGTGATTTTCATAATAATATAAGCGATAACCAAAATCATTAAGACCATATCCAATAAAGGTACATTTCTTTGATTTTGCCTCAAGCTTTGTTCTATTTTCTTTATTAATATGGAAAAAGGCCTCACAACCAAAAGGCTTTAAAAAATAGTATTTTACCTTTTTACCTGTCCATGCTTCCTATGGAATACCACCATCCAAGGAACTTGAAGGCCCTCTGTTTATTAGATAAACAATAGTATCTACAGCATCTGCCCAAAATTGTAAAGGCAATCCTGCATGCAATCTCATGAACCTTGCACGCTCCATGATTGTTCTGTTCATCCTTTCTGACACACCATTTTCTTGTGGTGTTCTTGAAACTATCTTCTCTCTACGAATTCCATCCTCTGAACAATACCTATCAAACTATTTGCTGCAATATTCACCTCCATTGTCTGATCTGAGACACTTCAACTTATTTCCTGTCTCAATCTCAACCAAAGCTTTCCATTTCTTGAAAGTATCAAATACATCAAATTTATTTTGAATACAATAAATCCAAGTTTTTCTAGTTGCATCATCAATAAACATAACATAATAGCGAGAGCCACCGAGAGATGATACCTGAGCAGGTCCCCATACATCTATATGCACAACCTCCAATTTTTCGCTCTTCTTTTCTTTCCCAACTCTGAGAAATTTGACTTGTTAGTCATCAATATTTTCTACTTGTTAGTGATGACTAGTTCTCGCAGCCAAGTTTCCTAGTAGCTGATCCAAAAATTTGTCATATTTGCCAGCTGGGAAAACACCCATAAAAATTTTTTCTCTCCTACCTTTCAGTCCGCCCATAACGAGATGAAACCCCATTATCAAATCCTACCTAACCTCAGCCATACTAGTCTGCCCATCAGCTCTAAAAAGACAATCCAAATTTGTTCAAAAAGCCTCCCCTAAGTTAGGAAGTGGTGCTTTAAGGCATTTCACTCTTGGCAACCATCAAAGAGCCAAAAACCTCCATCTGCTTTAGACCAGTCACAACAGACCTCCCACCCTGCTAATAAAGTTAGTCACAGCCCTAAGTCGCGCCACTTATACACCCTTAAGTCTCAGCAATGCATAGACCATGATCTCAAGCTGATTTTAGGTGTTTTACACTGCTTGATGGATTTTACAAGGACAAGAAACATGTCAACATCTCAGAAGACTATTTTCAACTCCACATGAGAAGACAAATGCTTCTCAATGTGATCATGAGCCTGAGATGCACCTACAGGGCAAAGAGTTACTCATCAAACTCTTGCAACCTCATTCAGCTTGAAAGGACAGTAGAAGAAAAAGCAACATTATCAAGAGGCTATTGATAAGTCATGGCTAAGAACCTCCTTCATCTATAAGCAGAGGGTTAAGGCACCTCCTTCATCCATAAGCAGAGGGCGATGGCCAAAGTTTGACTTGAAGAATTGCAAACTGACTGTAAGACAGTTTTGTTTTAATGAACAGTAAGACAACGACACAGATTTTCTGAAGCAAAGTAATGGTCGCAGGCAGAGGTAAAGGCATTAATGTTTTCAAGTTTGTTTGCTTGCCATCATGCGTAAGAAGCCCTTGTCAAAACATATTCATCAAACTTTCTAAATTTCATTAAAGACAGAGGTTAAAGAGCATCAGACACTTTGCCAAGTGAAAGGCCTCCTTCATTCCTAAGCAGATGGCCAGGGCATTAATTAATTTCAAGATCTATTTGATTAGAGAAGCATGGTAAGAGACCAAAAGGAAAGCAGGGGTACCACTGCAATCTAATGGGTCAGACTTATCTCTTAACAAGGTTTTGACAAAAGACAGTCCACAGCTCCAACAAAATAAATTTTGAACAATGGTGATAAGATGAGTCATTGCACAGGTGAAAGGACATAATAGTGATTATATTTCAAAGTACTGGTCTGCTCCACTCATAAAAAGGTGTCTTTCAAATAGGATTATCATGATTAACAAAAGAAAATCTGGGCTTATCTCCTCAAGAGGCATTATAACTGAAAACAATTGTTCATAATATGCAAAAAGGGGGTTTTGACATACTTTCAGATTTTGGAGAGGAGGGTAAAAGAACTGTAGGCATGCTCTTTATTAAAAGGCCGGAGGTACCATATTAGTACACTATGAGTAAAGACAGAGGATGATTAAAACTTGAGATAAATGCCACTGCATTTTTTATCCACAGTCAGAAATGAGCTTAATAGACACCTGGCAGTCAGGTCATCTTCGCAATAGGGCTATATCATCTTTGAAACATCCATAGCAGACAATATTAGTTCAAAGTTCAAAGGGTAAATCTATTTCCCTGCAAAATGGCAAAAGGCTTCATAAATCATTGGTGTATCATTGGGAAAATGTTACATTGTGAAAAGGGCATTAAACAGTAAATAGTGGCAGAGTTTTCTCCTTTAAATAAGGCACAGTGAACAAGGTTTTACCTTTGGAAAGTTTTTTATAAAGTAAAGAGGTTAATTCCTATTTTTGAGCTCTTTTAATATACACACATACTTTGCCTATAGTTAAAAACTCTTGGGTATCTAAAGGCAAACCAAGGCTGTTTCAAAGAGAAAAAGGTTTAAAAACCCTCACAAGTCCAAACCAAGGGATTTCGTATTGATTGCATTTCAAAAGACAAGGGACCGTTGCAAACTCGTTGAGCAAACGCCTAAGCCCAAGCTAAGCATCCCTTTGCAGTTCACGAGGCTAGAAACAGAGTTTTCAAACCGGTTTGCAGAAGTTTGAACTGCGCGGCACTCCTGTGCAAGCGCGCGGCGCTCCTGTAGCTGCGGGTCACGAGGGCCCGATAAAGCCACACGACCATGTTTGCGCGGCGTTCTTCTTCCTAAGAGTGCCGCACATGGTTTTAACCTCCAACACGCCTCCAAATCGCTCCCAAAGGCTGCTACATCTCTCCAAAAGGCCTGCCACCATTTTAAAGGTATTTATGAGCCTGCATAATCTTTGCAAAACTGTTTAAGTGGTGGAAGGGGGTTAAGCATCACTAGCCATGGGTCATAGTTTTAATTTAAGAAAACAAGTTTGTTGTGGTTGATAAAACATCAAAAGGTTGTGAGTTACATTGATACAGAAGAGCTCATCTAACTGCCCTCAAAAGATGATAAGAGATGAAAGTCCTGTTTTTAAGGTAGAAACCTTGGCATTTGAAGAGTAAAACATCGCTCATATTTTCAAACCATTGTGATTATACATACATTACTTAGCCAGTATTTGAAATCTGCCTCGGTTTGATGAAGAATAAGGTCATGGTGGCCCTTTGATCATGAGCATACCTTAGTAACAAAAGCAGTTAAAATAAATTAGAGGATTTTTCTATGAGGCTTGTGTAAACAACTGAAGAATTTGAAGGAAGCAGTATTTTGTTGAAGGGGAGTCTATATGGTTGAATGCTACAGGATTCTATATGACCAATCAAAAGCAAAATGAACTCTGTCACTTATTAAACACAGTGACCTTGACTGTGTGGATATCTTTTGATTGAATTTGTTTACATTGTTAAATATATTTGGTGGGCTGTATACAAGGAGGGTAGTGCTTTGTTCAAAGAGGAGTCCATTGGCTTTATGACTGCTGCAAGACCTTTGCTACCACCTCAGAAACATTTCAAACTCTGCCAGCTTGTCTTGTAAACAATGAAACCTGACTGGGTAAATGCACTAAGGTTGACTGTGTTCATATTGTTGAGTTTATTGGATTAAGTGGCCTAAAAATAGGGCAGTGTTGTTGAATCAAAAGGCTTTTAGTTTTTTCCTTCCTCTAAAAAGACAAGGCTGTCTTATTACCTCAAAACATCAAAAGTAGGGCACCCCTACTACAAAACACAGAAGAGGTCCCTTCACTGCTTAACCGATCATGGTTTTTGGTTAAGTTTTATTGTTGAGTGGCATACAAAGACAGTTGGGCAAGATTTTGAATGGGAGCATAGTGAGGCAAGGCAAATAAGGTGAAGGAGAACACGTTGATGAAAAGCAATTACCATGAAGAAACTCAAAACAGTTGATGAAAAAGGAGGCTGAAACGTCCTATCAAAAAAAGAGAAGAAGGATACACGCACTTGACATTTTGGCTTAGTTTCAGAAAGATGTTATTATGACCCTTGAGGGTCATACTCACCGATTTTGGGCACATTTTGACATATTTTGGTTTTTTGGCATTTTTTAGTTTTTGGTCAAAACTCATGAAATTCGACATTTCATTTTGGGGATTCGTCTAAGGAGGAGGATGGTATCATTGGATGCCATAAATTCAATAGCACACCCTCAGCGATTTTCAGGACATTTTGAGATCATTTTTTCCCTCGAAATGGCGAAAATGCTCGCTTTTTTCACACTCTGCCCGGTCTATCAGCAGACTGTAATTTTTGGTTTTTTACACACAGGTGAAGTTTTGGAAAACTTCCAGGCATCAGATTGGGAAAATTTTAGTTGTTCCAGAAATTAGACACTCAGATATTTCCAACGAGCTATCATAAGCCTCATTTCGACATCGGGAAGGCTGCCAAATGTTACCGGCAAGTCAGGGGACCTTTTGCTGATGTAAAATTTGAATATTTTTGTAATTTTTGAACCTTTAAAAATTGATTTTTCCAAATGTGCTTTTAGCTATTTTTGCACATGAAAAATGTTGCAAAGTAAATTATTTTTCCTTTTTTAGCATTTTCTAGATATTTTATGAGATATTTTGTGCCTTGGGCTTTGCAAAGCCTCAAGGACAAGATTAGATATTTTGATTAGGCCAATAGGATAGCAAGTTGAACCATGAGGTTTTCCTCACTTAAGCCTATATATTCCAAAGGCTTTCATTGTAAAACAAGGCTAAACTTGAGAAGAGAAGAAATATATGGTCATATAAGCTTTGGAAGAAATACTTGTCTTATGCTTTTGGATTGCCTCTTGGATGCTCTTGGATTAATGAAGAAGGATTGTTGTTGGATTCCATGACTTCGTAGAATGGTATAGTATCTCTTGCTTTGTTGTTGTCTTCTAGTTTTCATTCATGAATACATGTTTCTTGCTTGCTATAGATCAGTAGAGAACAAATTTGAGATATGCCCATGGAGGCACCTCAAATTTCCTGAATCTTCATAGATTTCATGTTTTCTTCTTCCTTAGTTGCATTAAATAATTCTTAACTGCTCTTTAACAACTTGAGGATATTGTTGCTTGTTTCATTCATATTTCTATACATGCTAAGTATGACTTACGGTACACCCTGCTTACCTATGGCTAGCTATAGTTCCATCCATGAAATTTCTCTTTGACTCATTAGATTATCATCTTGTTGAACCAAGGAGGCCTAGTTTCGATCAAGCCCTTTGCCTAAAACTATGCAAATCTTGTTGTTCAAAGTGCCCAATAACTTGAAGTACTGTGTTTAGGCATTCCAGCATAGTAATTTAAGTTGTTTGTCTTCCTTAAGTGTTTTCCCCAAAGTCTGATAGCCATTTCCCAAAGTTAGAGGGTCTTATACTTCTATGCATGGCTTGAATGTTTATTTCTATGTATTGATTAGCTTGTAGTTTGCATGATTAATGGTTTTACCTACCATGTTTATGTTATCTATTGAACTAGTTATGCTTGAAACTCTTTGTTGTTCACAAACTTGATGTCCATTTACTCCATTTTTCCCAAATATCCTTTCTACCTTGAATCAAATCAGCCCTTCAACAGCCTTGTATCACCGTCTTATAGCTTTCTTCACCTTTTCGACCTTAAGGTACCCGCCGCCTTGATTCGACATCTTTTTACCTATCTTATGTCTTTGATCGCTTCATCCCTCACAACCTAAAAACTAAAAAACCAAAAACTTACTTCATAACTAGTTAGCCTAAAATCAAAACACAATAAGCAAACAAACAAATATCCCTACACATATAGAGAGAGCCCTCTCGAGTCCGTGAAGGCTAGGTCCTTGGGCTCCAAAGCTTGGTTTGATGTTACACCGTCATTTGGCTTGCCAATCAGCCAAATCATGGGAAACCCAACATGACTCTCTTCTATTTTCCATAAATGCAGTCCTCACAGAAATCCAAATCAACATTCTTCAAACCCGGCAACAAATTCCTTGAGTGAAGAATCTTCATCCCCTTCTCACTCATGTGTTCGAGCCTATGATGCCATAATGTTGCATCTTCCCCTTTAGAAGTTAAAGCATTAACAAATTTAGAAATACCATTGCATAAATACAGTGTACCAACCTTTTCACCTTTTCTATTACCAGGGCTCCTTTGGTGACCTTCCAAGTTTTATCCGTGAAAGTTGTCACACAACCTTCACCGCCTAACTGCCCTGTTGAAATCAGATTTTTGTTCAGATCTGGAACATGCCTTACCTCCTTTAGTAGCCATTGGTTTCCATTCTGTTGTTTTACAATAAATTTACCCATTCCAACAATTTTACAGGGTTTATCATCACCCAAACGAACTTGTCCAAAATCTCCTTGAACATAGTCATGAAAATATTTCTTATCAGGTGTGGCATGGAATGAGGCCCCTGAATCTACCACCCAAGAATCAATAAAATTTTCGAAAGAAAGAATCAAAGCATTCAGAACACATCACTCATTACATTTTCTTCATGATTGTTTTCTCTTGTCGCGCGTCTCTTTTCCTTCCGAGATCTACGTTTTTCTTTAGGTGTCCTTTCTTTCTGCATTTCCAGCACACTATCCCCGATCTAGATTTGGATCTGCCTTTCCTTGATTTACTGTGATATCCTGAGCTCTTTCCTCTTTCCATTCTCCTTCCCCTAGACTCTGCACTCAAAGCATTACCCGATGTCTCACCGGAGCTTTTCCGTCACATTTCCTCGCTAAGGATAGCACCGACAACATCATCAAACTTTAAAGTACTAGATCCAGAGACAGAGTTACTAATGGCCATAACTAAACCATTCCAGATTTCTGGCAATGAGCATAGAATTAATAGAGCTCTAACTTCATCATCAAAGTTTACCCCTATAGAACTTAACTGACTGGTAACTGTATTAAAATCATTTAAATGGTCTGCAACAGATCCACCTTCTGACATCTTCATATTAAATAAACATTTCATAAGAAATACCTTGCTTGAGGCTCAGGGTTTTTCATATAGTTTCGCCAACGTTTGCATCAAACCCTCTATTGTTTTTTCCTTTGAAATATTGAAGGGGACTGACGCTGCAAGGCACAACCGTACTGTTCCGAGTGCCTTTCTATCGAGAATGTTCCATTTCGCGTCTATCATGGCCGCCGACTTCTTTGTTTTTCCCATGTTTTTCCGCTCAATGGTAGGTACAGATCTTTCTGATACAGATAATATTCCATCTGCATCTTCCACAGCGGGAAGTTTTGGCCATTAAATTTCTCGACCCTAAACTTACCATCTTCTGCCATTGCTCCCACTCGAACCAGGAACCCTTCTT
>CM076571.1:776760172-776860880 GCA_034641835.2 Pinus albicaulis | reverse complement strand
CTTCTGGTCTCAAAAGAACCTGATCAAACCTGCGGACACACACTTATTCATAGGATACGAAATACATGATTGATGCATGGAACATGTCTACAATACTATGCGTAGCAAGAGAACGAATAAAACACATACGCCCGAAGAGATGCAGTTAACGGCACGTCTTTGGGGTCATGCTTGCAAGGTATCTTACCACAGAAGAAATAGTTCTTAATGGTAAGATCCTCCTTACTTCTTAAAGATAAAATGAAATGCTAATAGACAAAGGTATTAACATTCATTTAGAAAGCGACAAAACTTACTTCTGAAAGATAAAACGAAATGCTAATAGACAAAGGTATTAACATTCATTTAGAAAGCGATACAACTGAACATCATCAACACAATCATAGATAAACATGATGCATGAATGATATTATCAAAAGGGCAGTTTCATTAATCATAGGATGTTCTGAAACTGTTCAGGAAATACACATAGTACGGTCACAGCAAAATACATCATCCGACAAAGGGGATTTAGCAAGTATTCGTATTCATATGTCTAAGAATATGGTCTTTTCAATACAATACAATGTAGCTCTTGAGTCTTCCAAAAAGAAAAGCCCTTATACAAGATTCCGTAGAAGTATTTATAATTCCAAAACTGCCCGTTGGGTTTCCTTGACTGTTCACCTTCTTGACCGTTGGGTTACCTTGCGACCTGTTCTTTCTGCGACCTGGAGACGGTTGCGACTTGCGATCCAGCTGGTTTGGCCTAGGGTCGCTACTGGTTGCATTTACCAATGAGTGCGACTTAAGAATTCTCCTGCGACTTGCGAATCGGTAATGTGCGACCGCGAAAAATGGAGAATATGCGACTCTGCGACCCTGGCATACTGCGACCCGCGACCTACTTGAATTCGCGACCTACGACCTTTCGAAACTTGCGACTCCGCGACTCTAGGGCAAATTTGCGACTCCGCGGACCGCGACCCTGCGTAGGAACAAGCACTGCGACCCGTATTTGCAACCCGCGACCTGTGACCTCAGCAAATTTGCGACCTGCGACCTTGGGTAGATCAGTGAGTTCCTTGGAGTTTCGCCAACATCTACTTGTTTTGAAAATGGTCTTCTTGTTTGGGGAAAACCTTGGCTCTTATGTGCAAACAAAGAGGTTCTTCCTGCAATAAAATAACCCAGGTTACATGTCTTCATGATTTGAATAATAATAATAATGGGGCAACATTAATTAATTGCACAAACAAAAACGATGACTTTAGACCCCTGTGTGGTCAGGTATGGTGCCGCAGCCTGGTCTTCACTAAGCTCTGAGTGTTTGCAGTGGAAACTATTGATAAGACCCTAGCAGCGGCTGGTTGCAATGAGCTAGGGGTCGCGCTCTTCATTGCTGCACAGATTGCGAATTGGTGATTCATCTTCCTTTGGGGATGATTTCCATGTGCTTAAACAAAGTCGTTGTGATGGTCTTTCATGCAACATCACACCAGAATGTTTCCTCTTCCAGTAACCTGTTTCGAACAACAACGATTATTTTCACCTTTTACCGCATGCAGCAGCATGCATGTTCTCTTAATATGTCAGGTTTGTTATTTTCACTACGTTTTTTTCGATGCTATACGCGACGCGCAATCAATTTTGAAAGTGGGATCATGCATATTGATCGCGCTGGCCTTTCTTTATGACATGTGTTAAAGGATGCACGACATAACCATCAACGTTTCTCTCTTCACGTCGAACAGATGTATACGGTGTCTAAATCCTTTTGGAGTGCGCATTCTTTTCAGGGAAACGATAGAATATGTTTGCATCTTATTTAGTTTCAGGTTAGGAAACAATCTCTAGCACAGCTTCTTTCCTCGCTAAAAAAAATATTCGGTAACATTCCATGCGGAACCTTTGATAACCGCATACAATTGGAAAGAATCTGTAGCATCACAATTACTATTCATGCATGGCCGCATGCATTGGGTAGCCTGCATGTGATATGGCATGAGGAGTAGGAAATCACACTAACATGAACAAAAATCAGCAGCTTGACGGGAAACGAGACACGTGGGAGATCATTCTGGGGTCGATTATAGTGCATGCATTTGTGTTTCCTGATGGGGTCGCAGGTCGGAGAATTCCTGGGGTCGCAGCTTCTCATGGGCAGCTCATTCTGCGACCCTGCGACTTGGAAACGTAAGGTCGACTCCGGGTCGTCGGGAGTCGCAAATCACGAGTCGCAGCCTTAGGGCAAGAGCGACTGTGCGACCCTCGCGACTTGGAAACATGCCACCCTCAACGCAAAATCCGTTGAGTCCAGCCTTAGGGAAGCGCTGATCTATGCGACCCGCGACTTGGAAAATGCGACCGGGCCCAAAAATTCGTCGAGTCAGCCGAGATTGCGCTTTGATCTATGCACCGCAAACTCATTCCACACACAACGCTCCAAAGATTGCAATTCGGCTTGCAATGTCTCAACATTATGCTCTGCGCCCTGTTTTCGATCGTCAATTTGATCGCATGTCTACCTGTTCTACGTGGATAAAAAACTGAACCATCGCCCATTTGCAATGTGTGTGGATGGTTGTACTCATGTTTTTCATGCTAAGGAAGACAAAAGGTGCTAATTATAACGGGTCCAAATACTGGAGGAAAAACAACTATCATCAAGGTAGTGGGGCTAGCTGCACCGATGGAAAAATGCAGACTTTATTTGCTAGCAGTAGAACCAGTGAAAATACCCTTTCTTTGACTCAGTTTTTTGCAGATATAGGTGATGAATAGTCATTAAGTCAGTCTCTTTCAACATTTTCAGGTCATTTGCAGCAGATCGAGGGTATTCAAGCACAATCAACTGGGCGCTCTTTGGTTCTTCTCGATGAATAATGATGGTTTGTGAGAATGCATGCGCGAATTTGATGAGGAAAATTTGAGGTCACATACACACTTCCTTGGGGAATTCGAAGATGATCCAATGCACCGTATCAGAAGATTGGGTTTTCCAACTC
The DNA here is from genome assembly GCA_034641835.2 of Pinus albicaulis. Lineage (NCBI taxonomy): Eukaryota > Viridiplantae > Streptophyta > Pinopsida > Pinales > Pinaceae > Pinus > Pinus albicaulis. The sequence goes on along the minus strand of CM076571.1, from coordinate 776,857,893 downwards.
ATATATTAGATAATGCTCAGCGACCATATGAATGCCTCTTGCTTTGAATGATCGAGATTTGCCATCTGCTACTTAGCAACGAAGCTGGGATGTCTCCTGAGAATGTTTGGAATGTGAGGTCGATGACATTTGTGCGCATGCACATAACAACTGCTTTCGTTGTTAACCAGTGAAATGATTGGAATGCACGTCCCTTCGTTAACCTGTGTTCTGTTTTTTTCAACGTCGTGGTTTAAAACAACACTTGAGCATCGTTCAATCACAGGGTATGGGCTATCACGATTCTACAGCTCTGCCTTTAATTCAACTTCTATTTTGTTGCAGTTACTGCACAATGCTATCGTGGCTTGTTAACCCTTCCGCTCTAGATTGTTGTCACATTCTGCTTCGAAGTTCTGAACGCAAATTTTTTGGTCGTTGTATATATGTGTCCGCTCCATATTTAAAACTCCGGCGTAGAAACATTTACACCAACTTGTAACGTGTTCGTGCGCTATATTCCAACGTAAAATTGCCTGCCATATATACCTGCTCTGCATGCTTTATCGTGGATTGAAACTGCACAATTGAAATAATTGCTCCATGCGACGTGTCCATACAACTATGCGTAAGGTCGAAACCATATATACCTGCGCCACTTGGATTAAAACTACACCGTCAGAATGTTTGTTCCCATTTGTAACTGTCCTATGGTTTCGCTATAGCTCTGACCGTGTTTTAATTATAACTTTAACTTCTGTATGTAATATATTGGCTCTCAAGTGTAATGTTTGTTCTATTTATCACCGCCACGGTTTCGCTTAGAGTAGCTCAACGTGACCTAATATAATAACTGCTATATAGGAGATGATATCTGCAAACTTTTACGTAAGACGAAAAACCATTGGATCTGTACACTGCTTCAAGTTGTAAAAAATAAAACACGACCATTATATATTCACCTAATACGTAGACTTCGGCGTGGAAAAAGTTCGTTCATATATAAGTCATGCAACGTAGACATTGGTTTCGTTCCACCATTTCAATATTTAAAGTTGACCATCTTATATATATCTGCCTCGAATGGATTAAAAAAAAATCATATGTATTTGCCCCTTGGCATAAATATACAACGCAACTTTGATCCCTCGCTTGCACGCCTTTTATAATGTTATGCCTTGGTTTTGCCCCGCAATTTCTTATGGCCTTGAAACCACATGGATTTTGCCTTGGTTTAATCGTACTAAACCATAACTTTGGTCCACACATTGGCGCCTGCCTTGTAGCTTGGGGTCTGACAACAACTTGCTTCTCAAAGGTACATTTAGATATTTGAAATTGCGCCAACACTATTATTGCACCCGTTTCCTGAACAATCATCTCTACCTCTGTACTTCGATGGATGAGGAGGTACTGAACGGAGAAAATTCAAATTGAATCACCAAATTGACAGTGATGACCTCTTTGATGCTTATCAAGACGCATTTCAAACTCGTGAACCATTTTATTCAACTGCGGAAGATAGAAGAAACCCCTTTTGCTGCGTCATTGTCTTGCCAACATCAAAATGTGCGTTCTTGAGATGGCACCTCCGTTAACGACGCGAGAAACCCTTATCTTTTAATATCAACGGTGTTATCAATAAGATTTTCCTGTTGCCCAGTGCCTCCTTGTTTCTTTGAGGGAATGAACACACGACACATCATCATCCCTCTGAAAACGTTAACTTGCTCTTTCACCACACTTGTGGGTGCATCCTTGTTATTGAGCTTAATCTTATTCCCTCAGTGCCATGACAATCATTGATGAGTTTATTTGTCGGGGATTGACCTGCATAAACACATCACATTAATTAGTTCATAGTTATTCTTCGCGAAAGGTGTCCCTAGATAAAAAATATGAGACCAATGAGCATAAGAGAGGTATTCAAACAACTTGCTTAATGACCCATGGCGAGGGAGCTATTAATGATCGATACAAGACAGGTTTCTATTCAAACATATGCATGTCAATCTTATTACATAAGGCGTGACTGCGATAAGCGTGTTCGGGTGTACGCTAGATGATCCCTCCCGCATATGACGTGATTGCAGCAACCGCATCTGATCATGATGGTGAGAAATCTCATGAGGCGTTGGGGATAGGTCGGCGGGATGTCGTTGACTGCAGGTTAGGTGAAAGACTTTAACGCCTAGGCGAGCAGAGGGGGAACCCGAAATTTTAAATATACCCAAAATTTTGGGTGGTGTTGTAGCGGCTACAACAAATGGCGAACCACTGGTAGAATCCAGCATCTCTGTCAACATCACCACAATAGTCTGAGTCCAGATATTGATGCAAGGGAATATTGGACCAGCTCCGTGGGTACCCTTTGTATTACTTCGGCCCTTTGCGAGTATGTCTAATCCTTGTGCCTCACTAAGTCCCGCTAATCAGAAATGCATCAAAGAGAAAGCTCACAGACGCCGGTAGCTTGTTGACGATGTGAGGAGCAAGGCAGTGGGCTTATTATTTTCAGGATTTTTAAAGTAAGTTTCTGGTGTTGCTCCGCTGCCAGCAGGCCTGGACAGTACCCCGGCGGAGTCACTTCAAGAAATCACAAACGTTGCTCCGCTGCCAGCGAGCCTGGTCAGTACCCCGGCGGAGTCGTCGCATTACCTCTCTGCGCAGGAAGCCTTTCTCGATCGCTTACCCTTATTTGTTTCATGTGCTTACAACACTTATTTTCATGTGCTCGTGGCACTTATTTTCATGTGCTCATGGCACTTATTTTTCATGGGCGGATGAGGGATCCCGACTTATTTTACGAGCAAGAGAGGTTGTTTCTTGTGTTACAGAAACTGAAAGATATCCTGATTTGGGTTTGCCCTCATGCCAAAACTTCACATCCCATTCACCACAATAGGCGCAGCACGCAGAACAACACATTAAAACATCCAAGACTATGCTGGGCACAAGGCTTAGGCTTACGGGTATGGGCCATTTCAACTCATCAGGTCTCCCACAGACAACCGGCTCGTATCTCCCCAGATAATAGGTTTAGACTCATAGGCATCTTGTTAATAATGCGACTTCGATGACTGGTCCTAAGAGAAAGCTGCCTCTTGAGATAGCCGCCGCAACCTCACACAAAACAATGGGGTTACTGCTTCAGCAATCAGGGCAAAACAAGACTGCAAGGTGATAGGGTTGCAATGAGGGCTTGTGCAGCGGCAGGCGACATGACATAAATGATGTGAGGAAGAAAGAGTACGACGCAATGAAATAGGCGATGCTTAAGATGCAATGCAACGCCATGTGTGAGAACGATCAACCAGTTGTAGGTGGCAAAGAGGCATAATACAAGCAATGATTATTTATGCAGCAACAAGCAACTGAAGAGGAAATGAAGGAAGATACTTGTAACATGATGTTGCCTAAGATATTAATCGTAAACAAAACAACAAAACAAACTTTTAACCTATGAAGTAAAAAATTTGGCAAGTAAACCTAATTAACTTTGAACTAAAAATTTTATTGCAGGTCCTAGCTAGCCTACACCTAAACCCTAGTTTAACCAATGATGCGGTCGGGTTATGTAAAATCAGTTTTCCAGTGCAGCCACCGCATTAATTTGCATCCTGTAACGACAAAGATGATTAGGATCAGAGCCAGTATCCGAAAAAGTGCAGTAGCAACAAAATTTACCTGCGGAGTAGGTGCCACGGTAAGACGATCATAGATACTTACCAAAGAACATGCCAGAACAGATTGCGTAAGCTGAATCCCATTCTCATCTTGATAACCAGCAATATGTTCTTGAAACTCAACATTATTTATTAATGACACAAAATCACTCATGCACGATCCTAGACTTGAGGGGTGATGGGTAAGCCAATTCCTATTTGCAAGCACATTCACCGAAAGGGGTTGGTTGACTTGATTGACAATCTCATCATGGTGTTGGGGACCATCAGTTTTATGGAATGGAAACAATACGCAAGTGCCAGGCGAATTATAGATGCATGCACATCCAAGCGTAGAAATTCTAGTTTCGAAAACCCTAGTCCGGGGTTGCTCCTGGGTTTGGTTAAAGGTATGGGGATCTGAATCCATGTTTAAAGGAGCCTGAAATTCCTCACTGCTTTGCACAAACTTTGGACCTTTGGGCAAGGGGTTTTCCAACTTTGACTGCTTGGCGAGATCGACAGGCGAATGGGTATGATTGTCAATTGCAGTGATTTGAAAGATGTCAGTAGGCTTTGTATCAATTTGGTCAAATGTTTGCGCACTGACAGATTGATAATCCAACATGTCAAAATCTCCAGATTTGCCAGGATGGGGTGAATTCGACGCGTTTATGCTGGAAGGAGCATGCTCCTGGGGAATTTTCATTTCAGAAACGTTTGGAAGAAGCTGATGCGTTTTGATTTTCTGGTGGGTACTTGAATCTTCCGAAAGCGAATCATCGAATTCAGGTGTCTTCATAGGGTCGGCCAAGAGATCCGAGTGATAGTCCTCTGTGGTACGATTGAACATGTTTTCAGATAAGCAAGGATCACTGTAATCATTGATTTGATCGAATTGGGTACATGAGATGTCAGGTTTCCCGAGAGTTACTGACTGGGATGGATCAATAGAGGGAACATCTTGAAGTTGTTCAGACGGGGAATCACTCCTATGGCTGTCTAAAGATCCCAAGTGAGAAAAATCAGATTTAAAAGATTCATCGATTTTGGACTGTGATTGAGAAACACCATCTGCATGCTTATGATTGTCGCCAATACCAGTATAAGGCAATTTTGAATGTCTCGAAGAAATTACTGGTGTGGCGGGATCGAGAAACAAACTAGGAAATAATGAACGAAAAGATTGAATCGCAGGGGCGTTAACCACACGAGGCTTTTCAACATGCACATTAGTGTCGTTCAGAGGACACAATGATTTGACAGGCCTTGTAAGGGAATAAAATTTATGTGTGGTAGGAGTCGATTCATAATACGTATGTAAACCAGATTCATAGTTTGAATGCGAGCTAGATTCATTATCCGAATCTGAACCGGATTCGTAATCCAAATATGAACCAGATTCATAATCCGAATCTGAGCCAGATTCATAATCTGAATGTGAACTAGATTCATGACTAAGTCCAGGGAGACATTGAGTGGGCTCCGGGTAGGTTTCATGCGTCAAAAGAGATAATGATCCATTGGGGTGTTTAGATTCGACATGGTACGTGAAAGGCTCAAAGGTGGTGCAATCGGCTTTATCCTCCTGCCAGTATCTATCCTTACTCAAGACTTCCAAGGTCACAACCCCACTCCCATACAACTCAGGAAGAGGGGCGAGAATATCACAAATAGCAACACTCTCTTTGGAGGCCTGAATGTGGCCTGGACTTGGGGAGATGGACAAGGAAGCCTTAGTGAAAAAGTCCAAACAGCCGGTAACTTGCGGGTCATCATAGGGAACACTAGGATCTAACTGAAATTGCTCAAGGGAAATCACATACTTGAACTGTTCACCTAAATATTTCCAATCAACATCCCTCTCACGGAACTCAAAACAATAATGAACAAATCTGATAAGGAACTCACCTAAAGATTCCTGAGGTTCCATTCTGATGAGATGTAACTTCATTACAACATCATGAGGATCATACCTGTGAAAAGCTTGTTGTAATTTATGGGCGAGTTGTTCAAACGAATGGATGGAAGCTTTCGGCAATGTGCGGCACCATTGTTTAGCGCGCCCTTCGAGGGTGAGGAAGAAAAGCAAACAAAACAAACCCTCATCGTCAATTTCATAGTACTCACCAAAGTCACAAAAATCTGAACAGTGTTGGGTTATGGACACCCCATCTTCACCATCAAATTGTAACTGGGACAAGTGATAAATAAATTCATCGGAGATGTAGTGTCTAGGTTTATAAAACTCCGACAAACATCTCGGGAGAATGATTTGGGAACGAGCCATTACAGATATGAGATTAACTGCAGGCTCTAAGGGCTCAGCTTGTCATCTGGCCCTCCCCTTTTCGTTAAACATCTGGTCGGAGGTTCAGGCCCTCCTTCTAGCGCCAATTCTGTTGACGGGAAAATTTGTCCGGCCAACAGTAGGGGATCTCCCCGGTAAAAAGTCCCAATTAGACCTTAAACCGTTTGGAGTAGGGATCCCGTCCGGGGTGTGGGTCCGGCTACCGCTTAAGACGCCTTCCCTTCTGGTCTCAAAAGAACCTGATTAAACCTGCGGACACACACTTATTCATAGGATACGAAATACATGATTGATGCATGGAACATGTCTACAACACTATGCGTAGCAAGAGAACGAATAAAACACATACGCCCGAAGAAATGCAGTTAACGGCACGTCTTTGGGGTCATGCTTGCAAGGTATCTTACCACAGAAGAAATAGTTCTTAATGGCAAGATCCTCCTTACTTCTGAAAGATAAAATGAAATGCTAATAGACAAAGGTATTAACATTCATTTAGAAAGCGATAAAACTTACTTCTGAAAGATAAAACGAAATGCTAATAGACAAAGGTATTAACATTCATTTAGAAAGCGATATAACTGAACATCATCAACACAATCATAGATAAACATGATGCATAAATGATATTATCAAAAGGGCAGTTTCATTAGTCATAGGATGTTCTGAAACTGTTCAGGAAATACACATAGTACTGTCACAGCAAAATACATCATCCGACAAAGGGGATTTAGCAAGTATTCGTATTCATATGCCTAAGAATATGATCTTCCAATACAATACAATGTAGCTCCTGAGTTTTCCAAAAAGAAAAAGCCCCCTACAAGTTCCCGAAGGAAGTATTTATTGAGCAAAGCTTACTCTGGGGTCACGACTTTTCAACTTCACGACGATTGGGCTTCATTGCGACCCGGTATTTTGCGACTGCGGCTGAGACGTTGTTGTGACACGTGACCTAGTCTTGGGTCGCTAGGTTTTGTATCGTGCATTTACCAATTCCTGCGACTTAGCGACCTGCACGACTTGCGACCGGGGTAATGTGGAGCCTACGACCAACCCAGAGCTATGCGACTTGCGACCTTCATTTGTATTTCGGCCATGACCTACTTGAATTCGCGACTATGACCTTAGAAAACTTGCGACTGCGACTTAGGAAAATTTGCGACCTACAACCCTGCGACCTCAGCATATTTGCGACCTGCGACCTAAGCAGATTTGCGACCTGCGACCTGCGACCTCAGCAGATTTGCGACCTGCGATCTTGAGCAGATCAGTGAGTTCCTTGGAGTTTTGCCAGCATCTACTTGTTTTGAAAATGGTCTTCTTGTTTGCTGGGGAAAACCTTGGCTCTTATGTGCAAACAGAGAGGTTCTTCCTGCAATAAAATAAGCCAGGTCACATGTCTTCATGATTTGAATAATAATAATGGGGCAACATTAATTAATTGCACAAATGAAAACGATGACTTTAGACCCCTGTGTGGTCAGGTATTGTGCCGCAGCGTGGTCTTCACTAAGCTCTGAGTGTTTGCAGTGGAAACTATTGATAAGACCCTAGCAGCGATTGGTTGTAATGAGCTAGGGGTCGCGTTCTTCATTGTTACACAGAGTGCGAATTGGTGATTCATCTTCCCTTGGGGATGATTTCCATGTGTTTAAACAAAGTCGCTGTGATGGTATTTCATGCAACATCGCGCCAGAACGTTTCCTCTTCCAGTAACCTGTTTCGAACAACAACGATTCTTTTCACCTTTTACCGCATGCAGCAGCATGCACGTTCTCTTAATATGTCAAGTTTGTTATTTTCACTACGTTTTTTTCGATGCTACACGCGACGCACAGTCAATTTTGAAAGTGGGATCATGCATATTGATCGCGCTGGCCTTTCTCTATGACATGTGTTAAGGGATGCACGACATAGCCATCAACGTTTCTCTCTTCACGTCGAACAGATGTATACGGTGTCTAAATCCTTTTAGAGTGCGCATTATTTTCAGGGCAACAATAGAATATGTTTGCATCTTGTTTAGTTTCAGGTTAGGAAACAATCTCCAGCACAGCTTCTTTCCTCGCTAAAAAAATATTTGGTAACATTCCATGCAGAACCTCTGACAACCGCATACAATTGGAAAGAATCCGTAGCATCACAATTACTATTCGTGCATGGCCACATGCATTGGGTAGCCTGCGTGTGATACGGCATGGGGAGTAGGAATTCACGCTATCATGAACAAAATCAGCAGCTTGACGGGAAACGAGACACGTGGGAGATCATTATGGGGTCGATTATAGTGCATGCATTTGTGTTTCCCGGTGGGGTCGCAGGTCGGAGAATTCCTTGGGTCGCAGCTTCTCATGGGCAGCTCATTTTGCGACCCTGCAACTTGGAAAACATGCGAACCTGGGTCGCTGGGTCACAAAATCGGCTGAGTTGAAGCCTTAGGCAGTGTTTGATCTGTGCGACCCTGCGACCTGTTCAATAATAATCTGCTACAACGATTGAAACTCTGGCTTGCAACGTCTTCAAGATGCTCTGCGCCCTGTTTTCGATCGTCAAGTTGATCGCATGTCTACCTGTTCTACGTGGATCAAAAACTGAACCATCGCCCATTTGCAATGTGTTTGGATGGTTGTACTCATGTTGTTCATGCTAACGAAGACAAAAGGTGCTAATTATAACGGTCCAAATACTGGAGGAAAAACAGTTATCATCAAGGCAGAGGGGCTAGCTGCACCGATGGAAAAATGCAGACTTTATTTGCTAGCAGTAGAACCAGTGAAAATACCCTTTCTTTGACTCAGTTTTGCAGATATAGGTGATGAACAGTCATTAAGTCAGTCTCTTTCAACATTTTCAGGTCATTTGCAGCAGATCGAGGGTATTCAAGCACAATCAACTGGGCGCTCTTTGGTTCTTCTCGATGAATAATGATGGTTTGAGAATGCATGCGCGGAATTTGATGAAGAAAATTTGAGGCCGACATACACGCTTCTTTGGGGAATTCCAAGACGATCCAATGCAATAAGTATTTCAGGAAGATTGGGTTTGCCAACTCATATATTAGATAATGCTCAGCGACCATATGAATGCCTCTTGCTTTGAATGATCGAGCTTTGCCATATGCTACTTAGCAACCAAGCTGGGATGTCTCCTGAGAATGTTTGGAATGCGAGGTCGATGACATTTGTGTGCATGCACATAACAAATGCTTTCGTTGTTAACCAGTGAAATGATTGGAATGCACGTCCCTTCGTTAACCTGTGTTCTGATTTTTTCAACGTCGTGGTTTAAAACCACACTTGAGCATCGTTCAATCACAGGCTATGGGCTATCACGGTTCTACAGCTCCGCCTTTAATTCAACTGTTATTTCGATGCAGTTACTGCACAATGCTATCGTGGCTTGTCAACCCTTCCTCTCTAGATTGTTGTCACGTTCTGCTTCGAAGTTCTGAACGCAAATTGTTTGGTCGTTGTATATATGTGTCCGCTCCATATTTAAAACTCTGGCGTAGAAACATTTACACCAACTTGTAACGTGTTCGTGCGCCATGTTCCAATGTAAAATTGCCTGCCATATATACCTGCTCCACATGCTTTATCGTGGATTGAAACTGCACAATCGAAATAATTGCTCCATGCGACGTGTCCATACAACTATGCGTAAGGTCGAAACCATATATACCTGCCCCACATGGATTAAAATTGCATCGTCAGAATGTTTTCTCTCATTTGTAACTGTCCTATGGTTTTGCTATAGCTATGACCGTGTTTTAATTATAACGTTAAGCATTTGTATGTACTATGTGGCTCCAAACTCTTACGTAAGATGAAAAAGCTATCGGACCTTTGCACATATTGCACATCGCTCCACGTTTTCAAAAATAAAACATGATCATTATATATTCACCCAATACGTAGACTTTGGCATGGAAAATTCTCGTCCATATATAAGTCATGCCACGTAAACATTGATTTTCGTTCCACCATTTCAATCTTTAAAGTTGACTATCTTATATATATCTGCCTCGACTGTTTTAACATAGATTAACAAATCATATGAGTTTGCCCCTTGGCATACATATACAACGCAACTTTGACCCCTCGCCTTTATAATGTTATCACTTGGTTTTTCCCCGCAATTTCTTATGGTCTTGAAACCACATAGATTTTGCCTTGGTTTAATTTTATAAAACCATAACTTTTGCACCAACCGTGAAGCTTGTGTTTAATAAAAAAAGAAGAAAATGCTTCTCAAAGGTGCGCTTAGATATTGAAATTGTGCGAACACTATTAATGCGCCAATTTCCTGAACAATCAACCTTAAATCTCACCAACAAACCTACCTCTGTACTTTGATGGATGATGAGGCACTGAAAGAAGCAAATTCAAACTGAATCACCAAATTGACAGTGATGACCTCTTCGATGCTTATCAAGACGCATTTCAAACTCGTGAACCACTTCATTCAACTGCGGAAGATAGAAGAAACCCCTTTTGCTGCATCATTGTCTTGCCAACATCAAAATGTGCGTTCTTGAGATGGCCCCTCCGTTAATGACGCGAGAAACCCTTATCTTTTAATATCAACGGTGTTATCATAAGATTTTCCTGGTACCCAATGCCTCCTTGTTTCTTTGAGTGAATGAACACACGACACATCATCATCCCTCTGAAAATGTTAACTTGCTCTTTCACCACACTTGTGGGTGCATCCTTGTTATTGAGCTTAATCTTATTCCCTCAGTGCCATAACAATCATTGATGAGTTTATTTGTCGGGGATTGACCTGCATAAACACATTACATTAATTAGTTCATATTTATTCTTCGCGAAAGGTGTCCCTAGATAAAACATATGAGACCAATGAGCATAAGAGAGGTATCCAAACAACTTGCTTAATGACCCATGGCGAGGGAGCTATTAATGATTGATACAAGACAGGTTTCTATTCAAACATATGCATGTCAATATTATTACATATGGCGCGACTGCGACAAGAGTGTTCGGGCGCACGTTGGATGATCCTCCCCACATATGGCGTGATTGCAATAAGGACATCTGATCATGATGGCGAGACAAGTCATGAGGGGTTGGGGATAGGTCACTGGGATGTAGTTGATTGCAGGTTGGGTGGAAGACTTTAACGCCTAAGCGAGTAGAGGGGGAACCCGATATTTTAAATATACCCAAATTTTGATTTTTGGGTGGTGTTGTATGACTCCAACACTTAATGAGTTCTTCCATAATCTGCAAAATTCAATTGTAACATGCCAACCCTTGATAGGGATTATTAGTTTTTAATCTAATCTAATGCTAGAAATACAATGCAGAAAATTAAATGCTGTGAGGAGCAGAAGACTCCCCTAGAAAAAGATAATGTGTATCAGTCATGCAAGCAGCCTTGAAATCTTCTTTAGAAACAGGGTGCTGGTACAAACGAAGCCTATGACCATTTACTAGTAGAGGTGTTTTAGAATCATCAATTGTTAAAAGTCTTACTATTCCATTAGGAAAAACAACATCTACTTCATAAGGTCCCAGCCATCGTGTACGTAGCTTACCCTGAAAGTTTTCAAACCGAGAGTCGTACAATAAGGCCCAATTACCTTTTTGGAACTGCTTGTGTTTGATGATTTTATCATGCCACTTCATTCTTTGTTGTTGAATCATGGTTGTTTGGTGAATGGCATCTAATCTCTTTTCATCCAATTCAAGAAGCTGCTGCAACCTAGCTGTCTGCACATTAGTCAAATCAATATTAACAGCTAAAGCAATTCTTAGAGTTTTAATTTCAAATTCCACAGGAAAAACAACATTTTTACCATAAACCAATTCATAGGGAGAAAAACCTGTAGTGTTTCTCCAAGTAGTTCTGTAAGCCCATAGTGCTTCGGGGAGCCTTTGAGACCAATCCTTCCGATTATGTTTTAGTTAGAATGGCTTCTAATACTTTATTTGTGCTTTCCACCTACCCATTGGCCTGGGGGTGGTATGGTGTAGTCATTCTATGATGAATATGATATTTCTGAAGGGTAGACTTAAAACCATGAGAATTGAATGGAGGTCCTCCATCTGTAACTAGCTCTCTAGGAATTTCAAATCTAGTGAAGATTTCTTCAAATAAGAAAGCTAGGACAACCTCTTCATTGGCTCTAATAAGTGCTTTGGCCTCCACCCATTTAGTCATATAGTCTGTAGAGACTAATATATAAGTTCTTTGATTGGATGGAGGATTAATGGGTCCTATAAAATCCAAGGCCCATCTTTCAAATGGTTCGGATACTACCTGGGGGTTTAATGGCATTTGATCTCTATGATTGGGTTGACCCATTCGCTGACAGCTGTCACAAGCCCTCACATATTTCTTTGCATCCTTAAATAATGAGGGCCAATAGTAACCCATCCTCAAAATTTTGTGTGTTGTTCTTTTATCAGCAAAATGCCCTCCGCAAGGGCCATCATTACAAGCTTTTAGTATGTCGTACACTTCATCCTCCCTAATGCATCTTCGGATTTCCTGATCAAGCCCTGTGTAGAAAAGATACCCACTTATCCAGCTATACCTGGCACTTTGTTGAAAAATTCTTCTCTTTTCTCTGTATGACAGGTGTGATGGTAATTTTCCTGCAACCAAATAATTGGCAATATCTGCATACCACGGAGAGTGAGCAGAGACTGCAAATAAATACTCATAAGGAAAGGAATCATCTACTGGAATATTATTATCAGTTTTTAACCGTGAAAGGAAATCAGCCACCACATTTTCTTTACCAGGCCGATCTACAATTGTAATATCAAACTCCTACAGTAATAATAGCCATCTGGTAACTCGAGCATTTGTGACAGATTTTTTCATTAAATACTTAATAGCCGAGTGATCAGTGTGGACAAAAGTAGAATAACCAGTGATATAATGTCAAAATTTATTAATGGCATAAATTACTGCAAGAAACTCTTTTTCGGTAACTGTATAATTAAGCTCAGCAGGGGTCATGTTCTTACTGATAAAATAGATAGCATAAGGAAGATGATTCTCCTCTTGTCCCAAGACAGCTCCAATTGCAGTGTCTGAAGCATCAGAAGATATATGAAAAGGGAGGGCCCAATCAGGTCCCCTCAAAATAGGAGCGATAGATAACTGATGCTTGAGTTCTACAAAGGCTTTCTGACAAAGATTAGTCCACTTAAATTCAGCATTTTTCATAAGAAACACAAATAATGGAGAAGCTATCTTAGAAAAATCTTTAATAAATCTTTTGTAATATCCAGCATGTCCTAGAAAACTTCTCACGTCAGTTTGTGTTTTAGGAACAGGAAGATTCTGAATGACCAGTATTTTAGATGGGTCTACCTGAATACCTTGAGATGAAATAAAATTTCCAAGCACTACTCCTTCACTCATCATCATATGACATTTTTCAGTACTTAGGGAGAGGTGAGCTTGTATACATCGTTTAAGTACCTTCTCAAGATTTTGTAATGCATCTTCAAAAGACACACCATAAGGAGTAAAATAATCCATAAATATTTCCATAGAGTCATTCAGCATATCAGAAAAAATTCCTATAATAGCCCTCTGAAAAGTTGATGGTGCATTACATAGCCCAAATGGGAGAACTCTATAAGCAAAAGTTCCCCAAGGGCTAGTGAAAGTGGTCTTGTCTTGGTCTTGGGGTGCAATTCTAATCTGATTATACCCACTGAATCCATCTAGAAAAGAAAATAATTTCTTCCCTGCCAGACTATCCAACACCTGATCAATGAAGGGTAAAGGAAAGTGATCCTTTTGAGTAGCTTTGTTCAAGGCTCTGTAGTCAACACATACTCTCCATTTCCCATTTTTCTTAGGGAAAATTACCAATGGGGAAACCCATTCACTGTCAGATATGGGGTATATAAATCCTTCATTAAGCAATTTCTGAAGTTCTTCTTTAACAATTTCTCGTAAATTAGGGTTCATTCGTCTTTGGGGTTGACAGACTGGTCGACATCCCTCTTTAATGTAAATTCGGTGAGTACATAGTTCAGAAGAGATTCCTTTCATATCTGTGTAATCCCATGCAAATGCTTCCTTATTTTCACGTAATAACTTCATTAACTGCTGTGTTTCAGCAACTATTAGATCAGGATTTATGTTTAATGTCTTGCCAGGTTCGATTTCGACTGTTATGCTTTTAGATGAGATGGTGGTTAATGTCTGAGATAAATCTTCAGATTCAATCTTTTCCTGGGTATCCGTTTCAAAAAGTGCAGTCAATTGATTGTGTGTTTCAACAATTACAGAGGAAGGTTCACAAATAAAATTATTAATTATTTCATCCTCTGTATTGTCTTTAAGAGTTAAGGCTTGTCCAATAGTTAGAATGGGCTGAATAGCATTATCATCATAATCCATCCACATAAAATCTTCATTATTAATTATGGGTGTAGCATGAGGATAAAGAGTAAGCTGTTTGGTTTCATAACCATTAGAAATTGTCATTGAACCAGATCTGCAACTGATAAAGGCATCAGCTGTGGCCAGCCATGGCCTCCCCAGAATTAAAGGATGTCCCCCCAGCTTTGTTTTAGTTTGTAATACGACAAAATCAGCTGGGTAATTCCAGGATTCAACTGAGATAACTAGATCTTCAACAACTCCTTCTGGTTTAATTGTAGAACGGTCAGCTAACTCTAGGATAGTTGGTGTATCTTTGATTGTGTTATTTAGCTATAATAACTGTGAAGTTTCAAGAGTCATAATGTTTATTGCAGCACCTAGATCTACCAGAACTTGAGGAATCATTGTTTTACCAATTTGAACTGTCACGGTAGGATGGCCGGGGTCACCATATTTCACAGGAGGGGTTTTTCTGGATATTAATGCAGATAAGTCACCCATCACATGAACTGTAAGGGGATCTTTAGTTTTCCTACCAGGTTTCTTAACACAAATGTCCCTTATGGTTCTGGCATAAATTGGTACATCTCTCAGTGCCTGTAAAAGTGGAATTTTAACATACAAGTTTTGAAATTCCCCTAAAAGATTAAAAGCAGGTGTTTCAGGCGTTTTAGTTAAAACTAAACGCTCGGGGAATGGTGGTTTTGTTATTTCAATACCCTTGTTAGAGGGTGGTTGTGCTTTTTTATGTTTCTCAGTTTCCTCTTTATCAGAATCAGAAGAGGTTATATCATCAATGATAGGTTCTACTATTTTCCCAGATCTCAAATGAATATCATTACATTGCATAGTAGGAAATGTAGGCTGATTCTGAATATCAATGACTTGCACAACTTTATTATTGGGGTTAGGATTTGGTTGCACAGGTAGCTGGGGTCTCATTTGATTATTTGGTGGAGCATTTGATGGCAGAGGAAGTGGTTGTTGAAATTGAGGAAATTGATTTGGATACGGGAGTTGTTGGCTTCTCCAATTTGAATTCCAAGGATTAAAAGAAGATGGCTATTGTGGGGGCCAAGGAGTCCACATTGTAGGATCAACAAAGGGAGGGTTTGATTGTTGCATGGGTGGGAAGTTCATCTGATTAAAGGGTGGGTATTGCATTTGATTAAAGGGAGGGTAATTTGTCTGACTGAAAGCAGAATAATTATTCCAACGATTAAATGGCATACTAGAATTCATACCTTGTCCTTTTGGTTTCCATTGTCTTCTTTGTGTTAGCAAGTAAACTGCTTCAACTTCTTCTTCTGTTGGCTGCAATGCTGCATTTATTCCCAGTAGAGAGGGACATTGTTGTGTTTCATGATCTTTCTCACAAAGGGTGCAGATTGGTATTTTTTCCAATGGGCATTCCCTTAGTGGATGTTTGTCTCTGCATTTAGGGCAAAAGACAGCCAGAGCTGCTTCTGCTTCAGCCTGCTTCTTTTTAACCTGCAAGGTGTCAATTTGTGAAGCAAAAGAACTTAACATCTCAGTTTTAAATTCTTCAAGTAAATTACCTATTTTAGCTCTTGTTGCTCCCCCACTGGCTGATTTCTGCACTCTTGAATAGGTGGGATCTCTGTTACTTACTCTGTTCTTTGCAGCTCCTCTTGAACATCTTTTACAAAGTTCAAAAATCTCATCATATGATTCTTTAGATATATCTCCCTTGCCAAGCATGTTTAACATGTCTAAACAATCATCCCTTAATCCTCTAAGTAATATTGTTTTGCGAATTTCCTTACTTATATTCGGATGATCAGATCTCTGTAGATTATACTGCAGCCTTTCTACATAGTCCTCCAGATTCTTGTTCGGCTTTTGTGCCATATTGAATAGTTCGTCCCTCTTTTCTCTCGTCTGACAATAGTCTTGATATTTAAGCAGAAATTTTTGTTTCATCTATTCCCATGTTGTGATTACCTGACTTCCAAGGCTCATGAACCATCTTAAAGCATTTCCTTTTAATGTTGCTGGAAACAGTTTCAACTTTTGAGCATTAGTAACATAATCATAACTTCTGCATAATATATCAAATTCAAAAATAAATTCATCCAGATCTTTAGAGGATAAACCATGGAAGTTAGGTAAAGCTGACAATGGAATATTCTTCATAGGAGTTGTTCCTCTAGGGAGATCACTGATAGGAAATCCCAAGGTAGAGAGAGAATTTTCATCCCTTCCTTCTCCTTCAGGATCTACACGTCCTCCACCAAAGAATTCTTCGTTTTTTCCTTCCATTGGCTGTTCTCCTACTGCACTTGCTTGATCCTCAAGATCTTCTACTGGCTCCTCAATGTTTTCCACCGGTCGTCCAACACTATCTATTAGTTCCTCAACATGCTCTATTGATTTGCTAGCACTTTCTTCTGACTCTTCAGCACTGATTGCTGGTCCTTTAATATCCGTTACCGGCTCCTCTATGTTTTCAAGGCCCACGACTTCCTCTGTTTTGTAATCCGATTGAGGGGAGTGCTGAAGTTTTGGTCTTCGAGAACTTAATCTCTGTGATGATTCAGCCTTTGATACAATCTCGTCAATGAAAGTCTTTCTTCCTCCCCTTCCTTTGCCCTTGCCACCTGTAGGATTAGTTTTCTTCTGGGTTCTGCGTCCTCTCATACAATCTGCACATCTAGAAAGAAAATATTAATGCTTTTGAAATCTATAATTGCCTTCCCCGGCAACGGCGCCAAAATGTTGGTCGCTTTAATTGTTTTAGCAATTCAAGCTCCACATAAATTGTCAACCCGGGAAGGTCTGTTTATTCCAAAGACAATCACGCACTGGATATGCTCAATTCCAAAAGCAAGATAATGTTGTAGTAAAATTCACACAATTATCAATCACATAAATCTAACTATTCACACCCTGCTTTAACAAAGCTGAATTCTACTTGTGTTACAGCAGAAGCAATTCCTCTATTGCAGTCTTTCATTAAAAGAATCCTAGGAAAAGATAATGAAAGGAAATCACCCTGCAGGAAAGGAAACCAATCAACTATAACAGGGAACAGGACCCTATTCCTCCAAATAGGAACTTCAGCACCTGTTGCCTGACACTAATCACACTGTAGAAAAGATAAATTCAAGAAAACAAGACCCTATTCCCATGAACAGGAACCTTCAGCACCTGTCTCCTGATACTAATCACACTGCAGGAAAAAGAGAGTCAACCAATGGGGAACAAGACCCTATTCCTTTACACATGAATCTTCAGCACCTGTTTCCCGACATCGATCATACATTCAAACAGACAGCAGAAAAAGATCTCTTGGCTTCTTTAAGAATGAATGTTACCAAACTCATGCAGCGTTAAAGAAAACAGAGTGCTTAAAGAGCTACAGAGCTATGCGAATGATGCTTCAGTAAACATAATTAAATTAAGGTGCAAATATCATAAAGAAATTCAACAAACTACAGAAGCAATCAGGTGAATCTTGTGATGAAGGCGGGCCCTTTCCTTCTCACAAGATTCCCCAGGAAAAAGAGTTAAATTGAGGCGCTCAAAAGAAACCTTTATTCATCTGTCAAAAAGGAATGATACATTACAATGGAGTCTTGCTCCTTTCCGCTCAAAATAATGTTTCTCCTGTAGTTTCTAACTCCCCTTCTAATGATGATGTCTCCTCTTTTTAAAGAGGAGACATCTATTACAGTTACATCAGAGAAAATCTATATTTATCCAAATCTGTTCTTCTATCTTAAAACAGGGTCCTTCTATTCTTCCATAGAAAAATATTGTTACAACAGATACAGAAAAAGTACTGGCTTCAGAACAATCCGTGTAACAACTTTCTTGCTTGTCTTCGTCTTGTTGCCATTTTTCCCAAAATACTCTTCCAAAATCAAAAATCACGAGTAGTGACGGAATTTACGTGCCCGCTGACTGTTTCAGCAATGGAGTCGACTGTTTCAGCAACGACCGATTGTTTCAGCACAGCACGTTCCTTATCATAAATTATCTGCGATCTTTTAGACTTGTGTTAGCAACAATCTACCTTTGATTAATGATGAAATATAAGAGTAATGTGGAATTATATGTAAACAGATTAAATATATAGTAAAGAGAAGGATTTCATATACCTTTGGATAAAATGGATGAAAATGATAATGAAACCCTTTTTAAATATAGTTATAAAGGGTAAGGTGGTGTCAACATGTGCGGCAAATGGCATATCAGGAGGTCCTAACACCTCTCACCCGATCAAAAAGGTCATATATTATGGGAAATGGATACCTATTTTTGATTGCCAACTTATTCACTTCTCGATGGTAGTCAATGCACATTCTAAAGGTTCCATCTTATTTTTTACAGATGGTAATAAAGACTGTGCTCCCCTAAGGAGATTACACTCCTACGATGTAACCTTTATCTATAAATTCTTGTAATTTTATTTCTTTAATTCCATGAGTTCATTGTGGGGGTGCATGCAGTGAAGGGGCTCGAATGTGTCAAATTCCCTCAAGCACCAAATCATTTGAAAATTCAATCTCTCTTTTGGGGGTTTAAGATGAGAATCTCATCCTGAAAACTTCCTTAAACTCTCTCACCACCGGCAGTAAAGTGTCTAATAGGTTTTCTTCAGGTTGTTGTCCTAATTCTTGAACATGTACAACATATACTTGATATCCTTTTCTAGCTGTTCTTTTTAATTGTAGAGCTGATATTTGTCTTACAGAGATTGGTTTTGGTTTTCCTTTGAGTATAAAGGGTCTCTCCTCCTCATCTATGCAATGCAGAGTTTTATCCCAATAGTTTATCATAGCCTTTCTCTTTTCTAACCAATCCATTCCTATCAGCAAATCATATTAGCCTAAGGGCAGAATGTTTAAACTCACTACTGTCTGAAAATCATTTAATTTAATTGCTGTTTGAGGAAACTTATGAGTTACTTTTCGTTTGGTGCCAGTGGCTAACTGGACCAACCAAGACTGTTGAAATTTTTCAGTTTTGAGATTGCATTTCTCTACAATTGTGGACTAATGTAACTAAAAGAAGCACCCAGATCAATTAAAACTGTAACAGATTGATCAAAAATCTTACCTTTCATCTCGACCATAGTAGCCTGGTGTTCTGCTTATCAGTTCTCCAAGGCTGCACTGATAGTGGGTATGTTCCTTGCTATATTTTTCACTATGGTAGCTTCTCTATCTCTCATAATCATATGAATATATCTGTGCGGACAGTCCCTCAATAGATGAGGTTCTCCGAAACCCCAACATTTCAAAGGCTTATGCATTTTAACTGTTCCTTCCTTCTTATTATCCCCATCTATTTTTTTTGAACCAACTTGTGACTAAGAAGTTTGACTTTCCTTTGGTTTGTTAAATTTTTTCCACTGATGATCCCTACGAAAGTTCTTCAAGTAAGTTGGTTTCTGTTTCTTTCCTTTGAATTCACCCTTGTTTACCCAGCTTTTTCCATGTTCACTCTTTCCTTTAAAATGTTGGTAGCATAATCTAGCTTTCCTCACCACTTCATCCATAGTTTTTGGATTATCAAACTCTATTTTCTCCTTGTACACAGCTGGAAAATAGTTCAAAAACTGTTGTACCTTTGGCATCTCTTCACGAATATAAGGAACATACCTTAACAAATTTGTAAACTTGGTGAAAAACTTATCTATGGTGAGTTGTACCAATCTGAGTTCATGGAGTGCCTTTGCTTTATCATCATAATAGCATTCGTTCAAATAGAGGTTTTTAAACTTGACTTGGAAATCTTCCCAAGTCACTTTTTTTTCATTAATGGCATGCACCATTTTTGTCTCCTCTCACCACAAGGTAGCATTACCCTGCAACTGGTAGATAGATAATCTGGCCTTCATATTTCTTTCATATTCATAGACCTGAAAATACTTAATCATATTCAACAACCATGCCTCAACATCTTCTTCTTTCTCCCCATCATAGGAGGGAGGTTTAATTTTTTGTAATTCACCCTATAATCCCTTCTTCTTTTTAGACTGATGTCTAGTAGTGTCATCTTCCTCATAATCATCTGAGAAATTGCCTTTCCTCTTCTTTCCGGAACCTTCACCTTCTTGGCTATTCCACGAGCTCAGTTCTCTTATCAGCTTTTCCTGCTCCTCACTGGCTAATGATAGCCTGTCATTCTGGCTTCTTATCTTATCCATATCCCGTTGCAACCTGTGAAACATAGCCATCAAATGAGCATTGGGATCTGGCGTGTTATCTCCATCACCCAGATCAACATAAATTTCATCTCCTTCAGCCATTGACTTTTCAGTTCCACTATCACTATACACTAAACAAAACAACATCAATAATTTTTTTATTTTTTTTTCCAAAAAAAATAATTTATACAGTGAGCACAACAACAGCCCAGTTTTTCTAACCTGGCTCTAATACCATTTGTAATGACTCTCATCCAACCCCCTGATTTTTTTTTTTCTAAGGACAAGTGAACATTACTCTTCAATTTATTTTTAATGAGTTCATCATTAATACTTAACTACTCTCTTAATATTATTAAGGAAATAGGTTTATTGAATTATTAATATAATTCCTTTGCCAAATGTTTTCATACTCCAAGGATACCCTTCACATCATTTTCATCTCATGATAATGGAAAGGTAATATACAAATTAATTGTCCACTAGACAATTCCCTTTTTATTTTGGCAACTACATGTGTTAGTTCACCAATTTGTTTTATTTTTAATACCATATATTGTATTGAAGTATTTTGATGCTATCATTATATTGCTAAGATTGTATACACACCCATATCTATGCATATACATTACCAAACCAATTATTTGATATACCTCTTATCTATAGATGAGGGTGATTGCTTTTATGAGCTTACGTCGAACTCGATATATATATATATATATATATATATATATTGTTATGCACAACCTGAAACTATATCATTATTCATGAATTATCAACAACCATATCATATGATTTTGCATGACAAAAATCGAGGGAAAACGTTGACATTTCTCTTCCCACATCAAGTGTTAAAATTACCAAAGCTACACATCCAATTCCGAGTTTCATAAATTTCGAGGCACATTTCATTAATGGATTTATCGTTATGTTTATGCTATGGGTACTTGGTTATTAAACCTTGATCCTATACAATTCACCCTTTGTATTTTATCCAATACATATATCTTTGGTTTGCAATGAGTTCTACTTGATTTGTCCGTAGTATGCAATGATGAAGATGAAATGCCTTCATTAGTAGATTCAAGGAGCGTTTTCAACTTTTCTCTACGTACACCTTGTATGCGTTGAACTACCTTTCAATATCATGGGGTTTATATATATTTTTTTTTTTTCGCAGTTATTGTAAATTCGTCACTTAATTTTTTTACTTTGCAATACTAATGTAGGTACTATCGTATTTAATGGAAGATTTCTTCCGATTGTCTTCGTCGTTCCCGGATTTTAATTCCAAGATACACACATCGATTCCAACACTAATGGGGATATGTTGATGCGCGTATGGTTCGGATGAGTTGACTCCAACTTCAGGGTTTTTGTATTCAATTTTTATTTAAGTCCTCGAAGCGGGTGGTTCATTTCTTTTTACTAGTTCATTCTCCGTATCCTTGTAGTGATCACCCAGGGAACTTACGTCCAATAGAAGAAGATGTCATATGGCTCTACGAAGATTCTCTCGTAGTTTTCTTAAACACTTCTAGGTATGAAACCATCCTTCTCCATCCATGATATGGAAATTTGTTATTGCATTTCCCATTGAGATATAGAATTCTATCTTTCCTGCGTCTTGATTTTCTTAGGTAGCCCTCGCCGCCATAAGAACACCTCGGATATTTTCGTTTTACTGATATCTACTTACAGTAGTATTGTTTGTTTATTTGCACTGACTTTCTCTTAGTTTAATCTTTCTTCTTGGTGTTTAAATTTGGTAAATATGTCCTCCTCTTCTCATCCATCTGATTTGAGAGAGGGTTCGATGGTTCTATGAAAACAAGCCATTGCTCTAGTACCGATAGTACTCAAATCTAATTGCAATGTCTTTTTGTTTATTTTCTGGAACGTAGAACGAAAGCTCTATCGCTTGCACAGTGATTTCCACTTTGCTTCTTTGCAGGTTCGATTCCTCATGTTCCGAGTTGACAGTAAGGGTTTTAGTTATTTGATTTGAATGTCTAGGTTTGTTTATAAGATTTTATATCTCTTCACATATATATATGACGCTGGTTTTTTGTCTCCAGAGTTCCCTTGTCATTTTCGAGATATATACCATTCCCCTCAGGTAAATCTCTTTATCTTCTGTGATTGTTAATGGAATGTTTACAGATTTTCTTAATTTAAATAAATATTAACTATCTTTATTCTGATGAACTACATATAGGTATCGACGATCTTTGGAATTTTTTCCACATTCCATTTAAATTCTTGTTCTTTATCACAGGGTTTTAACGAGTACTTCGCTTACCTTCCAGGTCGGTTAATTTCACTTCGACTGGCTTGCTTCAACGATTTATCCTTGGGATAAATTCTCAAGTTTTAACTCAGATGTTTATTATTCTATATTGAACGCACATGGATTTATGTTTATAAACAATATGGATCTAACTCAGATCCGGACATTTGGGTGCTCTGTATAATGATTTTGGTTTATACAGATTAAAAAAAAAAAAAAACACTACGTATACCTGTGTATACATTTGGATATTTAATTTAGAGTTACCAGACTCCTTACTTCCATACGTCTCTAACTCTGTATTAAAATTTAACTCGGTTATTTACTTCAGATTTTCCATATTATATTTGACAAGAATACTTTACTTACTCAGATGTGCTTTCGTCAATTTTCATTTTTTCTTATGAAGAATTATTTTAGAGGATCTCCCAATATTTCATTCGATCGGAATAAACGTATTCTGCAATTTATATACTATTTTTGTTTCCTATTATCTTGATTTATCATAGGGAGAATTTTTATGTATCAAAATTTCTATTGGAAGTATGACTGATATGAAATAGCCAGTGCATAGTAAGTAACTCACTCTATGCAGAGAATTCTAGATTACTATGTCATTTACAGCAATAATGTATCCTAACACTTCTACAAGATTCTTATATAATGACACAACTTAGTTACATATGTATCTGCATGTAGATAAAATTAGATTATATAATGTTGTTAATAATATTATAGACATGCAGGTCCACTATTATATTATATACTAATTTCATTACCTTAAATGAACATGCAGAATGAAAATTTCATTCATGACTTCCTTTTATTATTGTCATGTAATTGCATAATAGAAGATAATAAATTTAAAATCTTCATATCTATTTATTTGTTACACTTGGTGGTTTGGATAATAAAATTTATGTTGTCTTTAATATAACAGTAGAAAAATATTTGTTATTCTAGAATTTACTTCCACTTTCATATTTCTTTTAAGGTACAAACATGTGTTAAAATTTTTCCTTTGTACAGTTGTTGGGAACACAATATCTTCAGATTTACACCAGTATTGGTGTAGAGACTCTACTTGATATTTCTCAATGAACTATTCCTACTACCATACAGAATATTACAAGATTTATTTCTTCTATTTAATTCTGTGAAATGTAAGGAATAACATAACACAGTAACTAAATTCAACATGACTGCTACAACATTTATCAATCTTGGCTAACAACATATAATTTAATCATTCATAAAAATTGTGTGCATACCACTTCTGTGATGACCAGTCCTTCCAACCTTAGAGTTCTTTTGTCCACAGAACTCACCCCGGAGCTGAGATCCTCTCCCAGAACAGACCAACCCCAATCTATTCTGGAATATCTTATTTAAGCTTATCCTCTCCCCAAAGCCTGTTTCTAATTCTGCGTCCAAAATTACAGGATGCTTTTATTCTTGTTTGCCTAGGATTCCCTTATTTAGGGACTTTAAAACTACTTTCTACTTTTCCAGCTTTTTACCTCTTCCCAACTACTCTCCACCTCATTGGGGAAATCTAGATTTTTCCTCAAAATCTAAATTGGAAATAATTTCTTTCAAGGATTTTTGAAAGATTTTCGCCGAAAGTCTTAGCCTCTTTCCATACCTCATGGATTAGGAAAGTGATCTCAAAAATCTCATTTGGTCAATATGCACAGAAATATTTTATTTATTTTTCATAAAAAAAAATTAATTACATCCACACAATAATTATCCATTGGGGTCCACTCCCCTTTGGACTAAAGTTCAAATGTCTAATTTGAAAACATAAAACTAGGGGTGTTACATCTATTCTCTTGATTTAATCTATTGTTTCCCCCATTGAAATATGGGCTATGTTTAGGTATCTAATATACAAGAATAATTTGTACAACATGGAAGTAAAGAGGATCCCAAAAATTGCTTTTAACTCTAGTCAAAAACCCCACTTTCGGCTCAAGTGAGGTTGACATAAGGATGCCAAGTTTTGTCTTGACCATTTGTGGATAAAAGACGAGATAATATTGGAGGATAAGGATAATATTAAAAACACCATTGCTTAAAAATTTAAGGATAATTTGTGGAGCGATAAGGAGTTATAGGGGGAAATGAAGCTAAGGTATCATAAGGAGTTGATAAACCCCACTCTCTCTAACCAAAATTATCTTTATATCTTGACTAGTGCTAAGAAAAAAATGAGAATTACAGTGATTAGAAATATGAGCTTAGAAGTGAAATGAGACATTGGTTTTTTTGCAAAACTCCTTGGGATATAAAATTTCAGCGATTAGAACTATGAGCTTTGAAGTGAAACGAGGCATTGGTGTTTTCCCAAAACACCTTGGGATATAATAATCTTCCTCCTGTGCAATACTAAGAGTGTCAAAGATGAAATCACTCTCTCTTTGATTGCCCAACCCTTACTCACATCTTCTCTCCTTTTCAAAAGATTTTCCGCTATCAACCTTTTTGACTTGTTAAGTCAACAAAACTATGGTGACCTCAAAACAATTCACTCTGTAGGAATTTATAGGGTAAGTTCCTTAGATCAAACACCAAAGGTCACCACTCACAAACATATCAAAAATTAGTATCCCAGTATTGGACATGGTTAAAACCCTCGAAGAGGAAAACAGTCCATGGCCTAAGCCAACACATCCACTTTAGGAGATTTATTAATATAAAGAAAAAAAAATTACATAATCTTCTCTCATAAACAGTTACTGTAAAAATGACCCTCCATTCTCATTAAATAGAGATCATGGACCAATAAGGTCTTAAGCCACGGATCAAGTGTCAGAAATACCGAGGAGAGAGTGAACCATCAAATCACTACATATCGTGACAATTGAATTATAAGTTACAAATGTACATATTAAATAAACACACTCTACCTAACTCCACGCTCGACCAGTTATACTTAGCTATTTTCTATGTGTCGGAATATCCTAACATCCCCCCTTAAGAACAACTTGGGATAAGATTGAAGGATTTACAAAGGTGACACAAAATGGGACTATTTCCTATGTGTCGAAATATCGTAACATCGCCCCTTAAGAACAACTTGGGATAGGATTGAAGGATTTATAAAGGTGACACAATAGGAGAAGAAAGGAGGGACTAGAGCCTATCCCCCCTTGATGATAACTTTCATGAACTTTAAGCATATATCGAAGTGTGGTAAACTTCTCTTTTGTGAGAGATTTTGTAAAGATATCAGAAACTTGATCATTGTTTGAACAATACTATAATTAAAGAACATGATCATGAATTATCTTTCTGGTGAAGTGTATGTGAAGCTCAATGTGTTTCATACGATGATGCTGAATTGGACCTTTTTGTAGCTGAATGGAACTTTGGTTATCACACCAAAGTGTAGTTGGATGATGCTGATGAAGACCAAATTCAGACAGGATCTGATGACGCCAAAGTGCTTCCTTGCTGGCTTCAACTGCACCACGATAATCTGATTCTTTCGAAGAAAGATAGATGGCACTTTGTTTCTTACATGAACATGTAATAGGTCCTGAACCAAGAGGTCATACATAACCTACAGTAGAATTTTGATCATCAAGGTCACCAACTTAATCAGAATCAGTGAAACAAATCAACAATGGAGATGCTCCTACACTATAATGAACCCTGAATTGAACTGTACCTCGAATATATCAAAGTATTCATTTAGCTTCTTTACAGTGACTTTCATAAGGTTGGTGCATAAATCGAGCAACAAGACCAACGTAAAAGGAAAGGTCAGGATGGGTATGGGTTAGATACAGAAGTTTACCAATAAGTTGATGGTGTAAGGTAGCATCAACTTCAAGGGAAGTACAAGTGATTGAAAGCTTGACTCCAAACTGAAAGGGAGAAGGGGATGGCTTAGAGTCTTCCATGTGAAACTTGTGTGGAAGATCACAGGCATACTTGGACTGAGAAATGATAATACCTTATTTGGTCTTCTAGACTTGAAGACCAAGGAAGTAATGCAAGTGTCCAAAGTATGTCATTTCAAACTTATTTTTGAGGCTAGACTTCACATGGTTTATCAGGGTGGGATCACTACTAGTAAGGATAATATCATCAACATAAAGAATAAGGATGATGAAGGACTTACCCACTTTGTTGGTGTAGACACTATTGTGAGACTGACATCTAGAAAATCCATTGTCTAAGAGAAAGCTATCCATTTTGGCATACCAAGCCCGAGGAGCTTGTTTGATACCATAGAGAAACTTTCTAAGGTGACAAACAAGGCTAGAGTCGTTTTGGATAAATCCGGGGGGTTGTTCAATGTAGATTTCTTCATGCAAATCCCCATGTAAGAAGGCATATTTTCCATCCATCTGATGGACTTCCCATTTAAAGGAGGCAGCAAGGGAAAGAACAAGGTGGATAGAATTCATCTTGGGAACAGGGGAGAAGGTTTCAGTATAGTCAATATCTTCAACTTATGAAAATCCTTTAGCAACAAGAGGAGCTTTGTGTTTATCCAATTTTCCATCTAATCCAAACTTGGTTTTGTAAACCCATTTTCATATGACAACTTTTCTTCCCTTTGGAAGAGGAACAATATCTCAAGTATCATTTGCTAATAAGGAGCGACATTCTTCATTAATAGATTCATCATAATATTTATGACCTGAAGCTTCTTTAAAGGTGTATGGATCAGGATTTTCTAGAACTTGATCAAATAAGGAGGAGGCTTTTCAAGCTGATAATGTGTACGAAGTTGATCTGTATGGTCACCTGTAAGAGAACCTGTTGCATCCCAAGTAGAGCGGACCCATCTTGGAAGTTGTGGAGTTCAACGAATATCTTGAGGAGGTGGAGGAGGATTGTCATCCTCGATGTCATCATTCGAACTCAAAGGAATGCTTCATAAAATAGAAGAGAAAGAGAGAGGTGGCACATATGTCGAATCAGGCTCGCAAGCCAAAGCTGGCACACCTGCCGAACCAGGCTCGCAGGTCGATATATTTTCATCAAATTGTACATCTCTTCTAATGATTATATTTTTTTATTTTTGTTGAAGAAGTCTATATCCTTTGACATCTTGAGAATATCGAATAAAATTCATTTTTCACTCTTATGTTTTAAGGCTTTATGTTTCGTATCTAGAATATGGGCCTAATCTCCACTTCCAAAAACACGAGAGTGACTAACATCTAGTTTGATTGATCTGCAGGCTTCTTCTCGAGTTATATTCCTTAAAACCTTAGTAGGAATGTGATTTACAATGTAATTTTCACAGTTAATTTCTTCTGCCCAAAAATTAAGACTAAGTCCTTTAGATTAAATCATACAATTAGCCATTTATTTTAAGGTGTGATTCTTACTTCCAGCTACACCATTTTGTTGTGGAGTATATGGAACAATATGTTGCAATTGAATGCCATGCTTAGTGAAAAATTTGATCAACTTGTTGTTAACATATTCTCCTCCATTGTCTGATCTTTACTTAAGAATTTCATGTCCAGATTGTTTCTCAACAAAGGCCTTAAAGGCCAAGAACATGTTAAAAACTTCACTCTTCAGTTTTAAGAAGTATACCCAACTGTATCTGAAAAAATTATCAATGAAAGTTAAGAAGTATTTGCAGTGAGAGAAAGAAACAACTAGCAGTAGACCACATAAATCACTATGCAGAAGCTGCAAAGGGGTTGAAGCGTGCCAAGAGGCACATTTGTCAAAATTTTCCCGATGATGTTTTTCGAGTACACAACCGGAACAAACACCATCTCAGCAAGATACCATATGAAGACCTATCACCATATCTTCTTTACATGGAGTTTGAAGAGAGCGATAGTTTAAGTGACCAAGTTTCTCATGCGAGATTTTTATGACTTCATCATTATGAGCAACAGAAACAGACGGAAGCGATGATGACCCAAATTTGTTAAACTTATACAACCTTGTGGAATCATCAGTAATGCCAGTAGCTAAAATATGTTTAGGATATTTGAGGTCGTTAATTACAACATCATGAGGTGGGAATTTTACTATTTTCGCTTCACTTGAATGAGTTATCTGAGAAACAAATACAAGGTTGAAGGACAATGTAGGAACACATAATATATCATTAAACTTACCATTATCTAGATGAATGGTTCAAAACCCTACAACGCTAAGAGATCTATCATCACCAACATAAATATTTTTGGTGTTACAATCATTTAAAGAAGAAAACATGGCTTTAATTTTTTCATGTGGTAAGAGGCTCCAGAATTAATGAGCCACTCATGAGAATGAGAAGAAGAAGAAACGCTTAATGCATAACCAGATCTTGATGCTTGATAACCACAAGTAGAAAGTGTCATTCCTGGAAATGAAGTTGAAGACTTCTCCAAATTGACGTTGTGCTTCTTCATTGCTACTTCCAAAGCTTCCATCTTCTTAAAAAATTTGGACTCTACATGGCCATCACGATTACAAAAGTTGCAATGTCTATCCGTTTTCTTCCCTTTGTTTTTATTTTCCTTATCAGTTTGTTGAGTTGCTTTTTCAGTTTGCGGCTGAAATTGCTTAAGACCATTGTTTCATTTAGAACCATTCTTTTTAGGATGTTGCTTCTTAGGATTCTTTTGATATGGTTGTTGTTGGGCTGCTAATGCTTTTTTAAAAGAGTTTCCAACATTAATAAGACTAAGGTGTAAGAGTTTTTCTTGTTCTCTTATCAAAGAATCGTAAAAGGCATCAAAAGAGGGGGACTTGTAGGTTGTTCCTTGAGAAATGAGGGCTTCTCTAGTGGAATGGAAGGTGGAAACAAATATAGAGTAAGCAAGGCCAATGCTGAAAAGAATGGAATAGATAAGGCTACCATATTCCTTTTTGACCTTACAACGTTCTAAAAGAAGTCTAAGGGTCTTGAATTTGGACGGAAAATCTTCAATAGAGGATAAATTATTGGCGTCCAAAGTAAGCAACTCATTTTAAAGCTGGTGGGCCCTGAACTCATTTTGAATGCCAAAAAATAGTATTTAGCTTTTTCATAGCTACATTAGGGGTGTCAATTTCTTGGATATGAAATCGAAGATATTGAGAAATGGACATTCCTATCAACCCTTGTGCTTGATCTTCTTTATTTTCCCATTTAGCGGCTTTATCTCCATCGGTATGTTTAGTTTCTTGTCTTGTGGCTATTCTATAAATCTATTTACTACTAAGTATGTCTATCATATTAGATAGCCATTGGAAATAATTGGTGTTGTTACGAATAATCAAGTATGCACTTTCCATTTTTTCTTGAAAAAAAACGGAAGCTGAAAAAAGTTGAAACTAACTGCTCCAATGGAAATATTTCGAAAAAATAGGCTAGTTATAAAAAAAAGGCTCAAAAAACGACTTCTAGATGAAGGAGTTATTTCTTTTTGAAAAAAATGTATTGTAGATGCTGAATAGTTACGTGAAAGGTTGAAAGCTAATGATGAAGTTCAACTTTTAAACACCCCTCCCCGGCCCCCCTTTTCCAAACTTAATACAATAAGCTCACTTAAAAAAAAAACTACTTTATCTGACCCACTGTTATAAATAAGTGAGAGTCACTTTCACAATGCTACTTTTACATGTGCTTTTTAAATAAACCCTCTTTTTAAAACCAACAACTTGCCAAAGGGCTTTATAAATAAAAGTAACTTAAAAAAAAACCTTTTAGAAAAATGAGCTTCAGAAAGAGACTTGAACCCAAGACCTCTATTTTCATAAACTAACTTTACACCAAATGAGCTAGTAAAAAGATTCTATAATTGTTTGAAAAGAGGAAGATTTTTTTTTCTTTTCTCTCTTCGATGTTCATGCTTTATCCTGCAAAAAAAACACAAAATCCGTGCAACAAAAAAAAAAGCCTTACAGCAAAACGTTAGAGTAGCCTTACCGACAACTATCTATTTTCTCACTATTTCTGGTTTCTCGAGATCCCACAAAGATGTGAGGAAAGAGCATGCGTAGCAAAAAAAAACTCGTCTTTCTCTTTTCGATTTGCCAAGATCGCACATAGTGCAGAGCAAAGAGCATACACATATAGATCCGACAGTAAAAAAAATTATAAACCGAACTAAATAGAGGGAACCAAAATAAACAGAAAGATTAATAAATATATCTCCAAATGAATATACTTTATACCTCCACATCTAAAATGACATAACTTGGGCAACCTGAAACCTTTTCGCATGAAACTAAAGAGGATTCCTCACTGTAAGTCTGTAATAGATGCTCCAGACACAACAGAGATGTTCTCCCGGCCCGGAAGTGGTCAGAAATAGTAGATCTAGAAAACAACAATCGCATGCAGTCAAACTGGCTTCGGATTTGGAGCAACAACAGATGCGGCCCTCAAAATGGCTTTGATACCATGTAAAAATTCTAAGTAACAAGTTGGTTAGATCAAACACAAAAAACCACCGAATGTTGAAATATCCTAACACTCTCCTCATTTTTTATCACACTACTACACCAAGGGAATTTTAAGACATTTGTTTAAGACAAAAGAAATCTTTTGTCTTAAAAAGTCACTTTTTATTTTAGCTATTTTATATTAAAATTTAATATCAATTGAATTGTCTTAAATATAAAATTTAAGACAAAAATAGTGTGAGACAAAAATAATTTGAGACAAAATTTTATATTTAAGACAAAAATAATTTGAGACAAAAATATTTAAGACAAAAATAATTTGAGACAAAAAAATTTAAGACAAAAGTATTTAAGACAAAAGTATTTTAAGACAAAATTTTATATTTAAGACAAAACGAGTTTGAGACAAAAATATTTTAAGACAAAACTTTATATTTAAGACAAAAGTAGTTTGAGACAAATATATTTTAAGACAAAAGCAATTTGAGACAAAAATATTTTAAGACAAAAATTTAGATTTAAGACAAAAGCACTTTGAGACAAAAATATTTAAGACAGAACTTTATATTTAAGACAATGGCGACTTAAGACAATGACAATTAAGATGAAACCCATTTAAGATAGTTAGCAATTAAGACAAAATCATTAGCATTGGGAAGTTTGCATTGAAATATCCATGAGTGGATAGTGGATAAAATTATATTTTTTATTTTTGAAAATCGATATTCAAACCACATGAAATTTAATCATGTCATATAATTTATTTCTTTTATATTATATTTTTCTTTTTTCATTAAACCACATTCTAAAAATTTAATAAATAAATAGATAAAAAAATATTATTTTTTGGTTGGCAACTCAAGGGGATTTGAACTTTGAATCTCATGTTTTAACCATAGCTGCTCCAACACTAATATTCTTGGGCATATTATGTTTTTTCCTGCTAACCGCTCCAAATACAACCTCTAAGAACTAGTAGGGTCCAAGGAAAAGAGCTACAAGTTCCCCAAATCCGATCTACATTTCATGGACAATCACATTTCCCCCAAATGTCCTCCACATATTTGCCTTGGTGTATTGGAGTTTGAAAAATACATAGGATGCCACAAGTAATCCTAATCATAAGACTCAACATTCCTAATGACTAGGAGGCCTTAAAAATAAAAAAAACATCTTAACTTATGCCTAAAATTACTAAAATTTCCTATCCCAAATATGAAGTTAGAAATTCTACAAAATTATAGGGCAACAAGGAAACCAACTTCCTCTTCTATAAATCTATAAGACCTTATAACATATCGCCCTGACACTATAACATGAATTAGTACTGCCTATCATACCATGTCAGTCCCTCCTCGAGACACCTAGAACTCACTAACACTCCATGTCACACACTCTTATTCATTCATTTATTAATTTTGACCTAGTTCTATGTTATGTTTTTCTGGCACTCCCTAACACTCCTTAGCACGCATTGGCACACCTTGGCACTTGGAACATCTTTGTATGCTTCCCTAGCACTCTAACATGCCTTGGCATTTCCTAGAATACTATGTCACTACCTTCTTAGCACACCTGGAATTGGCTGATACTTCATTTCCATGAATTTTAAACTAGTGCTCCCTTGTGTTTCCCTCACACTTGGCCCTCACACTCCCTAGCATGTGTTCATGCCACACCCTCGCACCTGCCACATCTGGGCATGCCTATCATGCCTTGGAACTGCCTAACATTTGTTAGTACTTCTAGGAATTCCATGACACGCCTTGGTATTCCTTAGCCTTCATGTCGTCATAGATAACCTTACTTTTTTTGCGACTTGGGAACCCAACCAGGTCATTGGAAAATAAATTTTGTGCCCAACCCAAAGTTTCCCTTCGTCTAAAACTACTTTTTCCAACCCTTTATGTAACCATAGGCTTACCTCCTACACGTCTTATTGTAGCCTTCTCCTAACACACTTTATCCTTGAGACACTTGGATTTCGTTGGCACTACTTGGCACACACTCTTATTCATTCATTTCCATGCATTTTGACCTAGTTCTCCCTTACAATGTCCTGGCACTCCCTAACACTCCTCAACATCCATTGACACTTTCTAGCATGTGTTAGCATGCCTTTTCATTCCTTGGCACACACTGACACTCCTTAGTTATCATGCCCTCACAATTACCCTTACGTTTTTTGAACTTGGGAACCCAACCAAGTCTTTCCTTGACTATAACAACTTGACCAAATTATTGTTACTACAACTATTATGCCTTGTTCACCTAATAAATGGTTATAACCCCTCACCCATTTAACCCTCTAAACCCTAAACCCTAACCCATTTAACCCCCTAAAACCTTAACCCCTAACCCCTTAAACCCTAATTCCTGACCCTAACCCATTTAACCACCTAAACCCCTAAAAACCTAACCCATATAACCCCCAAAACCTAACCCCTAACCCCTAACCACTAAAATCCTTAACTAATAAATCCCCAAAACCCGTAAACATATAAACCCCTAACCCATTTAACCCCATAAACATCTAACAACTTGACCAAGTTACGGTTACTACAACTAGATTGTGCCTTGTTCACCTAATAAATGACTATAACCCCTCACCCATTTAACCCCCTAAACACTAAACCCCTAACCCATTTAACCCCCTAAACCCTTAACCCCTAACCCCTTAAACCCTAATTCCCGACCCCTAACCCATTTAACCCCCTAAACCCCTAAAACCCTAACCCATTTAACCCCCAAACCCTAACCCCTAACCCCTAAAATACTTAACTGCTAAATCCCCTAGCCCCCTAAACCTCTAAACCCGTAACCCATTTAACCCCCTAAACATCTAACCCCTTAACCCCTAACCCCTAAAATCCTTAACTGCTAAATCCCCTAACCCCCTAAACCTCTAAACCCCTAAACCCATTTAACCTTGTAAACCCTAAACGTCTAACCCTTAAACCCTAACCCCTTAAGCCCTAATTCCCAACCCCTAACCCATTTAACCCCTAAACCCTAAACCTATAAACCCTTAAACCCCTAAACCACTAACACCTAAACCCCCAATCCCTTAACCCCTAAACCCCTAAACTGTTAATGCTTAACCATTAACCCCTCAACCCTAACCCCTAAAATCCTTAACTGCTAAATTCACTAAGCCCTAAGCCTCTAATCCCTAATCCCTTAACCACTAGCTCATTATTCACCTAACCCCTAACTGCGCGTAAATCCCCTAACACCTAAGACCCCAATCCCTAATCCCTTAACCAATAACTCATTATTCCTCTAACCCCTAAATTCACCTAAATCCCCTAACCCCTAACCCCCCAATCCATAACCCCTTAACCACTAACTCATTATTCCCCTAACCCCAATCCCTAATCCCTTAAATACTAATTCATTATGCCCCTAACCCTTAAGTCCCCAATCCCTAACCCCTTAGCCACTAACGAGAATATACCAAAGTGGGCATGCACAAGAAGAAGAACCAAAGAAATCAAATTCAATAAAGGAAGCACAACCACCACTCCAAACTCGCTTCTCTAAAACACATACAACTGCAATAAATCCTACTGAAGCTTACAAATTTATCAAGCCCTAATTAACTTACTAAAAAATTCAACAAGCCAACATGCTACAATTTGTTGAGTCACCCCCAAATCAATTAGTAATTATTGCATGAATGTACATTTGTTTGTAGTTTTATTTAAAAGGTTGAAATTCTCTCAAGAGCATATAGAATATATCCAAAAGTTAAAAAAATGGAAATTTTGCTTACCTCCACAAGGTATCATCACATCCGGATAGGTGAAAACATACAAGTCTAAATCTTCTACCTCTAAGTCTCAATGGCACTTCAACATGTCAATAACATACTTGCAACAATGCTTAATGAGTTTTGTCTATTGGCTAAAGAGATGTACATCCATCCATCAAAAAATAAACATCTCAATCAATCCAACACCATAAATTGTGCTAAATAGTTCATCATGTTATTTCAAATATTACAATATTTTCTTATATTAGCTCACATATTCCTTGAATATTTGAAAGCCAAACTACCTTAGCACAATATACCAGAAAGCTTTGTACTCTAAAAGACAAAAAAAGACAACAAACTAAAATAGGAACTTTAACTCTAATCCAGACACTTCATTCTTAGCAACATGATATCTAATGAAGATGATATGTGGAAAAAAAGGCTTCACATATTGTCTATCACATGTCAAACCGAGTGAACAAACACATGCATAGAAAACATCAGAAATAGGGTTCATAGATCGACTTGTATTATATGGTTTCAAACCCTTCTTGTCTCCTTTAAGGGGGTTTCTGAAGGTCTTAAAAAAGACTTCCTTTTGCTAGCCAAATGGATTTTTTCTTTCACACATGTATGGAAACGTACTTTCCAAATCATATTGTAATAGATTCATAAGGTGATATTATTGGTATTAACTACACCTTATTTGGAGACATCATTTTTATTGTAGGGGTTGGTATCTTTCTATTGGATGTGGTTGGTGATGTGAAGACTACTCAATCTCTAGTAAAGATTCATACTAACTCTAACAAGCTTATGGATGCTTTTTTACAAAGGGAGACCCCTCTAAGCTTAACTCATTGGATTCTTTGTTTGTTCATGCTAATTATTGTTCTCAACTTTCCTTCTACAAGGGGTTGAGACTATTTTCTTCATTTATTTTACATGGCACGTTGAAAGAAGAAGAATGGAGATTGTCTCCACATCTTTTCCATTTCGCTAAGTTACAAAAAAAGAGTCAAATTCTATATCCAATAGACTAATAGTCTCTTGATACACCTTTAGTGAGCTATGCATAGCTCTCACCTATCACTGTAGCTCAATGAAATGACATCTAATAGCTCCAAGACACCATTATAAATGGAGTAGTTGTGAAGTTGTTGTTAAATGATCGCCTCCAAATGTTCAATTCTCATGAATTTTGGGGGAGGGGGGTCTTTTGGTGTATTGAGTGGGGCAAGGGGACATAAGGGTAGCATGGATGGGTAGAAGTGAGAGGTTTGAGCATGGTTTACTGAGATCTATAATCCTAACATTAGAGAATGAGAAGGATCCTTAGGGCCTTATGGCATAGGGGCTAGGGGACCTATAGGTAAGGCAATGAGAGAAATTGATAGGGGAACCCCCAATAGTTGTGACAAGGGGTTAGGGGCCACATTATCACAACCCATACGCACTTAACCCATAACCACTAAAGTCCCTATCCCTTTAACCCCAAAGCCACAATCCCTTAATCCCTACACCCATAACTCATAACAAATTAACCCCTTGATCCCTTAAACCCAAAGCCATTAACCCCTTAACCCCTAACCACTAACTTAGAATCCTTGAACAAGTCATTGGAAAATAAATGTTGTGCCCAACCCAAAGTTTCCCTTTGTTTGAAACTACTTTGTGCAACCCTTTATGTAACCATAGGCTTACCTCCTACAAGTCTTATTCTGGCCTTCCCCTAACACACTTTATCCTTGAGACACTTGGATTTCATTGACACTACTTGGCACACACTCTTATTCGTTCATTTCCATGCATTTTGACCTAGTTCTCCCTTGCAATGTCCTAGCACTCCCTAACACTCCTCAACATCCATTGACACTTTCTGGCATGTGTTAGCATGCCTTTTCATTCCTTGGCACGCATTGACACTCCTTAGTTATCATGCCCTCACAATTACCCTTACTTTTTTGGAACTTGGGAACCCAACCAAGTCTTGCCTTGACTATAACAACTTGACCAAGTTATGGTTACTACAACTAGATTATGCCTTGTTCACCTAATAAATGGCTATAACCCTCACCCATTTAACCCCCTAAACCCTAAACCCCTAACCCATTTAACCCCCTAAACCCTAAACCTCTAAACTCTTAACCCCTAACCCCTTAAACCCTAATTCCCGACCCTAACCCATTTAACCCCCTAAACCCCTAAAAACCTTACTCATTTAACCCCCAAACCTTAACTCCCAAAACCTAACCCCTAATCCCTTTAACCCCTAACCGCTAAAATCCTTAACTGCTAAATCCCCTAACCCCCTAAACCTCTAAACCCCTAACCCATTTAACCCCCTAAACATCTAACCCCTTAACCCCTTAACCCCTAACCCCTAAAATCTTTAACTGCTAAATCCCCTAACCCCTTAAACCTCTAAACCCCTAAACCCATTTAACCCCATAAACCCTAAATGTCTAACCCTTAACCCCTTAAGCCCTAATTCCCAACCCCTAACCCATTTAACCCCCTAAACCCCTAAAACCCTAACCCATTTAACCCCCAAAACCCTAAACCTCTAAACCCTTAAACCCTAAACCACTAACACCTAAATCCCTAACCCCTTAACCCCTAAACTGTTAACGCTTAACCATTAACCCATTAACCCCTCACCCCTAACCCCTAAAATCCTTAACTTCTAAATCCCCTAAGTCCCTAATCCCTAATCCTTTAACCACTAGCTCATTATTCACCTAACCCGTAACTGCGCCTAAATCCCTTAACCTCTAAGCCCCCAATCCCTAATCCCTTAACCACTAACTCATTATTCCCCTAACCCCTAAATGTGCCTAAATCCCCTAACCCCTAACCCCCCAATCCATAACCCCTTAACCACTAACTCATTATTCCCCTAACCCGAATCCCTAATCCCTTAAATACTAACTCATTATGCCCCTAACCCCTAAATGTGCCTAAATCCGCTAACCCTTAAGCCCCCAATCCCTAACCCCTTAACCACTAACACATTATTCCCCTAAACCATAAACCTCTAACTCCTAAGCCCCTATTCCCCTAACCCCTTATTATACCAGGCTCGTGGTGCTTTCTTGAGGCCATACAAGGATTTTACTGCTTGCATGCTTTATGTTCCTAACCCTTCACAAAAAATCCTTCTGGTTGGGACACAAAAACATTCTCTTTCATATCTCCATTCAAGAAAGTAGTTTTTACATCCATTTGATGGAATTTCCAACTTTTTGAGTTTCTAGGGCAAAGAATGTCCATATGGTATCCCATTTTTCTATGGGGGAAAAAGTATTCTCATAATAGACACCTTATTTTTGTGTAAAACCTTTTGCCACAAGCCTAGATTTATTCTTTTCAAGTGAGCCATCTGCTTTATACTTGTTTTTGAAAAATGTTAGCGCTTAATTTAGCAAGGGTCCTAGGAGGGGTTCCAAAGGGACTACTACTAGATCAAGTGGAAATAATGGGACAAGGACCCATTGTCACCTCATTCAATTTCCCCTGCTCTTTATGAACTTTCACTGATGGGAGGAGTCTCGGTATAGGGAAATTACTAGAATGATGAGACCAATAATGATGCACAATGTGATTTTCAATGCCCATTCAAAGAAGAGGATTAGATAATAGGTTCCCTACTTTAGAAGCAAAAGAAGGACTCTCCAAGAAAGGCTTGAGGGAAAGATGACCTCGGGTTTAGGAATATTAAAAAATGATGAATGCCTAAGATCAAAACTTCCAAAATCCCTCTCTTGTGATTGACGTGTTTATACTAGGCTTCAAAGTGAGGCAAGTAAAAATTCAATTAAAGTATGAGCTTTGGGAGAATCTAGGGTGACTTTCCATGAATTGTTTTTTGAGAGAAATACTATAAGAGACTAAGGTTTGGGAGATATACCGTGGTAAAGGCTCATCCAATGATCATTTATAGTTAAGATAATAGGTTTTGAATGATGAACTACAAAGTGAAAACCTTCAAGAAATCCTCAAGTCAAAGGAGCATCAAGGGTTCCCTCTTGGTGTGATAGTTAGGGCATCAATTTATTTGAAATTCCACCATCGTATTTTGTTCAAAATTGGAGGATGCCTAGAGCTCTAATTCCACCATCCCCTAACCCCCTAAACCTCTAAAAGCCTAACCCATTTAACCCCCTTAACCTCTAACCCTCTAACCCCCCTTCAACCCACTAACAATATGTGGATGACACTCTACTTATGGGCTCTCCCTCAGTCAAAAAATCCCTTTCCTGGAAAAGCAAAGAAAACACTGAATGGAGGGAATGACTCGAGGCCCTGGAATGGGTCCAGCAAAATCACTCTCAGGATTGGACCAACCTCGCTGATGAGCTAAGGAAAAGGAAGATTCAAAGGGACGATTAGTCGGGCAAGCTAAGATGGGGCTCTAATGTGGCTGGCCACTTCAACATAAAAGAATCCTACGGCCTCTTATCGAACTCCACTCACATCCCCACTCAGGATATATGGTGCATCCATCCCTTCACGTCGCCGAACTTTTGCACGTTCTCGAACATGGACAATCAATGAACTCACGCAGCCATATCGGGTGACATATTTTGGATGATTTACCAGTCAACTGATTTTAAGATGTATAAAAATATAGGTGAAAAACAATATGAAACATTTTATAAAACTTCAAATAAAAATATGGATTGATTAGAACTTTTGGGATGAGGCTAAGGAATGCTGCATAATAAAGACTCTAAGAGCGCATTGGTTGCTCAAATATATGGTAGTTGTTCTTTTCCTTTATTTTTTAAGCATCCTGCAAAGAAAAAGGTTATGAGGAATTATGAGGTGATGTGGATAAATGTGATATATTTATATAACTTAAAGGTATTAATTTATAATAAGTATTAAATCACTCAAATTTTTATTTATTTTATTTTATTATATGTTTTATAGTGATAAAATTATAAAAAATTATAAAAAATAAATGAATTATATTTTTAATTAAAATTATTAGTATTAGTAAAGGCTCCTTCTAGGTCTCTAGATTGCTCTACCTCTTTAGTGACTGAGAGGTTCCATTGAGCTCGCGGGCTCTCGATGAGAGATTTGTGTAGTGGTCTGACTTGTCCGAGGTCGATTCCTTGAAATTCTCTCTTGCAACCGAGCTCTTCCATCAAGGTCCAGACATGGTAGGGAAGAATCATTTGTTTGTGCGCAAGCTTTGAAACATTATGGAGGAAATTAACTAAGGATGTGATTATGTGAGCAAGGTGCAGATCAATAACTTGTTGTTCGAAATGGTTGTTGGTCTACATCGGTTTCCTTGGCTTTCACAGGAGAACGTGTTATCTTTATTTCTCTCTGGTGCTCTTCATTCGGCCTTTGTTAGTCATTGGTATTATCTCATGGCGATTGGTAGTCAACCACTCATTATTTTGGCAAGAAATTGGGAATTTGAAATTGAACTAGTTAGTGATAGAGTATGCAATTGGAAAGACCCAATGATGGACAATACCAGTTGTGAAGGTGGAGCAGTGGGATCCTCAAAGTTCCCCCTCAACCTACACCTTCCTATAGTATAAACTCTCACTCAATACAAACAACAACAATAGATATATATGGTTACTAAAGGAAAACAAGAAGTTATTACAAAGGGGGCACCATAGTGAACTATTTCTAGTAGGTTGGAACTTCATAATAAGAAAAAAATAGATATCATGGAGTAGTGCCACAGTGTTGTGTTGACTTGTTGCTCATACATTTAATGCACTATTCTGAGTATTACATGCTAAAATAACACATATTTTAGAAGACATGTGCCTCACTAAAGATACTTTCAACACAATTGTCAATTAAAGGGAAAACATTAGCTACAAAGTGCTTTGAGGAGATGTGTGCTTTCAACAAACCTAGTTTTGAAAGAGAGAAAATTCACTAGAGAGAAATTGTGACATCCAAAATGATCTATCACATAAGCCTTTAACCCACAATTTGATCCTCTTCTATTTCATCAATTACATTATCTATCTTCATATTCCGTTCTATAAAGGAGAGGTGAACTTCCTCATTCTAGAGGGTGGCTTTACTACATAGGTGTCAAGAGCTTCTCATCATCTTCCCTCATCCATTTCATACTTGAGAGCACTCCCACTACATGCGCTTGATAGGGTAGCCCATGGTATAATGTCTCTATGATTTACTTTCCGATACTTCATTCACATATCAAATGAATTATAATATACTTTTTTTATAGCTCTTTGAGTTCATGTGTTTGTTTTGTATATGTTATCATGCTACAAGGATTATGTTGTCATTACAATGCACTTATTTGAATGTTATTTTAATATTGGATGGATATTCTTTGCCACTTTTCCATCTAATCATAGGAATTTTAATTAAGAAATTCATCACTACCCTCTATAATTTAATTTGTACTCAAAGACACCATTGTATATTGGATTATTTTAGACTTACACCGACACAAATATCTTAAAATAATCCTTATAAATAAAAATAAATAGTAATAATCTTCATTAATTAATAAAATTACTTAACTATTGATAAAAACACTAAAAAGTGAAACAATAACAACAATTATATCACTAGCATATAAAGATACTTTAAAACATTTTTTTAAACCAAACTAATATTTTGTTTTAAAATCCTAAATTATCATTTGAATTATTTTAATTTAAAAATTAAAACTTTTAAATGGTCTTAAATTAGAAATTAACACACAATTCATTCATAAATTAACACAATTCATTCAAAGAGGCGGAAAAATTCTGAAAAAAAGGAAAAATAAAAAAATTCATTCATTTCATTTATTGCGGCCAAGTCTTAATCCAACATAAAAAGAGGTCACATATATAACACTCCCATGAGACCGTAAGTCATTTGGATGAGGCAGTAGATCGCACTCAGGGCCAGCGCATGTTGTCCCCGAGCCGCTTTGAAACATTTTGTTTCTCCTTTACTGTTTTAACCATTCCCTCGCTTTACCCTGGATCATTTCGCTTTCTCTGCAACAAATATTTTCCCGGCGGACAGAAGCCTTCGGGGCAAAAGTCCATATTCATTGAGTATATCATCTCTTTGTGTTGAATGCAAGGGCCATGAAGCGGGCGAGCTGTGGAAGCATATTGGACGAGGCCCTGAGTGCGTTATGGGCCACCTAGAGGATCCAATAGACCGTGGCTCGGTCTCTTTGGTATGCAAGAAGTGGTACGACGTTGATGCCTTCACAAGAAAGCATGTGACTGTGGCTTTTTGCTACTCGATACACGCCAGCGACCTTACCTGCAGGTTTACCAGCCCGGAGTCCCTTACGGTGAAGGGGAAACCCGGGGCAGCCATGTATAATCTGCTCCCTGACGATTGGGGGGGTTATGCCAAGCCCTGGATAAAACAAATCTCCTTCACCTGTCTCTACCTCAAGGCGCTCCATCTGCACAGAATGATTGTTACCGAGGATGATCTCGCCACTCTCATCAGGGGCCGAGGTCACATGTTGTAGGAGCTCAAACTCGAGAAGTGCTCTGGGTTCTCTACGAGGGGGCTCGAGGAACTGGCTCACAGTTGTAGGTATGTGGGTGCTGAATTTTTGCGTTTCGAAGCTCAGGCTTGAATGCAATTCTGTGTCAGGATTTTCAATTATTGCAGATGACCTGCTCTAGATTTTGGTGATAACTGATATACTGGTTAAAGGTTGGAGACTGTGATATACTGGAGATGAGAGGTGTTCTGAAAAAGGCTACTTCATTGGAGGAGTTTGGTGGTGGGACATTTAACACCAGTGAACAGCATGCGACAGATACCAATATGGCCCAAATGATTACATTTCCTCCAAAGTTGACATAATTTCTAGGACTAAACTTCATGATGGAGGCTAAGATGCCTGCTATATTCCCAAGAGTTTCTGCCCTTAAGAGATTGGATCTGCAGTACACATTTTTGAGCATAGAAAATCACTGTCAGTTGGCAGGGCTCTGCCCTAATCTTGAAGTTCTTGAGGCAAGATCCTAACCCATTGCTTATGTTTTTTTTCCTTTTCTTTTTATTAATGTTAATAGTACATCTCCTTTACAGAACAACTACTTGCACACTCTCATAAACATAGATCTTCCTCCATAGCCCTTCATTAGAAATAACTAATAAGCATCGGAATGTTGGGAATGTTTCAGTCATCCGATATAGTATGGAAATGCCTTAGATGCAGGGGTGCTCTATGTCCATTTATATACTTTCTCTCTATTTTATTTCCTCATTGACTACGTCAAGGCGATTAAAATGAGAACTTAACGTTTGAGTGGCAACATATTTTTTGATGATCTAGAATGATAAATAAAACTATGTTTTCAGTATACTTGTACGAGTACTTTGACTCAGTAGAGGCCCTTCTGCCAAACTGATTTTAAATTCTTATAGCTTTTATACAAACTCTGAACTTTAGTGGTTCCTGTATTTTGCAGTATCTACTGTATTTACTATTTTGTAGTGTGGAAATTCCTTTTAACATTACAGTTCTCTCATTGACCTTAGAAAAATTATTGGAATAGAAAATGTTAAAGTCAATTTTTTGAACAGATCTGCTATTTACATGTAGAGCAGTAATAGGGGAGATACATTTCTATATATTTCTATTGTTTGGACTGAAAATAGTTTTTTTTTCCATCAAACAAGAAAAAGTAGTGTTGATGTAAAGCACATGAATACAAGAATCCCGATCGTCAGCTCTATAAAAGAAAAGGATGGGCCGAGACAATTATACCATACACCAAAGACATATTATCAATGTCCTCTGGGCTGTTACAAAACCGAGAGACAAGTCCATCTTTCTAATGGTGTTATTGTCCATTCCAGAGTATACTAGTATCATTGATTACATTAACTTAGATTCCCATGGAAATTGGAGGGTATGTTGACATATTTGAGAGTCGAAATTGAGCACAATATCCCTCAAAATGAACAGGAAATTGAGCACCATATCCCTCAAAAGGAACAAGCATCTAGGCTTTATTCATTGTTGAGACTGAAGATCACTTAATCTTCCCACTGTCATCTTACTATGCGATTAGCAGCAGATATTTCTCTCTACAGGATATTGCGGAGCCATTTACCACCCTCTTCGCATGAAAGGATAACATATATCAACAAACACAATCCTATGTCCAAGATGCTCAACCACTGGCTTCATTGTTGTTAGTAAATTGCATACAACAATTGCAAAAAATTCACACTAGAAAAATGAGAGAGAGCATATGAAATGTCATAGCATTACTTTTTGAAAAATTCATTTATGTGAGTACAAGAAAAAGTGAAAGAAGATTCATTTTCAAGCTCATAGAGAACATAAAAGGCATTCTTAAACCTAGAATTTTTAACTCCAATTCAATTTGCATATTGCCTAT
This sequence comes from Pinus albicaulis, assembly GCA_034641835.2. NCBI lineage: Eukaryota > Viridiplantae > Streptophyta > Pinopsida > Pinales > Pinaceae > Pinus > Pinus albicaulis. Next base: position 776,813,572 of record CM076571.1, on the reverse strand, counting down.
TCCATCCACATAATGGGCTCTTTCATTGCATAGAATCACTGAATATGACCTCGACTTGTAGTTATCAAATTCAACAAATTAGTAAGTTCTATTAGTTACGTGGGTGGATGCAGCAGAATCAAAATACCAGTCACTTGACTTGCCTCGTGTCTGAGAAGAAACAAAGAACACAATTCTTTTTCCTCTTTTTCTGCAATGTTTGCGTGCTTTTGTTAAAGTTTTTCATGCTTTAAATTATAGGAACCAAGCCCACTTCCATTTTCATTTGTTGGTTGGGATGTGGTCCATTCGTAGATCTGTGGAATTTTATCACAACTGACCAAGGTTTAGTTCATAGTGCATTCTGTATGGCTCTACCTAAGAATCCCCAGAATGACATGTCCCATATGATTGACCCCACTCCAGCTAAAAAAAAATGGGGAATTTCTGTTAGAATTTTATTTTATTTTATTTCAAATTATGGAAAGCAGAATATCTTTGAAGAATAATTTTGATTATGGCAAAGGACAGACAAGCGATGAGATCTCTATATAAATAAACGTTCTCTCGGCTTTATCTATTTAGTTAGAAAGTAGGTCAGGATAAATGCATTGTTTGCTTAGTATAGTGCCTAGAACTGATGATTTTATGTGTGTTTTAATGGTGGTTTTGGCTTTTTAGCATCCTTATTTAAGTCCCATGTTTAGTGCTTCCCAAGCTTGGTGAAGTTACATATATTAGAGCACATGAGATAATTTATATCTGAAATATGAAACTGGCAAATGGACCTGCTCCCAAACGACAGGTTCAGCTAGTTGCAGGTCTCTAGTTTTATGTTTAACCAGTTCTATGTTTGGGCGTCAGACATGGTAACCAGGCCCTACCGTTGCTTCACTTTCTGACACTTCCCTGTAAAACTATTCCAAGAAATTTCAATCATTCCTAGTGCATTTGGCAGGGGCCGGATGTCATGCTCCTATCTGTAATGACGTAAGAGATGATAATCCCTTTCCTGAGGGTTCTTGGTCCAAAGGAGAACTGGTCAAATACACATGGAGTTTGTATTTTGTTTTAATGTTTTTTATTCTTTCGTACCAAAGTCTTTATCTAGTTTAGTTTAAAAGAGATGTTATAATGTATTGTTTTTTTATGTTATTTAAATATTTGTCTAGGTCAAATTACATAAAAATAAAAAATAAAATTAATAATTAAAATAAAATTGGGTCTAAATAATCAATTTTTGGACATTTTTTTGTCAATGATACTTTTATGTAAGAAGAAATATATATATTAAAACAGCCTAGATCAGTCTTAACTCCTAATCTTTCTTATCAAAGTTCTCAAATGAAATTTTAATGTACTTATAATGACATTTTATTTGTAAAATTATTAAGACCTTAATATTGGGTGGTTAGGTGAAGAGGAAAAGCGGGGGCTGGCTACATAAAGTTTAATAATTCTTCTTTGATGGTGAACTACATGACATTCGGGAAATGATCAATACCAGTGATCTTGAGCTAATAGTAACATAGTGCCCCTCATTAACATCCTAAAAGGTTGGAGACTATGATATACTGGAGATGAGAGGTGTTCTGAAAAAGGCTACTTCATTGGAGGAGTTTGGTGGTGGGAAATTTAACACCAGTGAACAACATGCGACAGATACCAATATGTCCCAGATGATTACATTTCCTCCAAAGTTGACATCATTGCTAGGACTAAACTTCATGATGGAGGTTGAGATGCCTGCTATATTCCCAAGAGTTTCTGCCCTTAAGAGATTGGATCTGCAGTACACATTTTTGAGCACAAAAAATCACTGTCAGTTGGCAGGGCTCTGCCCTAATCTTGAAGTTCTTTAGGCAAGATCCTAACCCATTGCTTATGTTTTTTTTCCTTTTCTTTTTATTAATATTAATAGTACATCTCCTTTACAGAACAACTACTTGCACACTCTCATAAACATAGATCTTCCTCCATAGCCCTTCATTAGAAATAACTAATAAGCATCAGAATGCTGGGAATGTTGTAGTCATCTGATATAGTATTGAAATGCCTTAGATGCAGGGGTGCTCTATGTCCATTTATGTACTTTCTCTCTATTTCATTTCTTCATTGACTACGTCAAGGCGATTAAAATGAGAACTTAACATTTGAGTGGCAACATATTTTTTGATGATACGGAGAAAATAAATAAAACATTTTCATTCCTATGGGTACTTTATTCTGAGGAAAATGCTCTGTGACCTAATTTTAAATTCTTTAGCTTTCTCTTAAACTACGTAGAACTTTAGTGGTTCACTGTGACTGCAGTATCTCATGTTACTATTTTGTAGTGTGGAAATTACTTTTAACATTACAGTCCTCTTATTGACCTTAGAAAATTTATTGGAATAGAAAATGTTAAAGTCAATTTTTTGAATAGATCTGCTGTTTACATGTAGAGCAGTAATAGGGGAGATACATTTCTGTATATTTCTATTGTTTGGACTGAAAATAGTTTTTTTTCCATCAAACAAGAAAAATTAGTGTTGATGTAAAGCACATGAAATCTCGATAATGCTCTACAAAAAAAGATAAATTAAAGTTAATATATACCAAAACATATTATAAATGTCTATTTTGGTGGCCCTGAACGAAAAACAAATTATCCTTTAATGTTGGTATTGTCCATTCTAAGTGTCTTGCTCATTGATTATAACAATTCATGAAGTGATGTTGACATATTTGGTCAAGTGTTTAATATCTCAGTAGAAAAACAGGCAATTAAACTTTATGTCCTCAAAGGAACGAGAATATGAGCTTTGTTCCATTGTTGAAGGCCCCGAAATCATACATCTTCTTGCACAATAAATACTATACGATTAGGGTGAATGTTCTCCTCTCCCCAGGATGTTGCGAGCTGTGACACACCACTCTTCATCCCAGGAAGGATAACATGTATCAACAGACATTGTTTAAGAATTAACAATTCTTGTATCATTAGTGACGGTATAAACGTTTGCAAAAAAATTCACCTCACAGAAAAATGAGAGAGAGCATATGAATTGTCATAGCATTACTTTTTGAAAAATTCATTTATGTGAGTACAAGAAAAAGTGAAAGAAGATTCATTTTCAAGCTCATAAAGAAAATAAAAGGCATTCTTAAACATGGAATTTTTATCTCCAATTCAATTTGCATATTGCCTATTCCATCCACACAATGTGCTCTTTCATTCCATAGAATCACTGAATATGACCTCGACTTGTAGTTATCAAATTCAACAAATTAGTAAGTTCTATTAGTTACGTGGTTGGATGCAGCAAAATCAAAATACCAATCACTTGACTTGCCTCGTGTCTGAGAAGAAACAAAGAACACAATTCTTTTTCCTCTTTTTCCACAATGTTTGCGTGCTTTTGTTAAAGTTTTTCATGCTTTAAATTATGGATTCTTTTCCTGCACACAACATTCATATTTCCTATTTTTCCACAATAGTAGCACTTCAAGTTCTTATCTTTACTTAAATCTAAAATGGTAAAGACTCTTTCATTGTTACTTGCCCGTTCCTGCCTTTGTTTACCTTTGTACTTCGTACCTTTGTATTCCGCTGCAAAACGTTTTCAAAAGTGCTACTTTTGTTTTCAAATTGCTTTTCCATCTTTCCTTTTGACCTGTTGAGACCTCAAAATTTGTGTTAGTGGTTTCATTAGTGATTTTAAGCATTTCTATAAAGTTTTCAAATGAGGAAGGGAAACTTTTATATATCCTCTTCAATTACCTCTCTTCCCATGGCTAATAACGGATTTCTAATATCTTTTTACTGAGATTGCCTATATACCTAGTTGAGTAGGCAAAGATACTCATTGAACTAAAGATATAAACTCAGCTGATTTTTAGAGGAAGCTTCTAGCTAACTAAAAAGACAATAAGAATGCGGTCTGGAAGTTTCCTTATTAGTTTAGTAACCTTGGTCTACATGGGTTACCCTTGGCTACTCGATTGAAAGGTTTCTCTATTTTTTTTAGTTCGGCAGTGGTGAGGTTACATCATGGTTATGGCCAAGAATTACACCTGAATATGACATGGAATTTAATTGGTAACTTAACATTTAGAAGTGCCTTAACAGCTTAACAGTGCACCCAATCCCTGTCTATTCAAGACCCATGGACGATTGAAAGGCTTCTCCATTGAAATTAGTTTTTTAAGTTTTTAATTGCAACTTATGTTACTTAATATGTGCACTTAGAGCTACAGCAAGAAGACATACAAGTTACCTGAAGATCCTCTCCCTATGCAAGCTAAGAAGGCTCATATGAACCTGTGGCCTAAGGGGAAAGGAGTCTACATCCTTCTGTGACATATTGACTCTAGCTTTGACATGAACTGCTAGATCACCTTTGAATTTTGTCAATCTCCTATAGTTGTAGCTGTGAATTGTCTCCTTGAAAAGTTGTTGTACGCCTCCTATTCCAAAGAGGAGCAATAGAAGATAGCCATATTGTATGCCATAAAATTCTTTAGTAATCCTTGATCATCCGGGAATTGCTCAAGAAGAGACCTCTCCAACTTCTCTCCAAGGTGGGGGGCGGGGCGGTGAACAGGAAGCTGAATTTTGCTTATAAGCAAAACGTCTTGGCAATTGGACACCTCCACAAGAAACATACAACTGGTTCTTCTCTCTAACGTTGAAGACAAATTCTATTAAAAGTATTTGTTTTACTGAGATTTGTTTTAATTGCTAGACCTTGATAATGACCTGTATGACCCAAAACCTTTTATTGAAATGAACTATCCATTTCAGCCCGGACACACCAAGCAAGCTATCAGCTTGGACATGACAAAATATTCTCATATAGCTGGTATCACAACTAGTGAATCTCTTGATACTGTCATTTACCATGACACACACAGCAATGAATCTAGGCATCATGCACCATTTACCAATCCTTGACACATGTAGGAGAGAAAATGGGGAGACCATAATTGTCTAGATCTGAGCCTTATGTGACACACATAAGCTCAACATATGCAAAAACACCACTACTTCACTATTGCAATTTTGATTTTACTGTCTAGTAACACCATATACCCCATACTCTGCTACCCCTGGGACTATCCTCATCCACATACCAGGAAATACTTGCAAGTCAATACTCCATGCAAGAGATGGCAGCGGCTTTAATCAAAACACACAACTCCCAATCCCATGCTTCATCTCAAGTTTTCAATTTTCACCCTGCTATATTCAAGCACAGAGAACACTCATGTAGATTCCAGGAAGACCTCGGGCTTCCTGTGCTTGTTCGGTGGATCGGATTTGCTTGTAGCATTTGCAGCGACAGATGTGATCACAGTTGCCTGGACAGATATGTCTAACCTCATGAGACCCCTGGTGGCTAGAATTTTTTCAGGAATCAGATCATGCAAGACTGCAAAGAGTTCCCGTGCCGCTAATGAAGCACCATCATACATTCCTATGGATCAAGAGGAGCCAGAAAGCAGTGGTCCAAGATCTTCAGGATAGGCTGTAGAAGCTCCCATGGGAGGGGAATTCTCACACCCTTGAGACTGCAGTCTTCCATCCGCCCATCTAATGAGGAAAAGTTATGATGATGATGCCTTGCGGGGCTACCATTTGCAGAGGCTATGTTCCCATGGATACTGAATTTCGTTATTCTATCAATTAGGGCTTTGTCAACGGGGCTAATATTTTTTGCAATCTCTTCTTTCTCTTGGCATATAGAAACAAACAAAGTCTGCCTGCGGTCTATCGTGGATCTTGTCATTGAATCTTTGTGCGCAAGCACAATTCTGGCCGGCACAACCCTGAACAAAGTGGCAAGTGTTGATTTTCGGCCCGGTGGGCACGAGGGCAATCTTCCTGCTTTAATTTTCTAGTTTGATCCATTGAGGCGGTCATCAAGAAAAAAAATATTTCATATCTTTTCTCTTTATCTTGGTTCAAAATCATTATTCAGTGGAACCAAAGGGTCAAATTATTCACAGATTCAATAAACAGTATGAGAAATGGCCCCAAATCTCTCTCTCTCTATATATATAATAATATCCCATCTATATCAGGTGTTGTCCATTGCCCATGCCAAAAATATTTGGAAAGTACTAACTCAAAAACAATAAGTTGTTACTGTTAGTGATTATAGATAACAAGCCTTTCTTATCCATTCCACAGAACAAAAAACTAGAAGTCCTATGGATGAAATTTTAATGTGCAGCTGCTTAATTTCACTATACTACTCAACAAAACCTGAGGCTGTGCAAGACAAATTAACTCAATATGAGATATTTGACATCCATATAGCAATAGGCATATAGTATTCAGATGGTTTTGTCAACTGTTGCACTTACTCGCATCCTCTTATGGCATATTCTTGTTAGTGACTTAGTGCATACCATCTCTGTTTTTATACTCATTTTTAATATATTTTAGATTTGTATGTTAAAATGACAAACTGATTTTAGTGTATTTGATAGTGCAGAATACCCGATTAAAGATGAGCTGGTAATCTTTACTGGAATTGTGAACGATATTGACAAACAGAACGCACTATCTGATGCTATTGTTGAAGTCCTTCGAAATGAGTTGGGCCTTCCAGTTATCTATGGTAATAAAAATGACCTTGTACCTAGAAGACACATAATTGTCAAAGATGGACTACCTAACCATACCAATGATCATCAAACAACTAGTGATAGGATTTTAACTCATGAAGAGGATAGAAAAATTGGCAGTACATTTGAAATCTCTGCAATTTCTCTACAAAAGCCTCCAACCATTGAGAGGCTGGCTCTACAAAAGCCTCCAACCATTGAGAGGTTGCGGATATCAAAGAAATCTCTAAATCAGTGGCTGAGGAAAAGAATAGATTTAAGAAGGCAAGGCAATGCTGAGGTGCATGACTGACCATTTGTGTCTTGTAATGGCTGAACTTACAAGTAAAAGGATGCAGAGAAATTCATCAAAATAATATTGTATATCAACAAAATTGATTGTTGAGTTCTTACATGTTCCATAATAATTTACCTTGCCTTCACAATAATGAAAGCATATGCACATCAAAGGCCATAGTATTGGGAAACAACAGTTGTCTACATAGTCAGGATAGTTTTAGTCATGGGAAAAGTCACTCACACTGGGTTTGAACCATTGAAGTGCATTGAGGTGAATGGTATAGTGCCCATCTAATTATATATGAGCGTTAATTGTTCAACTATTTCCCTTTTTGTGCAGAGACCCATCAGTGTTTTATAAATAATGACGGGTTGACTAAGTCTTCACCGTTAGTCCTTTTTCTAGCTCAACTGGGCATTCTTAATTCTGCCATGCCATACAGTCTTCAATCTTTTTTTCTCTATCCAGTGTGGTACAAAAGATGTACTAGTCACCAGCATTTACACATACTCGATATCTATCTTGTCATTTTGTTGCTGTACGATGTTGTATTTACTGTGTTCTTTTCTTTATTTCCCTATGGTGAAATTAAATGCAGGGAAACAAATTCGATCAGTGAATTGTACAAGACTCAAAATATGTAATATAGAAATTAACTGTAAGTTGGCAGAGGAGAAGAAACTAAAATTATTGGGTGCAGAATGAAAGGAAATGAAACTGAATTGGAAAGTTCCACTTGCTTCAGATAGTAGCCCAATCATCAACACAGACAATTTTGTATTATATTTTGGTACAAAGAAGCATCCTTGAAATGTATGCAGGATTTTCAAATTTAAATCCAACTCATATGTTTGACCTTTATAATCATTCCTTCTATCCAAATATGAAGAACTGAATGTGATCCAAGAATCTGATTGTTTTGTAGAGGAAGCAAAAGAGAACTACAACCATAGAAATGGGTGGGTTTCCAGTTAAATTATTTTGTTCGCGTATGAAGAATAAGCCTTTTTGTTGTCGCAAGCAACTAACTTGGAGAGAATTCAATTAAAAGTATCACTTTTTGGCAAAGCTTTTTATTATATATCCCTTTTCCCATTAACATGACTCTGCAGCATGACCTATTGTTATGCCTAACTACTGATATCATGCATTTGTAATTTTAGATAATCTTTCAACCAGACATACTACACATGGTGTGGTCTTATTGTTGGGGAGTAAAGTGAGCTGACTTTTTATGTTTCTTGATTACAAGACAAATACAATGTTATCCTCTGATCTGTTGACCTGCTCTTTTGATGTGGTTTGAAAAAATTATGATAAAAGTAATAGATGGCATCTTAAATTTTTTATTTGAGATGGGCAATGGTTGGAGTAGAAATGCAATATACAGGTTGATGCTTCTTCTGTGGTTATGATTTTGAAACATTTACAAATCACTGAACTTCCTTTATTCCTTCCATTTCAGTACTTGAATGCTTAGGTATTTTTCTTTGTCAAACTTGTGTGCTTAGCTTATGGCAAGTGTAAAGTGTTCCTGCATTTCCTTCTAATAAAATGCTGAGTTCAAAACTGAGAAACCTATCAGTTTTCATTTACAATTGGTGATATATTTGATAGATGCAGAAAACTGTTAATTGCCTCGAAAGTTCATTTTTAAGTGGTATAATTGATCTGCACATCAGCCCTAATCTTTTAGGCCCTAGACAAAGTCGAAATGGAAGGTGTTATCAACCTTTTTCTGCTTGTTTTATCTTTAGTTCTACTAGTTTAGGGTACCTTGGTTACCCAATCTTGATGTTAGGTTGTCATTTTGAAGTATTTTCAATTTTCTGTGCTCTTTGCATGCTGCTCCAAGAGTCATAAGTTCTCCTAGCATAATTTTATATTTCTCTTATGATCACTATTCTATTATACCCATATTGAAATTGCCTAATTGGATGCATAACAACTGTAGAAATTGACAATCTCTATTGAGTTTTCTCGACCTATTTTTTTTCTGCATATGTGTGCCTAGCCATGGAAGAAACAAGGAAATCTTATGTGGGTGTAAAGATGTTGGAGCTCTTATTGACAGTAGATTTTTTGCATCCTGGTCCTATACTTGTCATGACTTATAGCTCCTCACATAATTTTTTAAAGGATGTTAGCTCATTGGAAGAGCACCTGCCATGCAGGAGGTTGGTGGTTCGATTCCACTGTACCCTAACATGAATTATTCAATGATATTGCTGATTTTTTTAATTAAATTTCTTATATTGATTTATTTTAATGGTGAGATATTTTTCTGGATTCATTGTTTTATATTGTCTCTACAGAGACAATAGATAAGATTAAAGACATTGTCTCCATAGAGACAATATTTCTATTGTATTTAATTCCAACTATTGTCTTTGGAGAGACAAAAATGAAATTGTCTCTGGAGAGACAAAAATGATTGTGTTATATATTGTCTTTATAGAGACAATATTTTAAGACGGTTTAATTTGAGACACCCGCTTAAAGACAATATTTAAGACAATACACAAGTTTTCTTTTGTCTCAAATTAAGACAATTTACCCAAAAATTGTCTTAAATATTGTCTTAAAACCCCCCTTTATGTAGTAGTGTTGTAACTCTGCCAATGCATGAATTAACACCGATATAGCTTGGCATGTACTAGCTATTAAATATGATGGTACTGGCAATTAACTTTAATGTACGGATGTTTTATTTTCCATATTTGGATGCGGATTTCATTGGTTTTCATTGAGATCTTCACGGCCGATATTGTGAAATCAAGGGTTTACGATTCTGGCGGGAATTGCAACATTGGAATCGCAGCTAACTCTAGCGGTCTTATCTTTTTGTCACTGTTTTTTTTTTTTTCTGGTTAAGTGACCTTTCCTCATGCCCGAGAGCTCGATTTCGTCTTTCCTCCAGCAATTGGTTCTCCTACTTGGCGTTTCTTCTTTCCACCGCATTTCCAAATGGTAACTTCATGAATTTTTCATGAGTGCATGAGCGATAATGAGTTTTAGTCCTCCGCGCTGCATTAGTTGGTTAATTTCGTTCGCCATGGCAGCTACCTTTGATCCAAATTTAAGGATTCTTCAAACTCACAGCAAGGTATAACTATACCCTTAATTTTATAATTTTTCTGCATTATCACTCTTAGAATTTGAGATTAGATTCTGTAGCTGGTTTTTTTTCTGCCTTTTTCTAATAATTTTTCCTCTTGCATGTGATTCAGTGTTTGCCATTCGAAGACCTGTGGTTTGATGAGAAAATAGTAGTGTTAAAAAAAATGTTTCTCCTCAGGTAAGCCCTCTTGGAAATTCTTCTCTGAATAATTTCGATTTCATTTAAGTGTGTTTTATTTATTTTTAACTTCATAACCTCTTATCATGGATTTGTAACTCCCTGGGTTCGTAATTGCAGGTTTTCCCCTACTCCAAACAACAACTTCTCTTATCCAGTCTACCATTTAGTTCTTTGTCCACCATTTCCTATGCTTACGACTTTATGCCCAATTCTAGGTACTTTTAATGCTTGTAATAAGTCATCAGGGTTTTTATATGCCTCTGGAGAATTTCCAGTTTTAATGGGTTTTATGATATACCCAAAATTTCACTTGCTTAGGAAGATGTCAAATGGCTCAGTTTTAAAATTTGTTCTGTTGTCTCCATGAAAGTTAAGAATACTTTAGGCAAAGGTTCCGAAATACTTTGGTTTTATTTAACATATTATACAGTTTTACTTTTGGAATATCTCTTTGTGCATTAGTTACAAGGGTTTCCTTGAAGAAATCATTTCTAGGACTCATTCCCTTGTTTAACTTGTAAATCTTTGATTATAGCAAGGAAGCCAAGCTTTGCTTCGAAACAGTTTGTCTATCTTTATTTTTGAACAATATTTTGTAATATTTTTAATATAGTGGCTTGTACGATATTGTTTTATTATTAAGAAGAACCTATATTTACATATGGCCAATTTATCCAACTTTATTTCTCTGCTTGGCTTTACATATTCCGTGAATATATTAAATGCGTACCGATAATTCTTTTCTCAGTTTTATTTCTATTTACTGTCTCTTCATTAAATAATAGAATCTCTAGTTCTTGTTCCTTATTTACTTAAGTTTACAATTATGTTTAGGTCAATTTCTTTTTTTTTAATCTATAGTGAATTTAATGGTGTCCGAACCACTTACAGATCTGTCCGTGTATAGATAGATAAATGAGGCAATGGGTAGTGGACTGGGGTTTTTATCCCCGTGTCCAGAACGACAAGTGCTCTCTCTCTCTGCACTAAAGGTTTTGACAGTTTTTATTTCTGTGGTATCCTATCTGTTTCTTTTTCCCACATTTGTCCATTTCTGCTGGATACTGATTTTTACTTGAGAATTTTACCCACTATAATATTCAAGTAAACCATAGATAATTCACTGTAATACCCCAGTAGATCATAGATAAATTCTAGTTATTTTTTTTAACAAATGACTATACTCTGAGTACTTCCATGGTCCTACCATAATTAATCATAGAGTTATTAAATTTAATGTAGAATAAATTTATATCGAGTACCTCAATAACTTACAGACATACTCATAGAAATTTTACCAGATTTTAATGAACAGTTCGTATTTAATAGCTTGACACGACATCATTAAAAAGTAATGTTCTACTCTTGAATAGTTTACTTTCCAGAGTCTAAAAAACAACTGTCTAAACATTTTTTTAACTTATAAATAACCTTTTGTCTAATTCAAATACTAAAATACAGTAGTTACTTATATGTAAAAATTGTGTCAGGTTGTGGTGTCCACCCAACCTTCACGACAGGATATTACATCCTCCTCTTGCCCCTGAGCTCCACCTGAAGAGGTATAGGTTGACAGTAGATTTTCTGCTGTGACTTCAGGACTCCAAGTCCAGTTAGTGCCAGAAATCTTCAGGAATTTCTGACTGTTTTTCGCCTGGTCTCTGCCAACTCAGGAAATCCTCACTCCTTCCTTAGCCCATGAACCGAACCCCTACTCCTCTCTGGGATAAGTCTTTTATCCTCACAAAAGCAGGTAACTGTTCAAGCTGTCCTACCACCTTTTCAGTTCTTGGAAACATTTACCAACAACCTTTTAAATTTTACTTTCCATAACCAATTTTTATTATTCATAATTTAAAATATTAATTGTCTCAGTATTTTTCATTAACAAATAATAAAATTCATATAACCAGTTAATAGTAAATGAAACTATCACAACTTCCCCCCCTGGAAGTAACACCATCCTCGGTGTTTTACTCTAGCTTAGAAAATAGCTCTAGGTAAGCCTCGTGCAAAAACCCTTCATCCTCCCAAGTAGCCTCATCCAAGCCAAAGTTCTTCCACTGCACTTTAACCTAGGTGATGACTCGCTTTCGAAGGATAATTTATATTCGGTCAAGTATGTGTTGTGGCTCGACCAGAAACTCGTCATCCAACTCTACCTGCGAACATCAAATTTCCATGTCAAATTCTTATAAATAAATCATATATCAAGTTAGAATTTTTAATTCTATCATACATATATATTTTTCCAATGAATTACGGGCTTTGAATCATGCATATAATGCTTCAATAGGGACACATGAAACACATTGTGTACTCAAATGTGACTGGGTAATGCCAGTCGATAGGTCACCCTTTCCAAAATTTGGAAGGGTCCACAGAACCTGGGAGCCAACTTGGCACAAGAGGTCCATCGCAAAGTACTCCTCTTGGGTTTGATCCTCACATACAAATGGTCTCCCACTTCGAATTCCCAATAAGACCTCTTTTTATTTGCATATATCTTTTGTCGATCTTGTGTAGCCTTCAGATTTTGTCTTATCTTCTTTACTTCTGATTCCATTTCAGCAAGCATCTTAGGTCCCAAAATTATTTTTTTCTCGAGGCTGCTTCAATTTATGGGTGTGTGACAGTGCCTCCCATACAAGGCCTCGAAAGGACTCATCTTCAAGGACTGTTGTAAGCAAATTCAACAAGATGCAAATAGTCCTCCCATTTGGTTGGTTGTTGCATCACATACATGTGCAGCATGTCTTCCAATACTTGGTTTACTCTCTTCATTTGACCATCGGTTTGGGGATGATAAGTTGTACTAAAGTTTATTTGGGTCCCTAGACCTATAAACAGTGTCTTCCAAAATGCTGAAGTAAACTTAAAATCCTTGTCTGAGATAATCGTCTTTGGAATGCCATGCAGCCTGAAAATTTCCCTCATGAATATGTATGCTATCTGTACAGTCTTGTAAGTAGATTGCATAGGTATAAAATGTGCATATTTACTCAATTTGTCCACTACCACCATGATGGAGTCATTTTTCCTTTTTGTTCGCGGTAAGCCTGTAATGAAGTATAGGGATATAACCTCCCACTTCCATTCAGGTACTGCTATGGGATGCAACAATCTTGTGGGATGTCGATGCTCCACCTTCACCTGTTGACACTCCAAAAATTTACTTAAACACTCAACAATATTTTTACACATACCAGGCCCAGAAATATACCTGTCTAATTGTAGTCAACATTTTCTGGTATCCTGGGTGACCTGCATAATTGCAGCTATGGTACTCATTCATTATCAGCTCCTTTAGGTCCACATGATTTGGTACGTACACCTTACCTATAAAAGTTAGCATATGATCATCATTTACTCCATACTCAGAAGTAATTCCTTGCTTTCTGGTTGCTTCCATTTTCTGCCATAGGAATTTATATTTCGAATCTTTTTTCACTTCTTCTTTCACTTGATCTAAAAATTTACTTTCCAACTGATTGTAATAAAGCTCATAAACACAATGTAGTTTTCTACTTAAAGCATCAACTACCTGATTTTCATTACCCTTGACGTGCTGAATATCCATATCAAACTCACTTAGGAATACATTCCATCTTGCCTATCTTGAGTTTAAATAAACTTGCTTGAAATAACTAGTTAAGCTGCTATGATCTGTTTTTAACACAAAATTTTTACCCCACAAGTAGTGTCTCCATACCCGGAGTGCATGTACTACTACTGTTAATTCCATATCATAGGCTTAGTACCTTTTTTCATGATCCTTCAACTTTCTTGATTCATAGGCCACCACTTTTCTTTTCTGGGATAGAACTGCCCCAAAACCTTCTTTACTTGCATCTGTACACAATTCAAATTCTTTGTTGGGGTTGGCTAACCTCAACACTGGTGCAGTGGTCAAAAGTTGTTTCAACTTTTCAAAACTGTTTTGAAATTCAACAGTCCACTTGAACATTTTTCCCTTCCTCTGCAAGGAAGTAATGGGAAAAGCGATACTGGAAAATCCCTCAATAAATCTCCAATAGTACCCAGCTAACCCCATAAAAGATTAAATATCTGCCACATTCTCGGGTACTCGCCATTCCAGAATTTTCTTAATATTTTCTAGGTCAACATCAATCCCTTTTGTTGAAATGACATGGCCTAGGTACTGGATTTCTGTTTTCAAGAAATCACATTTGTTGAACTTAGCATACAACTGGTGTTTTCTTAGCATTTCCAACACAATCCTCAAATGCTCTTTATGTTCTTCCCAATTTTTAGAATAGATTAAAATCTCATCTATAAATATAAGTACAAAATTATCCAGGAAATGATGGAAGATTCCATGCATTAGCCTCATAAATGTTGCTGGTGTGTTTGTTAACCCAAAGGGTAGCACCACAAATTCATAATGCCCATACCTGGTATGGAATGTTGTCTTGCAAATGTCTTCATCCTTAATTCGAATCTAGTGATACCTCGATCTTAAATATATCTTGGAAAACACCGTGGCTCTCTTCACTTGATCAAATAGATCATCAATCCTTGGAAATGGATACTTATTCTTAACTGTTAATTTGTTAAGTCGTCTATAAGCCATGCACATTCGCATGGTTCCATCCTTATTCATGAACAACACTGGTGCTCCCCAAGGGGACACACTTGGATGAATGCAACCTTTCTCCAACAATTCCTGTAAATGCATTTTAAATTCAGTTAATTCCAGAACGCTCATTCCGTAACAAGCCCTTGACACAGGTGATGCTCCTGGCATCAACTCTATAGCAAAATCAATATCTCACCTTGGTGGTAATCCAGGGATACTTTCTGGAAAAACATCCATGAAGTCTTGTACCACTGGTATGTTTTCTATCTGAGGCGATTTCTCCTTGGAGTTAGCATATCCAACCTGAATAGCATATATTTGGCACCCCTTCCTCATACATTTACTCATTTGGATGATGTGATTGGACGTAACTATAATGGCTTCTTGACTCCCTGAATATCCCTATGTGTTTCATCTTGCATTTGCAATAAATAATCTTTTCCTTGCAGTCCACTAAGGTCCAATGTTTTTCTAGCCAATCCATGCCCAGAAAAACATCCTAGGACCCTAATGGTAGTATGTTCAAGTCTACATTCAACTGTTGTTCTGCAATTTCTAATATACAGTTTGGAATCTTAGCAGTCACCTTCCTTTTGGCTCTTATGGATAACTGTACCAGCCATGAATTTTTGAAATTATGTTCTTATAATCTACACATTTCCACTATTTTGGGACTAACATAACTCAGACTTGCACCTGGGTCTACCAAAATAGAAATAAATTGAGATAGTAATTTACCTTCCAGCTCAATCATTGTTGGCTAATAATCTGCCTGTCGATCCTCCAATGCCATGTTGATACGAGAAATGTTTCGCGCCACATCACCTACTGTAGAAGCCTCCTACAAGTTTGTAACTGTATCATTTCTTGCTCGCTATGGGCAGTTTTTATAATAGTCTGCCTCACTACAACCCCAACATTGCAGAGGTGGCTTGGTCACCTGCCCTTGCTCAGGTTTTCTATATACCTCTGTAGGCTTCTCTTTTACTGGCCAACAGGTTCTTTGATGATTTCTGCCAAACTATTTGCTGACAGAATTACGTGCAGAATTCTTAAAGTTACTGCTTTTGGCGCCTTTGAAATTTGAGTTACTTTTCTATCCTTTCCTCGGCTGCCAACTTTTTCCAACCTCCCCTTTAGCCTTGGAATTCTGATAGCACATTCGTGGCTTACGAATGGCTTCGTCCATGGTTCTGGAATTTATGAATTCAATTTGCTCTTTCATGTGTGTTGACAAGCTGCTCATAAATCTCTGCACCTTATCCTTTTCCTCTCGAAGATATGGAACATATCATAACATGGAGGTGAACTTGGTGATGTATTCATCCATACTCATCTGTATCAATCTTAAGTCATGAAATTATTTAGCTTTTTCATCATATAAATGTTCTGTCAAATACTTTTCTTCAAATTATTGTTGGAACAATTCCCAAGTGACATATTGTTCCTCAATGCTACAAACATTCTTCACTTCTTCTCACCACAAAGTGGTTTTCTCCCTTAACTGGTATATGGAAAATCTGGCCTTCAGGTTGCTCCTGTAATCATACACCTGAAAATATTTATTCATGTTTATTAACCATGCCTCTGCCAGTTCCTTAGCTTCACCATCAAATGTTGGTGGTTTTATATTTCAAAACTCCCCCTAAATCTCTACTTTCTGCTTCTTAACCTCTTGCTGATCTGAAAAATTGTCGGATTCTGCTTCATTGTAATTTTTGTTCTTGTTGCTTCACTGGGATGGGCTTCTTTACACTTTGTCAGTGGTGTTGTCTCTTGTTTGTTGTTCATCACCTTCTTTCATGCCCCTGTCAGTACTAGGGTGTTCCATTTCTTGGTTTTTCTTGTCAGACGGGCTCTTTAGTATCTTTTCCTGCTCTTATATTAATCATTCATTATCCCTTCGAACTCGTACCATCTCTTCCTATAATTTTTGTACTGTATTCAATAGTAAGCTGGTTTGATGTTGTTGTTCCTCCAGCAGTCTACTCGTTTGCTAATGTTGATCAACACTCAGCTGAACCCACATCTAAGGGTTCACAACTGGTTGATTTTGGGGTTCCCCAGTGTCCTAGGGTGGTTGTTGCATTGTTCCCCTTCTCATTATGTTCCTGCTATGCTTCTAAACTCTATGCATCAGTATACACACAACCTTATCGTTAGTTGACCCTTACGGTCCCAGCATAGGAACGCTACTTTGATACCACTTGTAATGTACATCCAAAAAAAAAATTAACTTTCTACTTTACAATTAAATAATAATTATAATGCATATTTTATTATGAAATTCGCAACATTAAACATTAGTTTTCCAACACAATTGCTTGTCCGCATTATAACTTCTATTTAAACACTAACCATTAGTACCACCAAAGTTATACCATTCCCTAAACACAGAATGCATTGTTATGATATATATAACATTTCAGCCTAATGTGTTATGGGTGACATTATAGTTTATATGCACCGTCACAATTTCTCTATTTATTAAGGTTTGTAACTCTGCCAATGCATGAATTAACACATGTATCAATGTTTCAATCGAGACATAGCTGGCATGTACTAGCTATTCAATATGGCGATATTGGAAATTAAATTTAATGTACAGATCTTTGATTTTCCATATTTTTTTGTGAATTTCATTGGTTTTTGTTGATATCTTCACTGTCGATCTTGTGAGATCAAGGGTTTACGATTCCGGTAGGAATTTCAACATTGGAATCACCGCTAACCCTAGCAGTCTTACCTTGTTGTCACTGTTTTTTTTTTTTTTTAGTTAAGTGACCTTTCCTCCTGCTCGAGAGCTCGATTTCATATTTTCTCGAGCAACTGGTTCTCCTGCTTGACGTTTCTTATTTCCACCGCATTTCTGAATGGTAACTTCATGACTTTTGCATGAGTGCATGAGTGATAACAAGGAGCTTTCATCCTTCGCATTGCGTTAGATGGTTAATTCTGTTCACCATGGCAGCTACCTTTGATCAAGGATTCTTCAAACTGACAGCAAGGTATAACTATACCCTTAATTTTATAATTCTTTTGCATTATCAATCTTAGAATTTGAGATTAGATTCTGTAGCCGGTTTTTTTTTTTCCTTTTGCTAATCATTTTTCCTCTTGCATGTGACTCAGTGTTTTCCATTCGAGGACCCGTGGTTTGATGATCAAATAGCAGTGTCAAAAAAAAGTTTCTCCTTAGGTAAGCCCTCTTGGAAATTTTTCTTTGAATAATTTCCGTTTCATTTAAGTGAATTTTATTTATTTTTAACTTCATAACCTCTTCTCACATATTTGTAACTCTTCAGGTTCGTAACTGCAGGTTTTCCCCTACTCTGAACATCAACTTCTCTTATCTAGTCTACCATTTAGTTATTTGCGTTATTTTCCACCATTTCCTATGGTTACGGCTTTTACGCCCATTCCAGGTACTTTTAATACTTGTAATCAGTCATCAGGGTTTTTATCTTCCTCTCGAGAACTTCTGGTTTTAATGGGTTTTATGATATACCCAAAATTTCACTTGCTTAGGAAGATGTCGAATGGCTCAGTTTTAAAATTTGGTCTGTTGTCTCCATGAAAGTTAAGAATACTTTTGGCAAAGGTCTTGAAACAATTTGGTTTTATTCAACGCATTATACAGTTTTACTATGGGAATATCTCTCTATACGTTAGTTACAAGGGTTTCCTTGAAGGAATCATTTATGGGACTCATTCCCTTGTTTAACTTGTAAATCCCCGATTATAGAAAGTAAGCCAAGCTTTGCTTCGAAACAATTTGTCTATCTTTATTTTTTAACATGATTTTGTAATAATTTTAATACAGTGGCTTGTACAATATTGTTTTATTATTAAGAAGAACCTATATTTACATATGGTCGATTTATCTAGCTTTATTTCTCTATTTTGCTTTACATATTTCGTGAATATATTCAATGCGTACTGAAAATTCTTTCTCTCTTTTATTTAGTGAAATCTAGTTATTGTCTCTTCATTAAATAATAGAATCTTCAGTTCTTGTTCCTTATTTACTTAAGTTTACAACTATGTTTCTGTCAATTTCTTCTTCTTCTTCTTTTTTATCTATAGCGCATTTAATGGTGTCCAGACAACCTATAGATTTGTCCACATATAGATAGATAAATTAGGCAATAAGACATGGATTGGGGTTTTTATCCCCGTGTTCAGAACCACAAGCACTCTCTCGCTCTGCACTAAAGGTTTAGACAGTTTTTATTTTTGTGGTATCCTATCTGTTTCTTTTTCCCACATTAGTCCATTTCTGTTGGATACTAATCTTTACTTGAGAATTTTACCCACTGTAATATTCAAGTAAACCACAGATAATTCATTGTAATACCCTAGTAGATCACAGATAAACATACTCATGGAAATTTTACTAGATTTTAATGAACAGTTTGTATTTAATAGATTGACATTGCATCATTAAAAAGTAATGTTCTACTCTTGAATAGTTTACTTTCCAGAGTCTAAGAAATAACTATCTGAACATTTTTTTAACTTGGAAATAACTTTTTGTCTAATTCAAATACTAAAATTAAGTAAGTACTTATCTGTAAAGACTGTGTCAGGTTGTAATGTCCACCCAACCTTCAAGAGAGGTGATTACGTCCTCCTCTTGCCCCCAAGCTCCACGTGAAGAGGTACAGGTTGACAATATATTTTCTGTTGTGACCTTAGGACTCCAAATCCAGTCAGTGGCAGAAATCTTCAGGAATTTCAGAGTGTTTTTCCACTAGTCTCTACCAGCTCAGGAAATCCTCACTATTTCCATAGCTCATGAACCGAACCCTTACTCCTCACTGGGATAAGTCTTTTATCCTCAGAGAAGCAGGTAACTATTCAAACTATCCAACCACCTTTTCAGTTCTTGGAAACATTTACCAACAACCTTTTAACTTTTACTTTCCATAACCAATTTTTATTATTCATAATTTAAAATATTAATTGTCTCAGTCTCTTTCATTAAAAAATAATAAAAATCATTTAACTAGTTAATCAACTAGTTAACAGTAAATGCAACTGTCACACAGAATTTTTTTCATTAGCGCCAACAATGTCAGTGGTCCAATCCCTTCTGCTTTGGGTTTGACGAGAAGTCTATCATATCACATGCCTCTAGGTCTCAGCTATTGTACATCGAATTATCCTAGAACTTATTCAGTGGTCCAGTCCCTTCCGTTATGGGTTTAATGTGAAGTTTATCACATCTAAACTTATCATCGAATTCATTCATGTCACTTCTCTGATTGAGGTCATGAGGATCTTATTCTGCAATCTAGTGTGAATATTATGTGTAAGTATGTCAAATCTTCATAAAGTAATAAAAATAATTTTCATTTAAGTGGGTCAAAACAAGAAAACAAAAATTAAATAACCATATAAATAAAAATTAAAAATCCATTAACACAACAATTAATTAAGTTCCTTGATATTTCACTTCCATTTTACTTGGTTTGTTGATGTTTTACTTTCACACTTTCAGAATAATAAATAAAATATTTCCATGTCTATGTTAAATAACATAATTTTATATAAATTTCAGAGAAAAAATAATTAAAAAAAAAATCTTATATTTCTTTATAAATTTTTCAATATAGAACTTAAATAAACTATTTGAATCTTTTTTTCTCGATATATGTAATGTGTTTTTTAATGTTTACTTTAATAAAATATTGCAATGTTTGAAATGAAAAAGTAATTAAAATTAAAATAATGTATTTATTTTTTAATAAGAGGAAAATGTGTAATTCATTCAATTTTCAACATAGAATATTAATAACAATAAAATATTCAAAAATACAATTTAAACAATGAAAAACTACCACAATAGATCTATCTTAATCACATATTTGCCAAGCACCAAATGAGATTAAATCTCTTAACATGTAAATCCTTTTTCAAATTTTTGATGCAAAAGGCTCATTTAAAATTTTCATTGAGTCAAAACAACATAAATAAATAAATAAACAATTAAAAATCAATTAACACATCAATAAAGTGAGTTCATTGAAATTTCAATTTCATTCTACCAATTTGTCAATATTTCACTTTCACTGTTTCAGTAATAAATAAAATATTTTCATGCCTATGTTAAATAATATAATTTTATATAAAGTAATTGATAATAAAAAAAAACTTATATTTCTCTTATTTATATCTCAATATAGAATTTAAATAAACTATTTGAATATGCATTCTCTCTCTATATATGTGTGTATATGTGGTTGTTAATGTTTACCTTAATCAAAAATTTCAATGTTTGAAAGAGAAAAGTTATTAAAGGAAAAATAATGTAATTACTTCTTAATAAGAGGAAAATGTGCAACTCATTCAATTTTAAACCTAAAATATTAATAACCATAAAATATTCAAAAATACAATATAAACAATAAAAAATTACCACTAAAGATCCATTAATCACTTATTTACAAAGTACTAAATATGATTAAAACTCTTGACATGTCAATCTTTTTTCAAATTTTATATTTTAAAAATAGGTTTGGATATAATAAGATTTGATCACTCTCAGCTCATAGTAGATACATGGTTAAGATGGATCTAAACTAATATACATTGAATCCATACACTAGTATACAGAAAAAAGGATACTTATTCATGTCAATACAATACTTATTCACTTTAATTCTACTAGTATACAGAAAATAGTAATCGAGGATTCTACCTCTAGATCCATCTATAGTAACATTGTTATTCTACCTCTAGTATATATATATCTATATAGTAGATCTTATATTTTTTTTATAAATATTTCAATATAGAACTTAAATAAACTATTTGAATCTTTCTCTCTCTCTTTCTCTCTCTATAAATATATGTAATGTGTGGATATATATGTGTGTGGTAATGTTTACCTTACTAAAATATTGCAATGTTTGAAAGGAAAAAGTAATTAAAGGTAAAATAATGTAGTTACTTTTAGAAAATGTGTAACTCATGTCAATTTTTAACATAAAATATTAGTAAACATATAATATTTAAAAATACAATTTAAACAATGAAAAACTACCACAATAGATCTATCTTAATTACGTATTTACCAAGCACTAAATGAGATTAAATCCCTTGACATGTAAATCATTTTTCAAATTTTTGATCCAAAAGGCTCATTCTTCAATTTCACTAATGTGAGTCAAAACAAAATAAATAAATAAATAACCATATAAATAAAGAATTAAAAATCAATTAACACAACAATTAAGTGAGTTTGTTGAAATTTCAATTTCATTCTAGGATTTTGCCAATATTTCACTTTCACGCTTTGAGTAATAAATAAAATATTTCCATTCCTATATTAAATAATATAATTTTATATAAAGTAATTGATAATCAAAAGAAAAAACTTAAATTTTTCTTATAAATATCTTAATATAGAATTTGAATAAACTATTTGAATATGCATACTATTTATCTCTCTATATATTATATGTATATGTATATATGTGTGTTAATGTTTACCTTAATTAAATATTTTAATGTTTAAAAGGGAAAAGTAATTAAAGACAAAATAACGCAATTACTTCTTGAAAATGTGTAACTCATTCAATTTTTAACTTAAATATTAATAACCATAAAATATTCAAAAATACAATATAAACAATGAAAAATTACCATTATAGATCTATTAATAACTTATTTAGGAAGCACTAAATGAAATTAAAACTCTTGACATGTATTTTTTTTTTCAAATTTTATATTTTAAAAAGAGGTTTGCATATAACAAATTATATGTATAGAGATTGGGTATAAGGTATGTTCTAAAACTGTTTTTATTCGGTTAGAAGATGGTTTTTTAGGACATAAAGAAACAAGATATTAACCCAACACTTCAAAACATTTAACTAGAGTAAAAACCTACTCCCTTAAAAACCACCAATAAATAATTCCTGCTAATATAGGTGACATAATTTATCTCTATTACAACAAGTTATCCCACTGTCTACTCATAAATATATATATATATATATATATATATATATATATATATATTTTGAGAGAACGGATCTCACAACATTTGTCATTTGTCACTTGCTTCAGTGTGCACTTCATTTCTGTTGTCTGGTCACATAATCGAGTATTGTGTTTTATGTTAATTTACTCTCAAAGACATGAAAAGTGTGGAGTTTATTTCGAAGTTCTTCCTCACTATCTTTGGTATTATCGTAGACTTCGCCAATCCTTATAATTCTAAAACTTCTACAGTTTCAAATCTGTTAATCAATCGTGCACCCGTAATTACATTAATTTTCTTCATCTCTTTGCATGCGATAAAATCTTTCAAGAGGAAAGCTTGCTAAATTCCAGGAAAATTTCTCGTTCTGAACACTTAAACTATCCCACTGGTTAGTACCATTAATGGCCGGTTTGCTGGAGAATCAGATCATGATTGACAGCGGAAGAATTGCGGTATTGGAATACATTTCATATTTGCTTCCTGGATTAGTCCGTTCCCACCAAGCCTTCTCGAAAACGTGGAGCGAGATTGGGGCATTGATGTTAAATGTAGTAAGAATATTTCTATCTCATCGTTGCAAAAATATATCGTCTCTCAGAAGATTCTCCTGCGATGTCCTAGCTCGTAAATTCATTTACAATATTGTCTCTCCGAAGATTCTCCTAGCTCTATCATGTTGTTTTAATCGTGAAGGAGTTGCAAACTTGATATGAATGTATTTTCTTTGTTCTAAAGTTGTAGTATAAAGTTTGCTTTGTTCGTTGGTTCTCCATATTTCGCCACCACCTTTTGTTTCAACTTTCACCTTGAGTAAATCTATTTGATTTTCTTTGCTCCATAATAGTTGTTATTTTAATCTCACCTACTTCCTTGATTAAATGTTTTTTATTTTCTTTGTTCCATTATAGTTGTGATTTTAATCTCAACCACTTTGTATTTTTGCAAGTATGTTTTCTAGTTTAAAACCTGTGAGCAACTCTGTGTTGCATAAAAAAATTCTCTTGTTTCAAATTTTCTTAACATGGTATTAGAGATGGTTTAAATTTTATGAATATATAGTGCTTTTATTGAGGAGTTAAAAAGGTTGTTCTGAGTAGCGTATTCACTAGCAAAAATTTTTTCCACAGTGAGATACCCTCCAAAAAGCTATTACAATGAAGCCTTTGTTTTCTTCTCAAGACATTTGGGAATTGGTGGAGAATGGTTTCCAAATGCAGTAGCATACAATGTTTTGACGCAAGCAACAAAATATTTGTTGAAGGACAACAGGAAGAAGGACTCAAATTCCTTCTTCTACATTTTTCAAGTATTCATGAAAGTATCTTCCCAAGGATTGCAGCAGCAACAAAGTCCAAGCAATCATGAGATATCCTCCAAAAGGCCTACCAAGGCATGGC
The DNA here is from genome assembly GCA_034641835.2 of Pinus albicaulis. Taxonomy (NCBI): domain Eukaryota; kingdom Viridiplantae; phylum Streptophyta; class Pinopsida; order Pinales; family Pinaceae; genus Pinus; species Pinus albicaulis. The sequence goes on along the minus strand of CM076571.1, from coordinate 776,789,407 downwards.
AAAGGTAAAGACAACAAAACTACAAATGATGTGAAGAGATTTTGAGATAATTTGTATGAAAGAGTATGAGAATGTTCACTCATTTTTTACACTTGTAATTGGGTTGGTTACTTAAATTAGGTCTCATGGTGGATACTTGAGGAAAGGAGAATAGTTGAGAAATTTTTGAGAAATTTGCCATCAAGATTTGATGCCATTGTTGTGGTCAGAGAAGAGATAAAGGATCTGTCATAGTTTTCAGTGGATGAGCTTCATTCATCACTTATTTCTCATGAACATACACTGAAAAAAGAAACAAAATCCTCATTGGAGCATGCCTTCAAGACAAAAGTATCATTTGGTCAAGGTAGAGGTCGAGGAAGATCAAAGTATAGAGGAAGAGGTAGAAGCCGACAAAGATACGGAAGAAGTAGCTCTTTAAGTTCAAATGGAAGGGGCAACAATAAAAATCCAAGTCAAGGCTCAAGCCAAAATCAAGCACAAGGTCAGAGGTATGATAAATCTCAAGTTCAATGTTATTATTGTAAGAAGTATGGTCATTATGCAAATGAATGTAGAAAGAAGTAATATGACATAAGTAACAAATCAAGTGAAAATTTCATAAAGGAAAATAAGAACCATGATAGCATGTTTTTAGCTTGTAATGTAGCATAAGAAAAACAAGGGGATGTATGGTTTCTAGATTCAGGGTGTAGAAACCACATGACTGGAAACGTAGAATTTTTTTTCCAGTCTAGATGGAAGTGTAAAATCTGAAGTGACATTAAGAAATGATAGAAAAGTCTTTGTCATGGGTAAAGGAAGAGTGGACATTCTAACAAATAAGGGGGAGAAGAAATACATTTCAAATGTTTATTTTTTTCATGGTTTGAAACATAACCTCATAAGCATTGGACAACTCATGCAAAAGGGCTACAATGTTTTTATCAAAAAAGATGTGTGCATGATTTTGGATAAGTCTCCAAGCAGATAGTTGATCGAAAAATATCAGATGACAAACAATAGAATGTTTCGTTTGAAGTTAAAATCATATTTGAAGGAAGAAGGTGCTCAAGCACAACTATCAATGAATTCACAAGAGAATGAAAGAAGGTTGCAACTGTCACACAATTAAACTTTCAAGCAGAAGTTAAATATGAAAATTGGTTATGGAATTTTAGATTTGGTCATCTTAATTTTTGGAGGTTTTAATTTGTTGCATAGGGAATGCATGGTGAAGGGATTTCCACTCATAGAAAAACCGGACAACCTATGTGAAGGATGTACCTTGGAAAAAAAACATAGAGAATCATTTTTAGTAGGAAGTTCAATAAGGGCAAAGGCACCTTTGGAGATTGTCCATTCAGATTTATGTGGACCAATGCAAAACCATTAATTGGTGGCAGCTAATATATTTTGACCTTCATAGATGACTACATAAGGAAGACATTGGTCTACTTCCTAAAATAAAAATGTGAAGTGTTTGACTTCTTTCGCCAATACAAAGCTCTTTTTGAGAAGGAAAGTGGACACTACATCAAAGTTTTGAGGACTTACAGAGGTGGCGAATACATCACAAATGACTTCCTATGTTTTTGCAGGGAGCATGGAATTCACAAGAAATTTACAACAAGGTATACACCTCAGGAAAATGGTGTCATAGAAAGAAAGAATAGAACCATTATGGAAATAGAAAAAATTATGTTGAAGGAAAAGCATTTTTGAAATGATTATTGTGCTGAAGCTATCGCTTGTGTAGCATATATCATTAATTGGTGTCTAACCAAAAGTATCAAGAACATTGTTCCTAAAGAGGCATGGAGTGGAAGTAATAATAGTGTCACTCACATGAGACTGTTTTGATGTGTGGCGTATGCACATGCCGCAGATGAGTTGAGGAAGAAGTTGGAAAAAAAGGGGGAGAAATGTATATTTGTTGGATACAATGATGAATCCAAGGCATATAAGCTCTCCAATCCATCAACCATGAAAGCCATAATCAGTAGAGATATGCAGTTCATAGAAGAGGAAGCATGGGATGGAATTTTAGAGAAGAGAGTCAATTTTAAAACATGTACACCACATGAAGACAAAGAGGAACTAACCGCAACAAGTAATTCCTCAACAAGGACTCCTCCTACACCTACACAAGCTCAACAAAGCATTCAACATGTGAAACCACAAACAAATAATAGGGCAGCACCGCACAGTCAATAAAATACTTCTCCAAGAACACCAGAAAGATCCACACCACCAAGTGACATATCAAACCCATCTTCCGAAACCATAAGAAGACCAAAATTCAGAAATTTAAGTGAGATATATGAGAAAAATGAAGTTGATAGTAGCAGTGGTCTGAATTTCTTATTTGCATCATTTTTCATGTAGATGACCCAATACAATTTGAGGATGTAGTAAAAGAAGAAAATGGGTTGCAACAATGGATGAAGAAATGGGAGCAATAGAAAATAATGATACATGGGAGTTAGTGAATCTTCCGTAAGGAAAATAAGTCATTGGAGTGAAGTGGGTTTATAAGACCAAGAGAAACATTGAAGGAAAGATTGAAATACATAAAGAAAGGTTAGTTTTCAAAGGATACAAGTAGCAACATGGAATAGATTATGCAGATACATTTGTGTCAGTCACGAGGATGGAGACAGTGGGTATAGTGTTGTCAATTTTCGCGCAACATAAATGGAAAGTGTATCAAATGGACGTAAAATCAACATTCTTGAATGGTGTGTTGAAAGAGGAAATATACATCGATGCACAAACACCTGGTTATTATATAGAAAGTCAAGATGACAAAGTGTATAGGTTGAGGAAAGGTCTCTATGGACTAAAGCAAGCACCCCGTGCATTGTATAACAGGATAGATGTTTACTTGTTGGACAATGGGTTCGAAAAATGTGACAGTGAGCCTACTCTTTACATCAAAGAAAGTGACGGTAAGATTCTTATTGTTGTTTTTTATGTAGATGATTTGATTTTTACAGGTAGTGATGATTTCCTCATCACTGATTTCAAAGAAGTCATGAAAATTGAGTTTGAAATGACTGACTTGCAATTATTAGAATATTTTTTGGGCATAGAATAGAAGAAAACAAAAAATGGAATTTTTATCTCTCAAGAAAAGTATGTTGTAAACATTTTAGGGAGGTTTACTATGCAAAACAACAAGCCAACACCAACTCCAACTGCCATGGGATTCAAGATGAGCAAGGAATATTGCAGCAGCAATGTCAATCAGACATTATACAAAAGGATGGTGGGAAGCATAATGTATTTGACCGCAACTAGGCCTGACATAATTTATGCGATGAGTTTGGTGTCGACGTTCATGGAGACACCCAAAGAGACATATTGGCAAGCAGCCAAAATTATTTTAAAGTATATCAATGGGACAAAGGAGTATGGTATTTTGTACACTGCAATAGATGATTTTAAGTTGGTTGGCTATGCTGACAGTGATTAGGCAAGAAGTGTTGATGATAGAAAGAGCACATGAGGATATGTTTTTTGTTTGGTTTCAGGAGCCATTTCATGGGCCTCCAAGAAGTAACTGATAATATCATTGTTAACAATAGAAGCTAAATATGTCACCACAATAGCAACAATGTGTCAAGCAGTTTAGATGAGAAGAATGTTGAGGGATTTATCCCATGAACAAGATGGAACAACAACTATTTTTTGTGCCAACAGTTCTGCAATTGCACTATCAAATAATTTTGTTTTTCAGAGGAGTACAAAGTACATTTGATGCTAAAAATCATTTTATAAGAGAATTAGTTAAAAATGGTGAGATTGTGTTGCAGTACTGCAGTTTAGAAGAAACTTTTGCATACATATTTACAAAGCCATTGGCATGTGGAATTTTTTTTTATCTTAGAGATTGTTTGGGAATGGTCAATGGCGGCAGTTGCGATTAAGGATAGTGTTGGAAAATTAATTTCAACCACCGTGTTTAATTTTTTGACAACAACCATACATCAGTAAATGTTTTGTAGGTTGCGGATTTAGTTTGCAGGAAGGACATGGGTTAAATAAAGTTTTGAACAAGAGGACAAATACCCATTTCTCAACAGATTAAAGAATCAAAGTCAAATGGAAATTTAATTCATGATTGGTAAAAGTGTATGGGAAAAAATTAACTCTGCAACACATAAACCCATTTTTGTATAATCACCCATGCTATGTATTAATTCGCCGATGCATTGCATTAATTTTTGACTCTATTGTGGAGCGAATTTTAGTGGGCGCATGAAAACATTACAGGTTTTATTATGTGTTACTACGCAACCCCTAGTGAATGTAAATCTCAGTAAAAGGTATTCTTTTACTAGTGAAGGAGCTGCAACCTCCATATGAATGTATTTCCTTTGTTTTAAAGTTATAATCTAAAGTTTGGTTTGTCGCGATATCGTTCTGGAGATTTCACATGTGAATTTTATCACCACTACTCTGTTTTACTTTGTTTCACATTGAGTAAATATGTTTGATTTTCTTTGATCCATTATAGTTGCTATTATACTCTTCGCCACTCTGTATTAAAAGGAATACTGTTATGATTTGATTTCTTCAACTGTGTTGTCTCTTTTAAGACCACTCTGCAACTCTATTTGTTGCAGAAAAGCATTCCCTTGTCTCAAATTGTTTAACAAGTTGGACTCTAAAAAGATTAAGGAGCACGTAATGAAGTGTTGGATTGTGTCTTGTTCCTATAACCACGACTATATCATTTTCATGTTATCTCTTAGTTCATTGGCCGGACATAGTTTGCATTCTAATCTTCTATGATACATTTATACACTTTCACAGGAATTATTTTGATACACTGAGCTTCAAGAAGAAAACAAAGGTTGTGGTCGAGTTTGTGTTCGTCCCAATAGGATGGATTATAGTGTTGTTGAGATGGATAAGATTTTTTGTCTACTTTACAAGAAATCATGAGGTGCTTCGCAAAGAGTCAATAGTGGCACATTTGTTTCACATGGAGGAGTTTTGGACAAGAAGACTAGTTGACGACAGAGATAATGTTTTGGTAAACTCTACACATAGATGGTTTTCTTTGAAAAAAAGGGAGATATAAAATTAGACAAAAAGTTCAAAAGAAATAAATAAAGTGATGATCAGGGAAGACGAAGGAGAAGGAATAAAGGAAGTGGTGACCAGGGAAGATGAGGGAGAAGGAATGATGGAAGTGGTGTCCAGGTAAACAAAAGAAAAGTACAAAATCGTAGGATACCACCTGGAAATGGATTTGATCTGATAACATGGTTAATCCATGTTTGCGAGGGTTAAAATGCAGCTGCTCAGTTCATCTTCAGTAAGTTCAAACGCAAATATCATTTCTTCTTCACCCTCGACCGTAGACATGAATTTTCTTCTCCCTCTATGGCAGGGTGTTGCCAAAAACAGCTAATAGGAACTCAGAGCATCAGCTCTAACCCTCACAATTAGACTTGGCAGCCAGAATCGGTAGTGGCTCTGATACCATGAAAAATTTAAGAAGACATAGAGAAGAAGAACACTGAAGCACTAAATTTCATTATGGGGAAGAAATATATATATACATTCAGAAATAGTTAAATTCAACTAACTCCTAACTGATTTTTAAACTAACTCACTAGATTAATATAAGAATTGATATTGTTCAATTTGTATTAGCTATTGCAACACAAAACAAATGGCCAATTTACCAAATGAATCTAAAGTCTGATTTTTTAAATGGAATTTTGAAGGAAGAAGTGTATGTTTATCAGCCACCTGGTTTTGAAATAAAAAACAAAAAGCACAAGGTGTACTGGTTGAAGAAAGCATTGTATGGCTTAAAGAAACATCCAAGATCTTGGTACATCTGAAGATACCATTACTTGCTAAATAATGGTTTCAGAAGGAGCAACCATGAACCCACTTTGTATATTAGAAATGATCATCAAGGTAATATGTTGATATTGTGTCTTTATGTTGATGAAATAATTTATACATGTAACATGCAAATAGATGAATTTAAAGCTGTAATGAAAAATGAATTTGAAATGAAAGATCTTGGATTAATGAGATACTTCTTAGGTATTGAATTGAAACAAGCACATGATGGTATCTTTATGGGTTAACAGAAGTATGCTGCTAACATTTTGAAAAAGTTTAAGATGGAAAGGTGTAAACCGGTGGATACTCCTATTGAAGGTGGTACAAAGTTAAGTAAAGATGATGTGGGTATTGTTTTTAATTTGACTTTGTATAAGAAACTTAATGGTAATATCATGTATCTAATTGCTACTATACCTGATATAGCATTTGCAGCTAGTGATATTTCCAAGTTTATGGAATCTCCTAAAGATTCTCATTGGAAATCTAGAAAAAGGGTGCTAAGATGCATTGCAAGTACAACTACACATGGTTTATAGTATGCAACTTTTAGAGACAATAAGCTTGTTGGTTATACAGACAATGATTATGTGGGATGTATTGATAATCGGGTAAGAAATTTTGGATATTCGTTTCTATTTGGTATAAACTTGATTTCATGGTCATCCAAAAAGTAGCCCATAGGTGCCTTATCTTCAAAAGATTCTGAGTATGTTACAGAAAATTCAACATTATGCCAAGTAGTGTGGCTAAAGAGGCTTCTATCTCACTTTGGTTATACAAAAAATGGATCTATTTCAATATTTTGTGACAAAACTTCCGCTCTTTCCTTGTCGAAGAACAATGTCTTCGTCAAAAAAGAAAACATATCGACAATCGTTTTCACTTCATCCTTGAACTAGTTAAGAATAGTGATATTCTTCTCAAATTTTGTGATTCCAAGGAATAGTTAGCGGATATCTTCACCAAACTGCTAGGAAAAGTTAATTTTTAATTTCAATGTCAAAAGTTAGGTATTAAAATATTATAGCCCTCAATATTAAGGGAGAGTGTTAAAGATTAATCTAGTTAAGAGTTCGTTTCTAAAATCGGTTTGGAGTTAGTTGAATTTAACTGTTTCTGAATGTATATATATTTCTTCCCCATAATGAAATCCCGTGCTTCGGTGTTCTGCTTCTCTATGTCTTCTTAAATTTGTCAGTTAACAATGCACATTAAGCTTTGGCTCTAGAAAATATTGGTCTTACTCAGCAAAGCCTTCTGGTTTCTTTCTGAGATTGTCTTGAAAGTTAGTTGTTGTTGTTTAGATAATTATATAGAGATTAAATTGTCAAGCGTGGAAGGATCACCGAATAATCAATTTCGTGTGTATAAAAACACTCTAGAGTGTATACGATTGTCGGGAGAGAAGGGACCCAGTTTTTTGATAGACAATGAAAAATAATTTTATGAAACAAAGAAATGTGTGGAGATGTCCAAGGTAAGAGTAAATGCAAAGACTTAAAAGTTAACATTATTAATTAGAAGAAAACAGGGCGTGTCGAAGATGAGGTTGTGACATTGTTTGCATAATAAATTACATCACTGGAAGAATATTATTCTTTCTCGTACTTGGGTAAAAGATCTTGGAAGAGAAGAGAAGTATCATTGATCTATTTTATCATATACTTCTATGATGGTGCTAACTCTGATGCTGTTGATGATTTTTTCCAAGTACACGCTCAAGCATGGGATCTATTGAACTTTGTTGATAGATCAGATCTAGAAGCCAAAATAGTAAGAGAATAAGCTCACAAAGACTTCAACATTCTTATAAATATATGGAAAAAGGTACTTAAATAGGAGTCCAAGTCTCTCCCGACAACAAGCTTAGAAAACAAATAGAACAATTCATATATAAACTTTCTCATAAGGATATCAATGGCTCAAGGGATTGGATGACTGCGACGAGAAAAATTAGCCTTTTCAAACAATGGAATACCATCGATCAAGATTCAAGTAACTTAGCTATGATGGATGACAATGTATAAATGTTCGCAAACATTATTTCCCATTGCATAAAAAAAGAGCTACCGAAAGCACTCATTGAAAATTGTAATAAATGGATACTAGGCTGCAAGGAAGCAGAGATATACGAAGCATATTTTATAGCGGGGAAGGCTAATAGACTTCTCATTTAGGTATAAATTAATTATTGTACTGCGATTCGCATCAACCATATCTAGCACTCACGCAACGATGAAAATGAACATTGTGAGATGCCAACAAAACGAATAATTAACACGTAACGCTACTACCTTATGCTTTATAATTATACATAATCATAATATACGGCATGACTTAGTTTTTTCTTTAGAATGGCGAAGGTGGTGACGCAATACCTGATCATGCCACAGTTGAAGGGGAAAATGAAGTTGAACACCAAGGCGACGACACTATTATTGAAGTCCCCAGGGAAGAAATAAGATATGATTCATCTGCTTTGACGACCAACCATATAGAAGCTTCTTGATGGGATAGTGCTAATGTTTGATGGCATCATAATAAAGGTTTTGTATCATGGATTTGTTTTTTTATTGATTAGAAGCTTTCACGCCAATAAAACTGTATGTCTCATAAAGGACGCTTAATATAAAGACGTAAAACTGTGTTTTTCTTTTTTCTTTTTATTTCATCGTATGTCCTTTCTATTAGGGTTTTCAACTTCGTATATTTGATTGAACGGGTGCGCAAACAATTATTGATTGAAGCCTTATCAATTCAAATTCTTTTCCTGTGACTAAGTTTGTTTTGCGTATTTCAGTGTCTATTAATTCCATTGAATCAGACTCACATTAATGCATGAGGTAAACTTAGTGATTCATACATTAGTATGTATATAGAGTATCTACACGGTATCCATATATCACAATATTTAATTAAAAATAAGAGCCACTGAGAAGAGCCACTAAGGAAATGCATGCAACAGTGAGCTTTTCATTTGCACATTTAAAAAAGAACATAAGTTAGAAGAAACTTGCATAGCAGTCCATCTCTTCATTTTCAATAGAAGGAAGAGTACAATTATATATATATGTATGTATATATATATGTATATATGTATATATATACATACACACATATATATAGATACATATACATACATATCTGTATATATATATATGTGTATATATAGATACACATAAATGTATGTAAGATTCCAAAAAATAAAAAATTTGATAGATCCAAAACATCTTAGTGTTCTCATTTAATACAACATTTCATCAAGAGCTAGAACACAAGAAATGCAGCCATTTTATTTATATTATTATTCACTAAAAGTAAAATACATGCTCGGACCATAAAATCCTACAAATGAAATGCACAGCTGGTTGACAATGATAAATATAAGAAACTGAAGCTCACTTGTGAATCCTGGATGGATCCGCCACATAAACATCATCGCGGGGTTTTCGTCCCGGGATCAATGCTAGAATTGGCCAGGTCAGATTTCAACCCAAACACAATAAGATAGATAATCCAGAATGATCTAAATGCCTAGCTTCTCTCCCCTTTTATAGGCTTGATGGGTCAATACCAACAAGAAATACCATGGGTCAATACCATGGGTCAAAACCATGGGAAAATACCACGGTAAGTACCATGGATCGTGTTGATCATGTTAGCCCCTTATTAATTTCTGACAAGCAAACAAAGGGTCAAGTTGTCTTTAAGCTTTCAAAGAATGGATTCCTCCTGAAAAGACATCATCCTTGAAGCCTTTCATGATTCCCTGCTCTTTAATCCCTTTCCCTCTGCTGTTCTGGAGTCAATAAGCCTCACTAATTACTAAAAATATGTGCTCCAAAGGCCTTTATTCGCCCTTTGCGTCCCTGCAGAATGTCCCTTTTTACCCCTTTTCCCCCCCCTCTCAAAGTCCTCCTTTACCCTCAAGATAATACCCAAAATCCCCTTTGAATTCTACCCTTGCCCTTTGTTTGGCTAATTTCCCCTTTTATCCTCCTATCGTTCCCCTTCCCAATCCTTAAAATGCACTTAAAATGGGCTAAAGCCCACTTTCAAACCTTATATTAAGGGCCTAGCCCCTTTTTGCTGCAACTCCCTTAACCATTTCCCCCATACGCCCCAGCGCTGAGACCAATCGCTTAAGTCTTAAGCGCTAATCGCAATCGGAGTGTCGGGCAGGCGTTTTTCCTTTGTTACAGCAGAAAAATTCCGATGCGATTGGCGTAAGTCTATAAGTCCCGCGACGCGTTGTACACCATTGATCCGCCGATTAGATCGAATGGCTGGCGCTTTATCGTACCCCCACTTGGATCGTAATCGCAACATTTATGCGAAGCCCCCCGATCGGCCCATCGCAGATATTTGCAATGTGATTGATCGCATCGCATGTTCCACCTCCAATCATCGCAATCGCAACTCCTCTCTCGATCACTCCGATCGCACCCCCCCTCCAATCGCATTGGAAATATTGTTTCATATATATGTATCTTCGCCCCGCTCCGATTTCCGATTGCGATTCCATATGGGTCCCACCTCATCGCATTTACGTTGCATTTCATGTACCTCCTTTGTATTTCCTCCATAGTCCAAACTTACTTATGTGCACTAAAATTTAAGGTTTTATGTCCATTCCACCAATGTTCATATGTCAGTCCCCTGTTTTATCCCCGCCATCGATCTACGCCTCTAGCTCCAGATCGAATGGTCCATACACACTCTTTCTTCAAACCCTATTATGCACTGTATCATTGCATTTTTCACAGTTTTTACGCATAAAACACTGTTCCACCACCGCCGCACCATTGTTCTCCCGCCCTCCATAATTACCCTCGTATGCATGGATTTCATGACCGAGTGCCGTGTTCTGTAGGGTTACCAGGTGGGAAAGGCCACCATGATTACACAGTCCTTATTACAGCGGCAAGATTTCATAGACAGAGATGTAAATAAAGCAGCAGAGAGGTCAATGCACAGAAAACTAAGTCAGCAGGGCTTCACATCAGCAGATGGTTCTAAAGTACAAAGCGCCCATATCAGTTTTATTATTTACCGTGTTCCTAAAGATTTCCGCCTTGACCAAAGTCCTAAGCTACCAGAGCAGCTGTTAATGCGGTACGGCAGACCATTCAGTCATTCACTTCACTCTTTTGTTTATTCACCAGAGCACTACACAGTACTGCAATCAGAGTACATCAGGATCATACTAGAGTAAATGGAAGCGGAAGAAGATCACTCTTTCATCCCAAAAGGTACCAGAGATAAATGAAAATAATTTAAACAGAATGGAATTCAGCCCTCTGGCTCTTCTGGGTTTTAATTTTGCATTTATTTTTCCATCTACCGCCATTTCTCTTCGTTCAGCTATAAAAACTGCGAAGAAACACATTGTAAGGGTTCCAGATTCATCATAAAATTGTGCAGTAAGAAGATTTTGTATACATTTTTCTTGAACTCTTGTATGAGTGCTCAAAGCCCATAGGGTTTCAGTGAGGAGGAGTTCCATCTGTTAAAGAGGATTCTGGTCTTTGGTATTTCACAGTTTGTAACTTCTCCCTTTATGTGTTAATTTAAATGTTCATCTTGTTTTCATCCATCTTTCTTGTATCATGTTTTGGAATGCGAGTGGCTCATTGGTTTGGTATGGATTTATCCTAGTTGATACCCATGTTCAAATCAATCAAGCGCTTTAAATATAGCTCATGCATGATATACTATTCCATCTTCACTTCTACCATACTTCTGCTATATTAGCTTCTATGGAATGTTATTTTTAAAGCGCTGTTATTGTGTATGGATTCTTAAATTGGTAAGCCCATTCATGGTAATATTGTGTATCTAGATATCATCTATATGACAGCTAGTATCCTCTCACCTTTCTTACAACATAAACACTTTCAGATCATTTATCTCTGTGAAGTATTTCTGAGTCGGCCCGCTTTACAGTAAATTGTCTCTAAATTGTCTGATGCATTTGTATTAGAGTTTTGCACATTATCTCTGCAGTATCTCTTTCCTGTGTCAAGTTTCTGAGAGCTTTGGTCCCAGTCAAATCAATTTCCTTGTTTACAAGAGATAACATGAGAGCCTTTTGCTGATAACTCCCCATGTTATATTACACACTCCTTGCTATGATAAGATGTCCTAGGCACTGGTCTATAGCAACTCTAGGCTGTCTCTAGGAGCGACAACATCTTTCTGGCACCATTGCGGGGGAACGAAGTTGAGAAAATTTTAATCCCTGGGCCTCGACAAAACCTAATTCACTCTTCAAGTAGGTGAGTATGGAGAGTTGAGAGTTGTAGATCCCTCACCTTGGCGACTCCACAATTCCTAAATGACTAAAAGACTCCACTGGGTGATCAGAAGGCTGCTGATTATCTTGGTTTCACGAGACTCCACTGGGAGACTATGTCACAGTACAACATCAGCCATCCCGAAGACCAAGCCGCTTCACCAATGGAAGACTCAGAGCAGTTTGAAAAGATGCATCCAAGTTTTATAGTAGAGTGTTGAGATGAAATGTCACATGGCTTGGCAAAACTAAAAGTGGAGGACCTTCCATGGATTACGCTTCTCATCCCAAGTTGCACACCCATGCTTAAGAAGATCTTTATAAGATTGATGATTGAAAGATATGAAGCTGAGATCAAACTCGTGAAATCACAAGAACAAACTCAAGACCTAGATAATGAGCAAGACATGTATGATGCTTTAAAACCTATGGAAGATGAGGAGGAAATCGAGCAAGAAATACCTAATTGCCTACCTATATCTTGTGTTATGCTGATCAGAGAGTATCACGACCTAATAGCAAAATCTAATAGGGAATGCTGCCTTGAGGAAACAAGAGACCACATAGAAGAGGCAGAATTTGATGGGGAAGAAGAGGCTCAAGTAAACATCCTCCCTCCAAATCAGCTAACACAAGAGAAAGAGGACTGTTGTTCTTCGGTCCATGATGAGAGGGAAACCCCTATTTTGACTGAGGAGGATATTGATCAGATATTAAATCAGCAGTCCACCTTAGAAATCTCTTATAAAGCACATGCTCCTTCTCATTCATCTCCTGATTTTGATAATATAGATCCAAAAAGCTCCTCTGAGAACCAGGACGAAGAAAGACTTGCTGAGCGTCCAGAATGGTTGACTTGGTCGAGTCAACCTATTTATGACACTGACGGGGAGAGCTACGACAGTATAATAGCAGATGAAGATTATTTGAATCTTCATTCTGCTTTACCACATATCATCAGTGAGACTGGAAACCAGTAGCCTTCCTTTTTAGAGGATGAGGAAGAAAGCAAAGAAGAGAGCCTTGAGCAAGATGAAAATAACGAGCCTTCTCTTGAAAAAGAGGAATTAATGGAGCAAGCCCCTGCTCAAGAATACATAGACCTTTTCACGGAGCCCAGCACATTAGAACCGAATATATCAGAGCTCCGAGGGGACTCAGTTGCTATATACGATGAGTCCTCTAGTTCAAAAAATGAAGAAAATGAGAGAGATTCTCTTTCTCAAGAGAGTCTTGCTCTTGATCCAGTGGACGAAGAAGAAATCCTAGTTGAAGCCTGCATGCCAGATATTCATAGCCAGGTATCATTTCATGATCCTTATGCCCATTTCCTGCAAAATTTTTAAGAAGGATCAAAGGTCTTTTTAATCAACATGTTGCGAACAGAAATAAATTTTTTTGAAGTTGCTGATGAAGAACAAAAAGAGTGGGAGTAGCCTTGCCTATCCAGCCTACTCAAGGAGCTAGGAAGAATAGATCAGTCATGGGATCACTTGATGGACTGGTTGCATTGGAAGACAATGTTTGTAAGCTAAACTTGTAAATAGTCCAGTTAGAATAGGGTAGGTAGGAAAAACTCAAATAAAGCTCAACCTGTGAGCATGTAGTTAGTTGTTTTAATTTCTACAAAGTCTAGTGTGCCAGACAGTCTAATCCTGGCTTGGCTATTTTTACTTTTTGGTTTCATCTTTGTTTGAATAACATGGGTGTTATGATGAATCATGAAATGAAAAGTGGAAGTGCTGAAGAACAGAGTTTGCATAGAAGATGATCAGGCGGTCTGCGAAGTTCTCGACACGTCCAGGGATGAAGGTGTCGTCCCCAGATGGAGTCGATGTTGATCATGCTAGCCCCTTATTAATTTCTGACAAGCAAACAAGGGGTCAAGTTGTCTTTAAGCTTTCAAAGAATGGATTCCTCCTGAAAATACATCATCCTTGAAGCCTTTCATGATTTCCTGCTCTTTAATCCCTTTCCCTCTGCTGTTCTGGAGTCAATAAGCCTCACTGATTACTAAAATTATGTGCTCCAAAGGCCTTTATTCGCCCTTTTCATCCCTGCAGAATGTCCCTTTTTACCCCTTTCCCCCCCCTGTCAAAGTCCTCCTTTACCCTCAAAATCATACCCAAAATCCCCTTTGAATTCTACCTTTGCCCTTTGTTTCGCTAATTTCCCCTTTTATCCTCCTATCGTTCCCCTTCCCAATCCTTAAAATGCACTTAAAATGGGCTAAATCTCACTTTCAAACCTTATATTAAGGGCCTAGCCCCTTTTTGCTGCAAGCCCCTTAACCATTTCCCCCATACGCCCCAGCGCTGAGACCAAGCACTTAAGTCTTAAGCGCCAATCGCAATCGGAGTGTTGGGCGGGCGTTTTTCCTTTGTTACAGTAGAAAAACTCCGATGCAATTGGTGTAAGTCTATAAGTCCCGCGACGCGTTGTGCACTGTTGATCCGCCGATTAGATCGAACAGCTGGCACTTTATCGCACCCCCGCTTGGATCGCAATCGCAACATTTATGCGAAGCCCCCCGATCGGTCCATCACAGATATTTGCAATGCGATTGATCGCATCGCATGTTCCACCTCTGATCATCGCAATCGCAAATCCTCTCCCAATCACTCCGATCACACTCCCCCCCTCCAATCGCATTGGAAATATTGTTTCATATATATGTATCTTCGCCCCGCTCCGATTTCTGATTGCGATTCCATATGGGTCCCACCTCATCGCATTTACGTTGCATTTCACGTATCTCCTTTGTATTTCCTCCATAGTCCAAACTTACTTATGTGCACTAAAATTTAATGTTTTATGTCAATTCCACCAATGTTCATATGTTAGTCCCCCGTTTTATCCCCGCCGTCGATCTACGCCTCTAGCTCCAGATCGAATGGTCCATACGCAATATTTATTCAAACCCTATTATACATTGTATCATTGCATTTTTCACCGTTTTTACCCATAAAACACTGTTCCACCACCACCGCGCCATTGTTCTCCTGCCCTCCATAATCACCCCCGTATGCATGGATTACATGACCGACTGTCGTGTTCTGTAGGGTTACAAGGTGGGAAAGGCCGCCATGATTACACAGTCCTTATTACAGTGGCAAGATTTCATAGACAGAGATGTAAATGAAGCAGCAGAGAGTTCAATGTATAGAAAACTAAGTCAGAAATGCTTCACATCAGCAGATGGTTCTAAAGTACAAAGCGCCCATATCGGTTTTATTATTTACCGTGTTCCTGAAGATTTCCGCCTTGACCACAGTCCCAAGCTACCAGAGTAGCTGATAATGCAGTATGGCAGACCATTCAGTTATTCACTTCACTCTTTGTTTATTCACCAAAGCACTACACAGTACTGCAATCAGAGTACATCAGGATCATACCACAGTAAATGGAAGCAGAAGAAGATCGCTCTTTCGTCCCAAAAGGTACCAGAGATAAATGTAGAGAATTTAAACAGAATGGGCTTCAGCCCTCTGGCTCTTCTAGGTTTTAATTTTGCATTTAGTTTTCCATCTACCACCACTGCTCTTTGTTCAGCTATAAAAACTGTGAAGAAACACATTGTAAGGGTTCCAGATTCATCAGAAAATTGTGCAGTAAGAATATTTTGTATACATTTTTGTTGAACTCTTGTATGAGTGCTCAGAGCCCATAGGGTTTCAGTGA
The DNA here is from genome assembly GCA_034641835.2 of Pinus albicaulis. Classification (NCBI taxonomy): domain Eukaryota; kingdom Viridiplantae; phylum Streptophyta; class Pinopsida; order Pinales; family Pinaceae; genus Pinus; species Pinus albicaulis. The sequence continues at coordinate 776,773,575 of CM076571.1, read as the reverse complement.
GGAGGAGTTCCATATGTTAAAGAGGATTCTGGTCTTTGGTATTTCATAGTTTGTAACTTCTCCCTCTATGTGTTAATTTAAATGTTCATCTTGTTTTCATCCATTTTTCTTGTATCATGTTTTGGAATGCGAGTGGCTCACTGGTTTGGTATGGATTTATCCTAGTTGATACCCATGATTGAATCAGTCAAGTGCTTTAAATATGGCTCATGCATGATATACTGTTCCATCTTCACTTCTACCACACTTCTGCTATATTAGCTTCTATGGAATGTTATTTTTAAAACGCTGTTATTGTGTATGGATTCTTAAATTGGTAAGCCCATTCATGGTAATATTGTGTATTTGGATATCATCTATATGACAGCTAGTATCCTCTCACCTTTCTTACACCGTAAACACTTTCAGATCATTTATCTCTGTGAAGTATTTCTGGACTGGCCCGCTTTATAGTAAATTGTCTCTGAATTGTCTGATGCATTTGTATTAGAGTTTTTCACCTTGTCTCTGCAGTATCTCTTTCCTGTGTCAAGTTTCTAAGAGCTTTGGTCCTAGTCAAATAAATTTCCTTGTGTACAAGAGATAGCATGAGAGCCTTTTGCTGATAACTCCCCATGTTATATTACATGCTCCTTGTTGTGATAAGATTTCCTAGGCACTAGTCTATAGCATCTCTAGGCTATCTCTAGGAGCGACAATAGATTGATTCTATCCACTTTGACTAGATCAAGAATGGGACTATTACAAATCCTCCCGCCTAAAGATTGCTTGTCCTCAAGCGATCCACTTCTATCCACAACAAAAGCATTTGTACATTGATACCAGGATCCCATACAATCCGATGTGCCCTCCATGTTGAATTTTCCTAAATGGATCCTTCAATACATGGATCCCAAACAATCCTTTCCTCAATGGATTTTCTTGGATCCCAATACCACCTAAATCCTGGGACCTGTGGGTTATGGTACCATTTCAACTCTCCATCGTTGTCCGCACCAAGTGGTTCAAGCTGTAATTTTTCCTTGGCTATGGGTATCCTCCAAATAATCAACCCATCAATAGAATACCAACTCATAATCTCTCACCAATCCATACTTGGGAAAGAATGAATATCTTCAAATCTACTATGTTGATGTTGTTCGATGCTCGATTCATGCTGCTCTACTTGGTTACCCAACATGATGTATTTGGAGAACTCTGCCCTGCTCTTCCCAATGTATAAAGGTGGTTTGTTGGAGTTGCAAGCTTTATCTATGTATTCTTGTAGAGGGCTGCTCTGGAACTCCAAATTGTACTCCTCTTGCTGCCTTATGAGGGATTTGAGTCGTTCCTCAACACTAGACAACTTGGTCTTTGATTCAGCACATACTCCTATGAGTTCCTCAATTTTTCTATTCTCTTGTAAGATAATGTCTTGGATTTTCTAGACTCTTTGCTTCAACAACATAAGATCTATCTTGAAATGCACGATCCTCTCCTGAAAGTCTTTCACTAGAAATTCTAGTGCCCTGCTAAATGTCTCTGTATTTGACTGCACTGGATGCCCCACGACCACATATTCAACTTGAGCCTTTGACCAACTCTCTAGGAATGGTCCATTTTGCACATTATGTTTTTCATGTTGCTCCTCATGATCATACTCATCATGTTGGTTCACTATGGCTGGATCCTCACTCAAGTCTCCCAGGTCTCCTTCATTTGTGGAGACAATATGTTCATCCCTTTCAACTGTCGCACATAGATGCATTGGTGGAATTTTATGTATACTTGATTGTTCATATTCTTTATGGATATTCGCCTGGAAATCTATGAACTCCATTGTATAGGAGTCTACCTCATCGATGCCATTAGGTAGAATTCCCTCATGCACTTCCAAATTCTTGTCATCCTGCAAGCCTCCCTGAATAATGTCACGATGTTTCTCACCATCTTGAAGATCAATAGACCCATCTAGAAAATATTCCCCATGATTTGAAGTAATCTCCTCTTGTTCTGACTTTGTTGCCTTCTTCTTAGCACCTGGACAGGAATGGTTAAGGGCCCAAGGTCCCTTGCAGATAAAGCATAGTCCTCTCCTCCTTAGTTCATTCTTGTTACAGATTTTGTTCTTGCTTTGATTATCATTTTGGTCTATGGAGATATGGCTACTTAAAGCACCATATAGCCTCACTAGTACATCAAATATTTTCTAGTTATTTTTCAAAATTTCTTCAAGATGGTCCATCTTCTCCCATACCCAAACAAGAATATATTAATTTTTCATAGGAAGATTTTGTCAATCATGCCTTCAAATATTTTCACAAATTTAACCCACAGACTTATAAATGATTTTCCATTCACTTATGTCTCCCAATAAAATAATTTACTAAAAAATAAAAATCCAACTAGGGTGATAAATATCACCGAAGTGAGAAATGCTGGCTAGGGTGAAAATTAATTTCATAGAAGTTTCTTGCATAAAACTCTCAGGCTGGTAGGATGCACAACTCTAATACCACTGTAAGATTCCAAACAATAAAAATTTTGATAGATCTAAAACATATTAGTGTTCTCATTTAATACAATATTTCATCAAGAACCAGAACACAAGAAATGCAGCCATTTTATTTATATTATTATTCATTGAAAGTAAAATACATGCCTAGACCATTAAATCCTACAAATGGCATGCACAGCTACTTGACAATGACAAATATAAGAAACTGAAGCTCACTTGTGAATCCTGGATGGATCCACCACATAAACATCATCGCGGGGTTTTCGTCCCGGGATCAATGCTAGAATTGGCCATGTCAGGTTTTCAACCCAAACACAATAAGATAGATAATCCAGAATGATCTAAATGCCTAGCTTCTCTCCCCTTTTATAGGATTGATGGGTCAATACCAATAAGAAATACCATGGGTCAAAACCATGGGAAAATACCATGTTAAGTACCATGGATCGATTCTATCCACTTTGACTAGATCAAGAAAGGGAATATTACAATATATATATATATATATAGACACACACACACATATATATATTGTTAACAACATATTTAACGTTAAATGTCAGTAATTTTCAGTAGTAGGAAGAGTACAGAATAAAAATATAGATTTAATGACTTATTGCTCCTTTCTATTTCACTAAATTTCAATTATCAACTAAACTGTGAGAAGTGTTTATTTGATAAGGCAATGAACCAGTGTACACAAACGATACAACCGTAAAGAGAACTATTGTATAGAATACTTTGATCTTCATCGTATGTATGCAGAAGCAAAACCAAATAGCAACAACTAATGTAAGTGTAATTGATTTTTTTGAGCATCACAATAATAATGTTATAAATGTTAATACAATATTAATAATGATATAGGAGAATTATAATTAGTCAACTATTTAAGTTATTTAGTTGAAGGGAATATATCAACCAACTAGGTCTTAATAAACTCCTAAATAATAGATATAGAGTTGTTGTAGTAGTTAGATTTTTTAACACTTCTCTTAATGACTACTCATCTTAATATTTGTTAGGTCCCCATATTACTAGTGTAGTCCCTTATTGTTATTAGTGTAGCCTCTTTATTTTTATTGTTGACCCATGTAACCCCATATTGTTATTATTGTTCCCTTACATTATTATTGTTAGGTCGCCTAGGATTATATTGTGACCCGATGGACCCCTATATATAGAAGGAGGTTTTGTCATTTGTATCATCCAAGAATTGTTCATTTACGTAATGTATTGGAGGTCTCCCCCTTGAAGTGGCTGATTTCTAAGGTTTTGATCTCTCTTTTCTTCTATTTTTGGAGCCGGTTACATAAAATTCTGTATCGGAGCTTTGGATTCTAGGGTTTCACTGTTCCAACTAGGTCATTGTGGCATTTTCACTATAAAACAATTTCTACGAAGTTTCAGAAGTTGAAATTTTTACAAAGAAAATCTGAAATCTTGAGGAAGTTTGTGTACAAATTTAAGATATTGGTTCGCAATATTGTCAGAGATATGGTCTATGGAAGTTAGGGTTTTTTTAGGCTCCCGAATTTCACCTAAAGAGGTCATCATGGAATTTTTGCTATAACTTTGTTTCTACGAATGTTCAGAAGCTGAAATTTTTATATAGAGAAGCCGAAAGCCTAAGAAAATTTATGTAAAAATTTCAGACCTTTCTTCGCAATATTTTCAAAGATATGATCTGTAGAAGTTAGGGTTTGTTCAGCCTCCTAAATTTCATCTCAAAGATGTGACCTTGGGAAAATCGTCATAACTCTCTCTCCCTGAGCATCGGATTGGAATTCTGTAAAAATTGGCTGCAATTACACGGACTGTAGTTTTCTTTCTATCAAATTCAGATCCGAAGGAGGAAACAGTGAGACATGGCATGACATACAATTGCACTCTACGGAACTCTTCCATAATTAGGCCATTGTGGGAGATTCGAAATAACTTTGTTTTGAAGTATCCAAATCAGGTCAGACCTGTGGCATTCAAAAGAAGATTTAGAGGGTCACTACTGGATCGAATTTCAGATATTTAAGATTAGCAATTATAGAGATAATTAAATTTCAATATCGAGCTCCTCAAAAGGAAGAAAAAGGTGTGTATTTTTTTCAAATTGCATAAGTCTTGTTTGAAAAATCAGTTTTAAGTGATTCCAATGGCCTATTAAGCATATATATCAATATTGGGTTATAAAATTCCCACTCAAAAGAATTCAACAACCATTAATCCCTCAGAATACTCTAATATGACTCATGAAGATGAATAATTGCAACATGATCTATCAAAATACAAGAGCAAATGCACCAAATTTCGCTCTCACAAAGAGCAAAAAAAAATGAAATGGAAGTTTTGAAGAAAAGCGTGGAAGCGAAGATGGTTGGTTTGAAGAAAAACATGGAAGCTAAGTTGGATGGAATGGAAGCTAAGATGGATGACATGGAAGAAAAAATGAAATACAACATGGAAAAAATGAAGAATGATCTAAAAGTAGACATGGAAGGTTTAACAAAGTTGATACAAGAAATTTTTCCTAATGCAGAAAAGATAGTAGAGGAAACTCATGATGAGAAAAAAATAAATGTTAATCATTATTTCATAAACTATAACGTTGGATGGAATAACCACCATATTTCAAATATGGATATGAGGAATTTTGATGGCAAGGATCCCATAACATGGATACTACAGATGGAGCAATATTTTAATCTCAATAATGTGCAAAACACACAAAAGGTATGCATTGCAAGTTTACATCTAGAACAAAATACATTTGTATGGTATCGATGGCTTTTCTCTCGTAAAAAAATTTTCACTTGGTCAATTTTTCTAGAGTAAATGATAGCACATTATGAGGATACAAAGAGCAACACCTTCTTTAGCCAATTGATAAATCTCAAAGAAATAGGTTCAGTGGTGGAGCACATTGAGGACATCCAAAAATTGAATATAAGGGTAACTGATATTCTAGAGGAACACAGGATTGATGTCTTCATAGGGACTTTAAAGGATAACATCCAACATGAAGTTCGCGTTTGGGAACCTGATTCATTGGAGAAGGCATTCAGGTTGGCAAGAAAAATTGAATCTGAAATTATGGCGACAAGGAAGCCTACCAGTCACATCTATAAATATGGAAGTGTTGCTACTCCTATACTTCCACAACCTACAAGGTTGACACCACAACAATTGGAAGAAAAAAGAACAAAAGGGATTTGCTATAGTTTTGATAGAAAATACACTAAAGGTCATTAGTGTTTTGACAAAAAATTATTTTACATAGATTGTGAAGAGGAGGAACAAAATGAACAAGAAACTTCAAAAGAAGAGGCTATACACCAAGAACCAACCCTAGAATAAGAAGAAATGATTCCAAACATATTGGGTAATATATTGGTAGGAGTTACCACTCCTCAAACTCTCAAGATAGAATGACATATCAAGAAGAAAAAGGTAATAGTGTTGATTGATTTGGGTAGTACCCATAATTTTATTCATTGTAAGGTGGCCAAGGAATTGAATTGTTTCCTATACCCAACACCAAAATGTCAAGTGATGGTTGCAAATGGAGGAACTATAAATTGATTTGGAAAATTCCATAATATCAAGCTAACCATGGGGTAATATGTATTGAATAGCCTAATGATTTCCATTCCAATGGGAGGTGTTGATGTTGTACTAGGAGCACAATGGCTACAATATTTGGGGATGGTAGCTTTTAATTTTCAAGAACTTTTCTTGAATTTTTTTTCGAAAGGAAAGGAAATTTAATTATGGGGTATCGCAGGGAAGTTGGGAAAGATAATAAGCTCTAATGTCATGACAAAGCTTCAGAAGAAATAACAATGAGGTTTAATTGCACAATTATGCTCACTAGAAGTTCCAACATCAAAATCATCTATTTCTCCATATCTCCAAAAATTCTTGGACAATCATTCCAAGGTGTTTGAAACTCCAAAAGGACTCCCACCTATTCGTGATCATGATCATGCTATTCATTTGATTCTAGGAAGTGTTCCTCCAAACCTTAGGCCTTACAGATATCCTTATGTTCAAAAGAGCGAAATTGAACATATCATTGTAGAAATGTTAGAGGCTGGTATAATTCAACCTAGTCAAAGTTATTTCTCTACTCTAGTAGTATTGGTGCACAAGAAGGATGGATCATGGTGCATGTGTCTGGATTATAGGGAGCTCAATAAGCTCGATATTAAAGATAAATTCCCCATTCTTGTGATTGATGAATTATTGGATGAATTACATGGCGCAATTTATTTTACCAAGTTGGATTTTCATTCAGGATATCATCAAATAAGAATGAAGACTAGAGATATTCTGAAAACAACGTTTCGAACTCATGAGGGTCATTATGAATTTTTTTTCATGCCTTTTTGTCTTACCAATGCACCTTATACATTTCAAGGGTTGATGAATTCCATTTTCAAACCCTTCCTTAGAAAATTTGTGCTAATATTTTTTGATGACATACTAATCTACAACATGTCTTCGAAGGACCATGTTAAACATGTTGACATGGTGCTCAAACTATTGGAGGAGAAAAAAATATATGCAAAAACATCCAAATGTTTCTTTGGAGTACAAAAGGTGGAATATCTGGGTGATATTGTATCTCACTCGGGTGTTAAGCTAGACCCTAACAAAATTAAAGCCATTAAGGAATGGAAAGTCCCCACAACCATAAAGAAGTTGCTAGGATTTCTCAGGTTAACAGGGTATTAGATCACAAGTTTGTTAAGAATTATGGGAGAATAACAACACCTCTAACAACATTATTGAAAAAAGATGCATTTTCATGAACTTCTGAAGAAGCTAAGGCCTTTGAACATCTTAAAGAGGCAATGCGCCTAGCACCGTTCTTAGCTACGCCATACTTCACAAAAACATTTATTGTGGAATGTGATGCCTCGGGAAATTGAATTGGTGTTGTTTTAATACAAGAAGGAAGACCCATTGATTTTTAAAGTCGTCTAATCAAAGGAAAGTATTTACATAAATCTATTTATGAGAAGGAAATGTTGGCAATACTACATGCATTAAAGAAATGGCAACCTTACCTAATGGGAAGGAAATTCAAAGCAAAAACTAATCATGATAGCCTTAAACATTTTTTGGAACAAACACTATCTTCAGAAGAGTAGCAAAAATGGTTCACAAATATTTTGGGTTATGACTTTGAAATAATCTACAAAAAAGGGAAGCTAAATTTTGTTGCAGATGCACTCTCAAGAAAGTAAGAAGAGGTGGAAGCATTGCTTTGTGCAATTTCTATTATCCAACTAGATTGGATAACCAAAGCAAGGGATGAATGGAAGAAGGACGAAGAAGTGTGGGCACTCATTCAAAATTTGAAGCAATATCCTAGTACATATGATACATTTATATGGAAAAATGATTCCCTATGGTACAAAGATCGCTTTTATCTTTGTAAGAATTCCCAACTAAAACAAAATATTCCTTGGGAATTGCACACTTCTCCTTTAGGAGGACACTCAGGATTTTTAAAAACTTACCACAGGGTGAAGAAAGAATTTTTTGGGATGGCCTTAAATATGATATTCAAAAGTTTCTAGCAGAATGTCTAGTTTGCCAGCAAAATAAAGTTGAGACAATTATGACCCCAGGTCTTCTACAACCTTTATCCATTCCAAGTCAACAACGGGAGGAGATTTTAATGGATTTTATCACATGTTTACCTAAGTCTGAAGAAAAGAGTGTCATCATGGTGGTATTTGATAGACCTACCAAGTATGCACACTTTTGTGCATTATCTCATCCATTTAAATCAAGTACAGTTGCTACTACATTTATGGAAACAATTCAAAAGCTACATGGAAACCCAAAGATTATGGTAAGCGATAGAGATCCCATTTTTACTGGAAATTTTTGGATAGAATTATTTTCTTATTTGGGTACTCAACTAGCTCATAGCTCATCTTATCATACTCAATCTGATGATCAAACTAAGATAGTGAACAAATGTTTTGAAGGATATATTTTTTGTTTTGTATCTAATAAACAAACACAATGGGTCAAGTGGTTACCTCTGGCCGAATGGTGGTATAACACTTTCTTCCATACTGCAACAAAAATGGTCCCAATTATGGCACTTTATGGATATCATCCACCATCCATAACATCATCTTTAAGAGAAAGTTCTAAGGTGCAAGCAGTGGAAGATCACATCAAGCATCAACAACAATTTCTCCAACTCTTAAAGGATAACCAAAATTTAGCACAAAATTGAATGAAACGACAGGCAGATCAACATCACAACAAGAGAATTTTTGACGTAGGAGACTGGGTATTTTTATGTCTACAATCATATAAACAAATTTCCCTCAAGCAAGCTAAGAAGGATAATAAATTATCGCCAAAATACTATGGTCCTTACTAGGTGTTGCAAAAGATTGGTACTATGGCATACAAATTGGAGCTTCCTACTTCTTCGCGAGTGTATCCAGTTTTCCATGTTTCATGCTTAAAGAAGGTTATAGGTGAAAAACTTCTAGTTCAAACAATATTTCCATAACTCGATGAGGAAGGAAAAATCATATTGGAACCTGAAACAGTCACGGAAACAAGATCTCGATAGCTACAAAATCGATTAATTTCAAAGTATCTCATCAAGCGAAAGAACTTACCCACTAAAGATTCTACATGGGAGGATGAGAATTTTATACAGAGGCATCCAGAGCTACTCAAGCATTGAGGACAAAACTTTTTGAAGGAGAGGGGCATGTTAGGTCCCCATATTACTAGTGTAGTCCCTTATTGTTATTAGTGTAGCCCCCTTATTGTTATTGTTGTACCCCTGTAACCCCATATTGTTATTATTGTTCCCTTACATTATTATTGTTAGGTCGCCTAGGATAATATTGTGACCCCATGGAACCCTATATATAGAAGGAGGTTTTGTCATTTTTATCATCCAAGAATTGTTCATTTATGTAATGTATTGGAGGTTTCCCCCTCGAAGTGGCTGATTTCTAAGGTGTTGATCTCTCTTTTATTCTATTTTTGGAGTTGGTTACATAACAATCTTTGTGTAGTCTTCATCTATATTTTCTCGGTTTCACACACCATATTGAAGATCCTCCTCTTCAACAAGATCTACTTCTTCTCCAACCTAGGACTTGCACCTTATACCTTTGCAAACATCATCAAAAAATTGACGTCCATAGAAAGGAACCTATGCCCACCAAAATGTAGGGGTATTGTTTTGTGGAAATATAAACCTACGGATAAGTATTCTTTCCCTAAGTGGGTGGTTCACTTAGAAAAATAGAAAGAAAGATATCTGACCTTTTCCTTTACTGAATAAATAAAGGGAGAGAAACCTACTTGTAATTTGTTCGCTTCCCCTTGCCTCCATCTGTCGCTTTCGTCGATATCAATCTAACTTAACTCACTTGATTGATACCTGCCATGATAAAAAAAAAAGACAGAAAACCACATAAAAGAAATAGGATATATTCAATTTAAACAAATTGAATCGATCAAATTCATAAATACACATATAACAACATTAACACTTGCATTAGGAAAGGAAAAAATGTCTTTATTATGAAGTAGAAGGAACAATATAACCAGTTGATCGATTTGTTGTCACTCATCCAGCTTGAGTCCCATCCTCATCACACTGGATAATCCATAATCCAGCAACATCACATTACATGCATAATGCCTTTAAGAGTTGTGATATCACCAGCATAACTTTACTTAACACAAATTCTTGCTCTCTTATGCACTATGATGAGTGATGTATTTATAAGTAGATGAAGGTAGTTTGACAGAAATGAATAATTGAATGTAGTTTCCGAAAATGGGTGAAGACGTTTCCTTGTTCATGGGAATATGAGGATAAGAGGTTTAATGACTTCATGGGTTTCAAATTCAAGGCTATCAGATGAGGTGAGAGTTGGAACAACTTTTGAAAGTCACTAGAAGTGGGGATGATTCCCGGAATCCAATAAACAATTTGCTCCCACTTGACCAACACACTCTAAAGTGGGCCTAGATCCTCTGAAATGCATCCTTGCATAGGAGCAGATATTCTACAGATCAATTAGATTTGTCTAGGGTTGCGTTGATAGCTCAATAAGGTACATCAACTGGCATATAAGCAGTGAAACTTTCATGAAGAAAAAACATCAATAGGATGACTTTTTTAGGGCATTTAGCAGCTAATTTGGAGTATGATAGACCCTAATTAATACCGATTTGTGTTTTGGGATGATGCCCAAATTTACCTCTAATAGGTACCTAAATGGCTTATATAGTAAGAAGTCCTTCACGTGCATGGTTCATCCAAGTTCTTGAGAAACTCCCCCTAAATATAAAATTTTACCTCATGGAATCTAAAACCAATATGGTCTACCAAATGTATCCATCCAATGCTTGGCACATGCTCTTTTAAAGTGTTAATGATCTCTTTAATAGAGCCTTCTAAGCTAAATTTAAGAAGAAACATATCTCACTAGGAAAACATGAAAAAGGGGTATGTATGTCTCTTAAGGTCTTATAGCTATATTCCCTTTTCATGTTACATAAAAAGAAGTACAACACATTCCAACTTATGAATATGTGAGGTACATTGATTATTTCAAAGACCGTTACACATAGACTTGCTATGACAAAAAAATCATTGTTATGATCATATTTCACACAATTTTACCTACATCTGTCCATCTTAGCTACTACTCCAATATTTGTAGCTGCTAAAAAATTCCCACAAACATCTTCTCTTCCCTTCTCTCTCAGCTACAATACAATGATGGGAATATCAATCTCTCTGCTATATCGAAGACCTTATAGTTGTCCCTATATCTCATTCTCACATACTTGCCTATTTCTCTCCATATTTAGCATCTCGATTCAATATTTGTCTTGGATATATTTACCTCAAGTGTCAATTGTTAGATTAGCTCATTCTAAAAATATAACTATAATTATATTGAATTAGCTAATCATAATAAAATTCAATACATCCAAAATTCCAAATACATAAAATAATTCACACCTTATTATCCACATATTTTAATAACTGCCAAGAGTTTGACTATTATCTATCAAATTTTTTCATCAACATAATCAAATTCACTTAGCTACCACTACCTGAACCAGAAGGAAATTAAGGTTTAAATTGGCTTCCACGTGCTTCACATCTTCACATACTCCTACATGAAAGATGAAAGAATATTGAAGCTTTTGTGTTTCTCATCCAATATGTTGTTGATATATGTGCATGATATTTCCCGTGTCTCATCAAGTATGTTGTTGATATTTGTATTTGAGCTTTCTCGTCTCTCAGCCAGTTTGTTGTTGATATTAGTACTTAAGTAACCACAGCTCATCTATATCTTAGACATTATCACTCTATTCGAAATCTTTGAATCATACCCATTGATTGAAAAATCTCAATCGGATGCCTAACAGGGTCCTAATGCTACCCACATTGTAATAAATAGTTTTTTTTTTGTTGGGCCATATCTGGTACTGCTTAAGGGGATCATAGTGATCTTGGAGATTTTGTGGCTTTCCATCCATGCTATTTTATTTTTGGTTTTATATAATGTAGACTACATGAGATATGGGACATATCTAGACAATTATACACATGTAAATAACTTATTATACATATGTAAAAAACTTTTGTATTAATGACAACCTATTTTTTGAGCTATATCTAGTACTTTGGATCTTGGGCTAGCCCCTGACCTGCTATCTTGTTTCTGGTTTTCCATACTATAGAATAAAATGTACATAATATATGAGATATATCTGAACGATTATACATATGTAAGCATGTTGGGTTTTTTTTTGGAAAAAAAAAGAAAATCCCTACACCACAGTAATTCTTGCAACTTCAATAATGTCTCCAAATGCAACAACTCTTTTCCCAAGCCGTCCCATTACCTAGTTACTTCTCGCCTTGCACTCCCACTGTGTTTGCAAGAACTTCATTTCCTAGGGTGAAAAATATCCACAAGCAAGTCAGACGGGATCTATGTTGTGAACTCCTAGGTGGTGGTTCCCTAGGAGAAAAATAAACACAGGTCAGATTCTCATTAAGAAACAGATCTCCCATGACACTCGTTAAAAAGGAGACACCATACAACTCTGAATTCCAAGCCAATAATTACCTATTAATTGCATACATGTGTGTCATAGGAAGCCCCCTTTGACTTATTTATATATTATCCCAATCATAATCGTTCTTCCTAAATCTATCAGCGGAGTTCTTTGACGACTATATGTGTCTTTCTCATAAACATATGAACCATATTTTCAGCAATGATTATGATTTTCATAGTCTTTCCATGCATCCTATCCTTCCCTATGCTCTCTACAAACTTTCTCTTACTGGTAATCGTAGGAATCTAACTTCTCTTACTCAGTTTCAGATTTAGATGAACATGATATTCGTAACTTCGATAACTCTTCCTTAGCATCATAGAAAATATTCTTGCCAGGATATGATAGTATTGGATATGCTTCTCCAATCATTTGAGAAAAATTTTGTGCATCCTTCTAGACCTCCTCCTCGCATTATTTAAGAGTCCATCATCTCCCGCATAATTCCACACCAAGGACTGAGCAGCCTTGTCTGGGTGACATTTAAGAGCTACCTTTTGGTATGAATTGTAATTGGAAGAGTCTACGAGTCTACGAAATGGATAATTCCATCATCTAACTTCAAAAACACTTCTGGTGATGGGACATGCAAACCCCTGTCCGACGACCTCCCGTGGTGGATTTTTCCGATGCCCTTCCTTCGTCTTCCATTCCTTCGTCGAACCCCTCTATTCCCTCCATCGGTTTCCTCTGCCACCCCACTCCCCTCCACTCTGGCATCGAACCGCCACTCCCAATGCCTTAGCCACCCCACTCCACC